>OZ022579.1:23387269-23734769 GCA_963669155.1 Arbacia lixula | reverse complement strand
CTCCTGCTCTCCCCCCTCCCCCTCTCTCTCCCTCTCTCTCCCCCTGCTCTCTCTTCCCCTCTCTCTTCTCTGCCTCAGTCTCTCTACGTCTCTCTCTCTCTCTCTCTCTCTCTCTCTCTCTCTCTCTCTCTCCATCTCTCTCTTCCTCTCTATCTCTCTCTTTCTCTCTCTGTCTGTCACTCACTCTCTCTCCTGCTCTTCCTCTCTCTCCCCCCTGTTTCTCTCTCTCTCTCTCTCTCTCCATCTCTCTCTTCCTCTCTATCTCTCTCTTTCTCTCTCTGTCTGTCACTCACTCTCTCTCCTGCTCTTCCTCTCTCTCCCCCCTGTTTCTCTCTCTCTTTCTGTTATTCTCCCTCTCTCTCTCTCTCTCTCTCTCTCTCTCTCTCTCCCTCTCTCTCTTCTCTGTCTCAGTCTCTCTACGTCTATCTCTCTCTGCGTTTCGCCTTTTACATCTAGAGAGGAGTTTCCCCTACCCCCTCTCCCCACTTGCTGTATACATTGATACGCATCTGCCTTTCACTCCAAAATCTTATACATGTATGTCAATATAGATATAATGCAGTACGTGTGCGTCCCATGCATTGTCGTGATTGCAAATACTCATTTCGTAGTTCACTATCACTCTGCATTCAGGGAAATTCTGTACTACGAAATGAACTAGCGGAACCTGCGGATATAAACACGGGACTTTTGGAGGATATGATTCAAAGAAATGATTGTGATATTCTGAGTGAGCTCTTCACTAATTCTTGAGAAGTGCATCTCTTTCCGTTATGTAAACATGTTGTCATCTCCTTGCAGGTAACTAGTCGACCATCTTTAAACAACTTTGTGCTGCATACTTGTCAACAAAATGTCAAACCTATCAAAGAAATATGAATTAAGCATGAATTACAGATATAAACAGCGAGAAAATTATGGTTGTGCGTGTGTGTGTGCATGTGTGGGTTTGCGTGTCTCGTGTGTCTGTGTGTATATGTGTGTATGTGTGTGTGTATGTGTGTGTGTGTGTGTGTGTGTGTGTGTGTGTGTGTGTGTGTGTGTGTGTGTGTATGTGTTACTGTGTGTGTGATTCATTCAATCGAATACCCACTCTTCGTTTAACCGCATTCGTCTCCCAAGCAGTCAACGCTGGTCGCGAAGTCAAGAAGTCAAGAAGCGAACAAGAAGTCAAGAATCATCCCTCGCCATCTGCAACTCGCCGTAAGGAACGACGCAGAACTCAACAAGATTCTTGGTAGCATTGCCATCGAACAAGGCATCATGCGGGAAAAAAAGAAGTAAAAAGGGGGAAAAAAGAAAAAAAATATATTTGTAGAGGGGAGGGATCAACGGAGAATTCAAAGGATGAAAGAAGTGCGTTATTTGTATACCATCTTATCGTCACCTTAACCAGTCACTCCACCCACGGAAAGAACGATATAGTTCAGTAGAATGATGTAAAAAGTGGGTGTTTGTATGTGACTGAGGGTAGGGGAGAGAAGAAAGGAGTAATCAAAATTAGAAACGAAAAGAGAGCATATGAAGCCAAATAAGGCGATGAGAGATAGAAAGTGAGAGCATAACCCCCCCCCCCACACACACACACACACACACACACACACACACACACACACACGCACACACACAGATCTCAACCATCGAATCTTTGATATTACTGTGCTAAATCAAGAACGAAGGAAAGACAGAGTAAGCAATGAGAGAATGAGAGAGGAAGCTTCAGATGTGTACTTGCGACATAACCATTCTGTACCCCTCCCCCATTCTTTACAGATCTCAACCATCGAATCTTTTGATATTGCTGCACTCAATCACGACAAGGAAAACGAGAATACAATCAGACTTTGACAGCGCTAACTGCCTGCCCGTCCCACCTCCTTGAGAGGGCGCGTTCACACCTTCCAGATCAGGAATATACATGTACTCGTAGTTTACGAGATCAGGCCCTGATCTCGTAAACTACGAGTATATTTACAGCTCTCGAAGTCATGATGAGCTTATTGTTCGACGGGAAAGAAGTTCTAGTAATTTCCTTTCACACTTCAAGTATCACCGCGACGTTGGAAGAATTCCCGTAATTTTAAAGGATAACGATAGTCCACCCTGAAGTCATGTTGGTTTCAATAGAAACAGAAACATGAAAGAAACATATGTGTGAAGGTCTGACGAAAATCCGTCAAAGGATAAGAAAGTTATGACCTTTTAATAATCTTAATTTTGTGACTTCACGTGCGAGGTGCTCTCCCATATGTTGTTAGCTGTATAGTTCCAAAAATTGCGTTTTTCTTTATGAAGGAATATTTCTGGTTCTCATAGAGTTATGTGTGTAAAAACGTGTTTCTAATGATGTATCAAATGCACAAATAAAAGTATGCAAATAAAAGGATGCATATCCTTTTGAGAATATCGATATTTAAACAAAAATAGTACACAACAAAAATGACATACGGGAGAGCATCTTGCACATGACGTCACAAAATCAAACCATCACTTATTTGTTTCTTCATTTTCTTTTTTTTTAATCCAACTTAATTTCAGGGTAGACTATCCCTTTAAGAAAGTACCTTTTACATTACGGTTATTTTTGTATCGGGGATGTTTTTAGAACTTTACTTACACACGGACCAAACAACGGTTATTTTCAAATCTGGGTAGTACACCATCAGATAATACGAGGTGTTCTTTTTATCGAGGGAGTGTGAAAACGCCTAGAGAGAGGTATGTGTTACATGAACGAAGATGTAGAGAAAAAAGTAGTAAAGAGAGAAAGAGATAGGAAATATAGAAACACTTCCCCACTTGTTCCACCCGTGGGGTTGCAATATATTGCCCTGTACATTAATGAAAGGAAGAGAAAAAAAGCAAGAAGAGAGGAGAGAAAGAGAAAAAATGAAAATGAGGAAACAAATGACGGAGAGAGAGAGAGAGAGAGAGAGAGAGAGAGAGAGAGAGAGTGAGAGAGAGAGAGAAGTAAAAGAAACACAAAGAGACATAGAAAAAGAGATATAAACAGAAACCACAGAGAATGAGATGGATAAAGAAAGATAGATAAAGAGTGTGAGTGAGAGAGAGATATATATATAAAAGGAAGAAGGAGGAGACGAAGAAGAAGAAGAGAAGAAGAAGAAGAAGAAGAAGAAGAAGAAGAAGAAAAAGAAGAAGAAGAAGAAGAAGAAGAAGAAGAAGAAGAAGAAGAAGAAGAAGAAGAAGAAGAAGAAGAAGAAGAAGAAGGAGTAGAAGGAAAGGAAGAAGAAGAAAAGAAGAGAGAGAAACGCCACATATTATTCATGACGGACAGCTGCCATGATATCAATAATGCTATGGATATGTTATTGCGCCATTCCAACCTGGATTAAACAATAATTCATATATGTTCCTAGACATGTGTACATTTAATCTTTCTCCCATGGACTGGTAGTTTTATGATGAATTAAATGGGGACAAGCGAATACGAAATTTGATATTTTGGCGCAGCTGAGCTTGTTTCTCATGTTTCTCGCGTAACGCATCTGGAAGGAAAATATATTTATAGTAACGGTTCCATCCATGGAATATAATGCAAAAAGTGTGAAATCGATACTTTTCTTCTGCAACATAAAATCACGTTTAGAGCCTGTTCAACTCATTGTAACACTATTCCTAGATTAAATTTTTATGGCTTGATAAAAGTACTATATCTTACAAATGCGCAAGAATCTAGGGTGAATATCATATCCCCAAATATTTTGTTGTTGTTTATGAGTCAAAATCCAAGCAAACGTCATCTAGAGAGTCGGCGGAATGGAACATGGAATCAAAGAGAAAATCTTTGTCAAACGTTTTCTGTGACTCGAGGTAGAGTAAAATAAACCTGGACCATGTTGCATATAGGTATTCAATTATCGTAACTTACCATCAATTGTAACTACCATGGCAACAGGTGGAATATTTAAAGCCCATTGGCTGTCGCCATGGTGGTTATCATCAACGGTGAGTTACACTTATTGAAAACCTATATGCAAAATGGCCCAGCAGTAATAATACGGCTGATGGTATACTCCTTGTTGTTTAAATATCCTTGGTTTCCATACAGGATGATGTTAATCCTTAATGTACCAGGTGAAGAAATGTGGCTCCATGGGTTTGTGTGCATTGATGTTATACAAAATGCACACTTGGTATCAAACGCGTTTAAGACCCACAAGTAAACGGAAAACATATATATAAATATATACCCACACGCTCTTGCATTCCATGCACACATATTCACACAGATCACACCACACACACACACACACACACGCACACACACACACACACACACACACACACACACACACGCACACACGCACACGCACACATGACGAGTTTGTTTACAAAAGGGGTTAGATCCACTTTAGACCATTGTAAGAAAAATCGACTTTTTTATTTTCCCATTTTGCAATATTCTTATGCGAAACTAAATTGTCATGATAAACTACCCTACCATGTGAACATAAAATTGGTTATGAGAGAAATCTACGTGTCTTCATATTTTTAAAATATATTCTTCCAAAAATTACCTTCGTGGATCTAACCCCTTTTACAAACAAACTGAAATGGATCTATAAAACCCTTTTGAAAAAAAATATTTTTCTTTGCCATTTTTTTTTTCACTTTTAATGGGAAAAAAAACTTTTCTTTGGTATTATCTTATAGAGCTACCTAAAACCTATACATTGAGACAAAAAAAAAATCACAATTGATGAAAAATGGATCTAACCCCTTTTGCAAATGAGCTCTTCATATACACATATAGATCGGCATAAACAGAGAGAGGGAAAGAGAGAGAGAGACACACACACATACACACACACGCGCGCGCACACACACAACACACACACGCACTTGCACTCTTATACATACAGGCACAAGCACACATACACTCTCTCTCTCTTTTTATAAATGCACCCATACACACACACACATACACACTTTTAAACCTCCGTACTCACATACTTATACAAACTCTCTCGCTCTCTCTATCTCTCTCTCTCTCTCACACACACACACACACACGCACACACACACACACACACCCACACACACACAAACACAACACATACAAGTCATGCACCTCTACATCATGTACACACATCCCTAAATAAAGAGAGGGAAACACACACGCTCTCCCCCAACCCCCCCCCCTCCCCTCCTGCTTGTATCTCCCTTTCATAACCGATATATTTGTGGGTGAAATGGGTCATACTAATGACATACATTTAGAAGACTTACAAAATAATGTCGGCACGTCTAGAGCTAAACGAATATTCATTCAATCTATATATGTATTTCACCCGACGGTATCTGACATCAACGCTAAATCTAACTAATCCATATAAGAGTTTAGGTTACAGCTATGAAGCATTGCATAGGGTTTCAAGCCAGCTCACCCATGTTATGCCCTCCTACGATGAAAACATTCTTTTAAAAACATTCTTTTGAATGATGAATTATCTGTAACATTCCTCGAGAAAGAGGAGGCCTAATTCCTCGCGCGTGATGACTATCATATTGCTCTTTCCTTTCTCATTTGTTTGAGGATGACGAACTCTCCAGAAAACGGGCCGAGATAAAGCCAACCTGTCGTGTTGTTTAAAGAAAAGCCCTATCTCTGGGGTTAAAAAACGGCCGGCGGCGGTTTTCATCAATCATTAAGGTATCGAGGCCAATGGCAGAATACGGTTGAATTTTTGGCACGCTTTGTCGAGTTCAGTTCACCTGTTTACTCTCTGCGAATTCTGCGTGCTTAATTGGGCACGACTGCATGGCAAAAGTTGGGGTATACATCGGACCCATGGGGTAAGATAGACGCCCCCCCCCCCCTCCCACCCACATTTCTTGTAGCCTATTTCGTGGCTGTGGGCTGCTTGTTACGTAACCTCGCTTCCAGACGTTAGGGCACTTTAAATGCAAACTGCAATATTCAATAAATGGTTCTGCCTGTAGTAGACTTATCATTCTTAAAGATGGCCCGTCCCTTTTACAAACATCTGCAAACTTCATGAAAGTTTGCACATATTTAGCACGTATCTTTGGGATACCAACTGTGAAATTTAAATGTCAGAGGTACTATAACTCTCGTAGAATACATGTAAATCTAACTAGTTCTCACTGAGATTTGACTATTTTTGTGGTACGAAAAAAAAAAGAAAGCTTGATCAATTATCGAAGAATATTGCCTCAAAACCGAATACTACGCTTTGTCGATTCCAGGGAAAGGTTATATAGCCACTCTCTCTCAAATGATGACAAAGTTAGGGAACTTTTAGAATTAGTTCTTCAAAAGGGACGGGCTACCTATAATCATCTCCTCTATCTCGCCAAAATAAGGAACTAAAATAAAAATGAAAGAGTGATCTATATTGTGCGTGTTAGATTCTATTGTTTCAAAGTTAGAATTAATCATGTCCAAAAGCCTGGATACTAGACTATATATTACCTCAATTCTTTCATCACAGCGAAGGCTGGACGAATAGACTAGCCAGTTTTCCCTCTGCCGGTTTGAGACACCGCTCAAAGAGGCATTTCGTGTACCACACACACACGCGCGCGCGCGCACACACACACACACACACACGCACACACACACATACACACAAACACACACATACAGAGAGAGAGAGAGAGAGAGAGAGAGAGAGAGAGAGAGAGAGGGAGAGAAAGAGAATGGGTCAAAAATGTGTGTCTGTGTGTGAGTGAGACAGATGGAGATATGCCGATTGGGTGTATTGTGTGAGAGTATAATTCTAAATGTATGCGGTTTGATGTATGTATGTGCCAAGCACTAATGTGTGTGTGTGTGTGAAAACACCGAGAGAGGTATATGTTATATGAACGTGTGTGTGTGTGTGTGTGTGTGTGTGTGTGTGTGTATGCACACTATTATGTATGAAGTGTGTATATTTCAATTTTTTTTTGTGTGTGGCTGTAGGTAGGTAAGGTCGAATGATATCTCTCGATGTAAGGCAAGCAACCTATTCTTATGCAAGGTATCCAAATAAATACGGAACAGTACTTATCAAATGACATCGTGTTTTTCATTTAATCATCAACTAAATTCAACGCACAATCCTTAAGCTTATCCAAAAGGGTTTATTTACTGTTAAGGTATCACAAGAAAACCAAGACATACCTTAGGCGTCCGGAGAGGGACGATAGAATCAAGTTTCCGTCGACCCCCCCCCCCCCCCCCCCCTTTTCACCAGACCCCGTTCTTTTCTTAAGTAGATCTGGAACTCCTCCGTCACAATCACGCACACATTGCGCATGCACAAACATGTAACAAAAACGAACACACTTATGCATACAGACACATACAAACACACACACACACACACACACACACACACACACACACACACGCACACACACACACACACATTCACTTCAAAATCGTACAGTATTCTTACATTATGCCTATCAATTTCTTTTCCGATACGTGGGACAAGCAGCATCGTGAATACGTAGCGAGAAGGACGTCGCAAGAACGTCGCCGTACGTCTCCTCATTCTCATTGGTCTCCAGAAGGTCTCGGAGACGTCGTGGAAAAAAACCCACCGCAGGCGACACGATGCGATCTAATGACTCTATGAATGGCTGAATCGCAGGACCCAGTCCGTATTCCCTTACGACTGAACAATCGTGTCGTCTGCGCTGGTGTTAAGTCTCCGATGGCGACATCGCCGAGACATGCTGGAGACTGGAAAACTTGCTTGCGACTCCCCGGAGACCTGTCTACTCCCCAGGAGGTGTCGCAGGGACTCGGTCGCGATCTAGTCTCCAGACTAATGAGTTAAACCCATTGAAATGTTCGATCTGTCGGACGAAGTCGTAGACGTCTCATTTATATGCTAATATAGTAACTCACACTGACAGGACAGCATCCTTACAACATAACAAAGGGAAGCGGGATGTACTTTGCATTTGATGATTTAATATGCTCACAATATTATATACAAAGTGCACGATCACTTGCAATTTGTGTTTAAAGATATGGAAACGAAGCACGATTCTTTATCAAGCGCGACATTTCGCTCAAGGCGCCAATGAGAATTAAAGGTAATATATAACAAGATTTTTCTATCAAAGATATTAAAGTCGCCAATTTGGCAGAAAACATATTCAAAATAGTCCAATGATTTATTCGACAAACATGATTACCGTTGATGGAAATAAGCCAGTTCGTAATTACAATTTGCGCATGAGCAGATGAAGGTCATAGTGACCAAACCAGCTTGTTGGTTTTTAAATCACTGAGATAAGCATCATCATTAATAAGTTATTTTAGAATATGCTTGTTATCCAATTTATAAAAGAACACCAAGGTGTTCAATCATGGGGTATTTGACAACAGGCCAAACGACAACAATTAGTTTACAATAAACAATGTAATAGAAGCTTTCCCAATTGTTCACAGACCGTAGCCTACTATTCTTGTCACCTGTTTTGAGATGGTTCCTTTATTAGAGGTTGAATATCGCAAATTGCTATGTCGGGTAAGCACATTACTTAACATCTCCTTTTGAAATGATATATTAATCAACTGCTTATCCTAATGAAAAAGGGAAAGGTCATAGTGACCAAACTTGCTCCAGAGCTAACTACGAACTGGTGTATTGTCCTAGAATAGTCAATACTATATTTTAATCATTTCAGTATTTGATCATTTGATTTGATTTTGATCAAGCTGAACGACACAATCTGTCTATCTGGTACAGTGCTACCTTTAAAACAAAGAGGTAACGTAAAGTTTCTATATGAATACATAATGGTATATTTAAAGCGTATGATGATATCATTTGATTTTGAACATGTTGAACGACACAATATGTCTATTTATACCTGTTTTCAGTTAGTACAGTAACAGTTGCGTGACATAACATTAAATTACTGACTTAGATCATGCTAGTATTTCTCACATTTTTTTTTTTTGCAATGGCGTGCCTGCAAATGAAAGCATTCTTAAAACAAGAACACGTGATTTGTAAATAAGCGTGAGGCGTGCTCTGATACGCCCCCGGCTTGACAATCCTAATCGTGCGAGTGAGGCTTGTCAAGTTGTCCGAAATGATGACATTTCCTGATCAAATGTAGGCCAGAAAGTTGGTCAACCAATAATGAACACGATAGAGACATAGAAAGTGACAAGATCTTCTCTCTCATAATTCTGGACTACCATGTCTACGACCTTGTATTTTCTCTCTCCCGTAAGCCGTCGATTTAAATCTTGTGTGCCAGGGGGTGTTTCACCAAGCCCTTCGTAAGTTACGAACGGCTTTACGACTGGTGATCCCTTCTTTTGCTTAATCAAATTCTCAATGAACAAAGTGTAGTATCGCATTTAGCACAAGAAGGGGTTACCAGTCGTTCGTAAAGTCGCTCGTAGTATACGAACAGCTTGGTGAAACACCCCACAGGTGTGTACTTTTATCACCAATAATGCCCACAAATCCCATTGAGCAGTATTTTATCTTCTGGCACGGTATGGATTACAGGCTGGTTCATTATGCTCGATGAAGTCACCACATGTAGCACATTGAACGTGAAGGCTGCGCCTACGTTAATTCCAGCTGAATTTTTGAGCGCGATTTAATTCGTGCTTAACCAGGGAGGTATTGGCGATGGAGAGTAAATCATTCTTACATCTGTTCCGCTCATACAAACTAAATTATTCATGTGCCATCTGTGTATTTCTTATCGGTAGTAATGCACACATATACCATTGAGGACACGTTTATCTAACACACAAAGGGTTAGATGTTAATTTTGGCGTGTTTTAGCTCGTTGTTCCCGCCAAGTCCGCCAGCTCATAGTTCAAAAAGACACTTATTCCATATTGCGCAGAAGATTTAAAGGAACATTTAAAATGCATGTGCAGTAGTGGTACATTTAAAAGTGATAAGATTCTGTGGATATTTAAAAATAGTATTGTTTCGTTTAAGAGATGAATGAGGAAAAGATTATAAAAGAACATCTTAAAGAATGAATCCGTGTTACACATTGCCCGCTTATATGTTCTAATACATGTCTCACTATATGTTTAATGAGTAATTTACCTTTTCATATGTTGAAGGTCAATACCCCGACTCGACTCAACTCGTGATATTCCGTAACTCTTCGGAAAAGCACAGTCACCATTGCCTTTTGCAGCGCGCACAAATACCGATCGATCCCGTCCGAGTTCTCGACCGGAGCTAGCTCGCTCGGGTTTTTCGGGCACACAGCACAGTGCTAGCGGTGTTTATGAAGCGAATACACTCGGATAATTCTCCAAACCGTAAATACGGGAAAATCATCCCATAATGCACCTCGACCTCGGGTTTTCTGCAGTCATGTCCGCTTCCGGCGTCATACACTAGTACACTAGACCGGAAGCGAGCATTACTACGGACAAAACAAAAATATGTAGCTGTGCGTGGCATCATGGGACAATTTCTAGTCATTATGCATGAACATTCCAGGCTAAGACCCCTTTAAATGTGTAAACATGAGATCGTGGATGAACCATCAATTCCACTTTTGAGGGGTGAAAGGCTACAACAGGCACTTAATCATCAGGATGAATCCTCTCTGTTGTGTCCATGAGTTTCGTAATGAAGATTTCCAGAGAATGGTTATACATGCACGACTACTAATAAAATCATACCAATTTGAGGTGATTTCGTCATGCAATATGATACCAGATTAGTGTTCTAGATAGTATGGAAGTAAGATCAATATAAATAGAAAGCTCTCAAGCCACAATTTAAAGAACCATTCAATTCTCTCTGTGCTAGACGAAGTGATGTAGCTCAACGTGATGTGTGTATAATAATTGTTAATGAATTCACACGTGACACATGCAGAGTTGAATAGGTTCCCTTTAAATAGCAACAAAGACTAATATAAATGTACGATTTATGTCAAAGTGAATGACTGTTAATATCTACACAGTTTCGCAACATTTGACACGCACACCTTTTTGTCTTGGAACATAATAAAATATCACATCAATAACAATTACATATACCCAGTGGTATTGTGAAATGTGTTAATCTCAAAATTGAAATATCATAACCGTTGTATGCCTATTGTGAATATTAAGAACATTTTACACGTACCAATTCATGTTACAGTCATTTTATAATCTTCTTGATTGTACAAAATATACACAAATCTAAATAAGGAATATCACCTCCCAGAAATATATATATATGATATATATATATATATATATTTATATGTCTTCAGTCTTCAGTCTTTGTACAACACTATCATTAATAAGCACACACAGTAGATCCAATTACCACTTCATCAATATATCACCGTCATTCAGTTTGAGAAAGAGATTGAGTGACAACATTGAATTTTCAAATCGATTATATTTCACGTATAGAGCTAGATCTGGCATTATAAATGTCTCTTCCTCTTTAATCATCCCTACACTATGTTCACTCCTCTCTTTTTAAACGCTTTGGATACATGCTATGTCAGTAATGTCTCATGTTACTGTCAATTTCATGTTGATTGTCATTTGAATATTTGCTAATTGAGAATCAACAACCTTACTGCACTAAACTAAACAAAACATGCCAAAGGCACATTCGCATGTCAGCTGTTTTCCGCTACCCGATTGCTGTTAATACCATTCTGGTATCTCAAAGGGCTGTTTGCATTATTTTCCTCTTAATCATTGCAGCAGGGAACGGCCTTAGCAGCCATCATCCCCGACAAAGCATGCATGTAGCAATTTCCTCACTCTGCTCAAGCGGGGAAAACACAGGTTTCTAACTGTGCGCAGCGAGGGCAAGCGGCAACCCGCGGGACTTAAAATGCGGTACTTAAAGATGGCCCGTCCTTTTACAAACATCTACAAACTTCATGAAAGTTTGCACATATTTAGCATGTATCTTTGGGATACCAAGTGTGAAATTCTAAGGTGAGAGGTACTATAACTCCCTAAGAATTAAGGAAAATCTAACTAGTTTTCCCTGAGATTTGATTACAATTGACTGCCGACCGTTGACACAATTTGAATTAGGACTATTTTCGTGGCACGAAAAAAGAAAGCTCGATCAATTATCGAATATTACGCTTCGTCGATTCTAGGGACAGGTTATATAGCCACCCCCCCCCCCCCCTCTCTCTCTCTCTTTCTCTCTCTCTCTCTCAAATGATGTCAAAGTTAGGGAACTTTCAGAATTAGGTCTGCAAAAGGGACGGGCTACCTTTAAAGGGAGGATACATACTCAACATTCATGGGTAATCTGAAATGTTCGTTGTTACACGCAGCGCCGTGCAGCGTGACGTCCAATAAACACTGCATGTAATTGCATGCTGATTTCCGATGTTTTCGTGTAGTGGACACGATTTTTCGCAGCCTCCACCTCGCTCATTTACTGAGCGTATCAACGTGTCGACCAGCGCACGGTTCGGTCTTCCCATGATGACTGCAGTCTGTACATGTACCCCCCCCCCCCCCCCCTTAATGGATAATTCGACAGGTTTCGCTGAAAAATTACCGTCCTTGCAGGCCCAGAGAGACAAATGTTTGTGGGTCATCGAAATTACGATTGCACGGAAAGCGGGTTTTCTTAGAGGGTGGTTATACCGGCTCTTCCTGTATGCCCTGACCGCAAGTATATGGGCTTCCTTTTTAAGTTCAAATGATTTATATTCATTGCAGTGCTCCTCTGCCAGACAATGTTTTGCTCTTTGGGAATAGCGTGTCTACCTGATGTGAACATGCCAAAGTACTATTAATGAGTTAATGTAAAAGCTGTGGGTATTACATAGAGCGAAGGAGACGGTTAGTGTCAAATGTCATAAACCAAACTGAATTTTCATATGTGGTTATGCAGTGAATCCTTGTGCCAGATTAAGAACTAAATTGAGGCCACGGCAGACCACACGATTTTACCACGATTCTGAAGTTGTGAGATCCTACGACTGGAAATGTGACGTCACCTTTTTCAATGACCGGGTCTTTCGATTCAGCCAGTCGCAGAGTCGTTCAACTGATCAGGTCGTGTCGTCTCGGTGGTCTGTTCATTGTACAGTGGACCTCTATTAACGCGACCCCGTGTCTTTAGGCTGACATCACCATCACCCATCTTCTACATGTTGAGAAGGTCTCTGATTAACCTCTCAGTTCCATGTGAACACACGATGTGTTCCTATCCAATAATGATGTAATTACTGAGAAGGTTAAGACATCAACTTTAGTGGGAATGAGTAGATCGCCCGCCCGAACTCGTGAACGACTTCCTCACGGCGGACATGCGAGTAGAATTCGACACGTTCGGCGTGTGTTCGCCCTCGAGGGCCGCGGTGCCGTTTGGGTAGAGCTTGTGACAGCATATCAGCTGCGTCTTACCACGATGCTCTTTCTTGCGGCAGCAGCAGGCGCAGCGCGAGCACGCCTGGTAGTAGTTCTTGCGGAAATTCTCGCAGAGACACGAGTAGAGCAGTGGGTTGAGACAGCTGTTGGCGTACGCCATCCAGCGGGCCAGGATGCCGAAGTAGTAGTTGTAAAGGTTCTTGACGACCAGCTGCCAGCACTCCATGATGCTGCGGATGTGGTAGGGCAGCCAGCAGATGGAGAAACACAAGACCAGGATCATCACCATGCGCGCCACTTTCCGCCTCGTGTGTCGTCTGCGCGGCGCGCCCGTCATGTACGGGCTGACGAATTCCGCGCCCGCGTTCCACAGCACGGCGGCCATGCGCACGTAGCAGAGGAATATAACGGCCAGGGGAATCACGTAAAAGAAGACCACGAGGCAACACTTGAAGGTGCGATGGGCGGTGTGAGTCGGCCAGATCTCCACGCAGTGCCTGCCGGTTGCGTCCAGGTAGATGGAGGCGTAGATGGCTGGAGGACTCTGCGCAGCGAGACAGAGCAACCAGATGATCACCAGCACGATCGCCGTACCCGATTTCGACCTGCGTTGGGGTAAAATAAAATGAAGGAAATGGAAAGAACAATTAACAGTTATTTGTAAATTGTTATATTAGACATGCAAAAAATATCATGAAACGTGTATCAGAGAGCTTTGAGTAAGCTACGACTTGGGTTATACAGATCGAGTTCAGTCTCCCCTTTAATTTGATGACCAGGCCCCGTAACATAAAGGTTTGCAATCAATCGCAAAATGGCAATGGCCAATCAACACCATTGTTAGATGCTCTCTTTGTTCAACAGACTGACCAGCAAACAAAAATTAGAATTCGTCTTTCAAATTTGTAATTGATCGCAAACCTTTATGTTACGGGCCAGATTTTATGGAAAACGATAAATTGTTCTCCACTAAAAATACATGTCATTGCGTTTTATAATAAGGATAATTCCATGTTCTCTAAATGTTTTATCCTCAATTAAATGACAAATCTAGCTAGTTCTGTCATGACCCCGTTCATCTGTCCTCATCGCTGCACAACTTACAGTAAATTAGAGTTATTGTATGATAAGCCAACATTATGTACATTTGAAATATCACTAATGAATCATATATTTCAAGAAAAGTGTGTAATCTTCAAACATGAAGCAGCTTATTATGGGAAGAAAAAGAAAATGTGAGAGTTGTAAACAAGTAATTTAATCGTGGTTACCACTTGTCTACAATCATGACAGCTGAAAGTTTTAAGTCGACATGACGTGAACGGGGACGTGGACGTGGACGTGGATGTGGACGTGTTCTTTTTAAGGTCAGCACAAACTCCCCACATTTCATCACTCCAAATCTCGCACGCTGTGATGACTATGTGATGATTTTATTTATCACAGCCATCGGCTTTCTGGTGATACCTTGTATTCATTGTTCATGAGAAAATGTTCATTTTGTTTGTTAAAGAAATAAATAATTGCATTGAATAATTGAACTTCATAAGGGTGGAATGCTCCTGCCGGCTTTAAAAGGAACACATCCACACACACACGTAATTTCGGTGTAAAACTCGTGATACACGACACCTTTAAATTTGTTGACTGACGAGAAGCCGAAATGTGCAAGAATATGAACAAGCGAAAAAGGTCAAAACGTAAACCCCCTAGACTTCCCCTCGTGCATGAAGTCATAGACCGCTGTTACATTATGAACGATGCGTCCATCCCCTTCACTTAAAGACTCAAGTGCCATTCCGGGGGCGGACGTCATGGTGATGCCGAAGACAACACGTCATATTCAGTCACCTTATAGACCACCGAAGACGACATGATTCGATCAGTCGTGCGACTCGGCGAAAAGCTGAATCGCGGGACACTGTCATTGAATTGATGCATGGCGGTGACGTCATATTTTCAGTCGTAGGTCCTTACGCTGCAAAATCGAGTCGTCTTTAGTGGCCGTAAAAGAATATATTTCATACACCAACTGTCTTGATCTAGCGGCAGGCTGATAATTAGAATACACACATACGCGCACGCACAACTCAACAAGTACTCTTTTTACACACGCATACACACCCATATACACGCATAGATTACAAACGCATACACATACGCACACACGCATACATATATTTATATTTATATTCCACATACTAAGAATGTTGCTATATGATTGGTCAAGAGCTGATCACGTGATGAGGCGTAGTTTTTCCTATCAGATCACCTGAGAATAAAAGTTCGTTACACTCTAGGTGATAGTACTTTTTGGTTTCGCTGATCTCGTCACTCTTCACAGTCCTAATGCGTGATTAATATTTTGAGTACGCGCGAAATCAAAGTGCGTTACACTCGGAATATCAGTTTTAGCTTGAAGCAGACGACGCCGCGGTGCGCGATAATTAAAAATTTGTGGTTGTGGTTGTATTAAATACCGCGCTACGCCTACCGCGGGTACTGCGTATGTACACGCACACGTACGTACATAGCCTATATACAGTTCGTGTTTACCACATAGTCGCGTTTCAATCAAAATGGCCCATGCCAATGGAATTAGATTTGAACTACTCAACGACACTGAACTGGGACATTTGCTGCAAGAAAGTGAAAGTGAAAATACAAAGAGACAATTGAAGTTTAGCCTTCGAATATTTCAGGAGTTTTGCGCAGCACTAGGGGACGTCGAGTTTGACCAGCTAGCGGACATCGACTTGAAATCATTGCTATGGCATTGCATGGATCAACTGCTTGGAAAATTCTAGTGGTGAGTCGTACAGTAAAAAAAAATATGGTTTGGTTTATTATGGTTTGCAGAAATATTTTTTCAATTTGCGGGACATAGACATTGTAGGATACGGTGCTTCTGTTGAGAATAGAAATGTCCAAGTTCAGAACAAGAACAGTTAAATGCGACGTGAACATTTACAACTAACGTTACTAGCGTTAGAGTAAACGTACGTTAGACCAGGCCTAGCAATGTTAGCTTAGAATGCTAAGCCTGTGCGGAGTTGTTTTTCTTGTGAACTTGTGAACTATGATTGACGTCTCTTCATGGCATTTGCATGCATGATCAGCATCATGATTCAGGTGAATTCATCCGCACCGCAATGTTGTTCGTAGCCTCCCCCTCCAATAACCAGAATATGGTCAAAAAGTTAGATTCAACGATAGGCCTAACGTTAAATTCTCGAACGCTTTTGTACGTCAAAATGTCATTTTCTTGTGTAGATAGTTGGTTTCAGATATTGCTCTAAGCTCTGAACGTAGGAGCCCGATTTTTTTTTTAAATTTCCTGCGGCTTGGGCAAATCAACGGAAATTCAAGTTGCGCCGCGGCCGCAACACCGCGAGAGGTCCCCCAGGGCAATCCATGATTTTCCGCTGAAGCTCATAAAAGCAGCTGAGAAAGAAATGTATCGCGTACTGCAACAAATTTTGTCACAGGTAGAAAGCATGCGCAGTAGTGCCAAGGCCGAAGAAACCAAAAAGTGCGATCACGTACGTAGCCGCTTTTGTGCGCTAAATTGTCATTTTTTTGTATAGATTGTTGGTATCAGATGTGGAATATAAAGCAAATAATCACATTTTGGTTTCAGGCAATGAGACGAACTATCACTTCCTCGGCGATCTGAATGTATACGCTATCTTTCCTCAGCTAAAAGCTTCGGAAAGATAGCTACATGCAGATCGCCTCGGAAGTGATAGTTCGTCCCATTACCTTCACCGACGTCGATTATTTGCTTACTATATCCCTACTATGAATATTCATGAGTATTCTAGGAACGTGATTGGTCAATTGATGCTCGAAGAGGGGAGGACTGCGCATGCTCTATTCACAATTTTCTTCCTTGGCACTACTGCGCATGCTCTCTACATGAACGGGCGTAAATTAGTGCACAGTGAATGGCAGTGCGCGGCGTGTTGCGCATTTACCTGGGATGAACCGGTATCGAGACAGAGAAAAAAAAGGCGACTATTTTTGTTCTGTTATTGTTTTACAAAAGGGATATAAAACAAATATACCAAGCATTGAGCTCGATTGTATAGTGAAAATTATCCATCTTCGGAGGGACTGGCATGAGTTACTATTATTTCCTCGGGGGCTTCGCCCCTCGGAAAAAATAGTTCTATGCCACTCCCTCCTCAGATAGATAATTTCCACTATACAATCTCACAGCTTGGTATATTTGTATAATGTATATATATGTGTGTGTGTGTGTGTGTGTGTGTGTGTGTGTGTAAAAGTGTAAGTGTTGAGTTGTGCATGCGCGTATGCGTGTATTCTAATCATATATATATATATATATATATATACTATTTCAAAAGGGCACTTCAAATAAAACCGCGTGAATCACTGCAGTTGCGGTGGTGGTGGTGGTTTTGAATTGGTGGTAGAGTGTCTTCCCCTCGTTCAGGGCAAGAGGTTGCAGTGGTAAGCACTACAAAACCCATCATTAATGGAGTACCGGTCTGCCATGACCACGATGACCACGGGTCCCGTGCTTGTTTCATTACAAAAAATAACAGGAAGAAAATCATCTCGAAGTGTTCGAATCACTGAAATTCAACGAATCCGGAGCTAGTGATGCCACTAAAATGGCTCTGCCACGATTTCAGCCCGTAATCGTTACCTCTAGGCCTGCTTCCCCTTACCTTTAAAGGGATAGTTCACCCTGAAAATAAGTTGCTTTCAATAAAAGCAGACACGTAAAAAAAATATTCGTGAACGTTTGATGAAAATCCGTTAAGGGATAAGAAAGTTATGATCTTTTGAAATTTTGATTTTGGGACGTCAAGTGCGAGGTGCTCTCCCATATCTTATGTACAATTGTTTTGGGTAAATTTGCATTTTCTCAAAAAGATATGCATCCTTTCAACTGTGCATTTGATACATCATTAGAAGCATGTTTTTACACACATACCTGTATGAAAAAAAAATATTCCGTTGTCAAAAACAGAAAATGAGCAATTTATGGAAACATACAGCACACAACATGTGGGACAACAACGTGCAGCCACAAAATTGAAATTTCAAGAGATAATGAGTTTCTTATCCTTTGACGGATTTTCGTCAAACCTTTACTATGTTTTTTTCATATTGATGCTTTCATTAAAACCAAATTAGTTTCAGGGTGGATTATCCCTTTAAAGTCACACTTACATCAGCCGACGATAACACCGTACAATACCCGAAATCGTTCGCGGTATCGCACAGTTTGCACAAGCACGTGCGGATGACAGAAAGTTAAATCTATGCAGCGGGTTTTTGTATTACCCCAAAACACAAGACACTCAGAGAGCTGCTAATAGGTGAAAAACAAGTAAATTTACGTTTAAGCAGACAATTCAGTGTAATGGATATTAGAAATAAAGAAAACAATCAGACAAAAGAAGTATACACGTGAATGGGAATGTCCAGACGTGGTAATAATATATGCTAGGTCTAATCTTTAATGTATGACCGTCCTGCCATTAGCGTGGTTCCCATTCTCGTTGGATTTCAAGATCACGTGATGGAATCGCCTCAACATGACATAGTCGCTAACAGTAGAAAGGGTCTATCGTGATCATTGCATCTCACCACTACACGGTCCAACCCTTTTTATTGGGTGACGGACAAAGCACACTGCCCGAAATGTCGAGACTGATACTATCTCTTGCTCGTGCTGAAAGAATGGTTCTTTCATCCTACCACTTCACGGAACATCCCCTTTAACTTTTTGTGTCATTTAACTAGTTATAAACATAAATGGCATAAAGTAGCAGCTTATCTGACACACAAAGGAATGATCGGTTTGTGCGTTACCAATACAAATTGCGTCGCATAAAGCACTGTGGGCGTACGAATATTGGTTTGTGCATCACCAATACCAATTGTATCTCATATGGGCGTACGTATGTTGGTTTGTGCGTTACCAATACCAATTGTGTCGCATATGGCACTGTGGGCGTACGTACGTTGGTTTGTGCGTTACCAATACCAATTGTGTCGCATATGGCACTGTGTGCGTACGTATGTTGGTTTGTGCGTTACCAATACCAATTGTGTCGCATATGGCACTGTGGGCGTACGTATGTTGGTTTGTGCGTTGCCAATACCAATCGTATCCCATATGTGGGCGTACGCATGTGGACCCATTGTGCTCAGAGACAATGACAAATTCACGAAATGCCACATAATCCTTTCACGTAAATTCTGCATATTTTCATAATTATGATTAGTACAACGACTGTGATCGACTTTGGGCAACCTTTTATGCCACGGTTCATAGCTATTTTTGTTTTCACAGAAAATGACAGTTATCTCTTTAAAAACAAACGTTTCAAACTTATATTAATTCCTTTCTCTTGTGTATTTTGTTCATTTTGTTCCTTTATCTGATTTCGAATAATTTCCTAATAAAATATATTTCCCTTTAAACAAGCCCAAATTTGCTTTGCTGAGTGGTACAAATATCGGTGGAAATTTAAAACCACTCGATAAAGCAAACTTCTGCTGGATACAAAGAAAAACGAAGCAACTATGATGTCCATATTGCATCATAAATACTGGCGAACTGAGAGCAATGTTTGATAAAACAGAGAAGTATTATTGAATGATAATATAGAATGGATTCACCAAGGACATGGGAAGACTCGGAAGGGACTTGCTTTGAAATTTTATACAGCTTAAATTGCAAACAACTTCCTCCCGGATGGTTTCTAGGAAGATTCAATATCTGTTATTACTTTTTCGATTTTCTTTTTTTTTACATGTAATAAGCGAGATTAAATTCTATATGGAGTGTGTCGATATGACACGAACCGGTTTGGGACTTGGAAGACGAAGAGGGTAAAATTTAGAAGTGATTCGCAAGGGAAGAACACGTTTAAAGGGCATATACTGTACTGGGAAGGTAAAAAAGCCTTCAAAATGTAATTGTAGCAATCTTCTTGCCAATTGCCTAAATTCATGTATTGTCCATTTTAGAAGCTTGCTGAAATTTCTTTGGTCTCAAATGATCTACATTTTGAGTAATGAGTGATTAAATCACAAATCCTCAAAATGTTCGGCCCGAACATCTTGAAGACTTAATCATTAATCATTAATTACTCCAAATATGGATCATTTGAGGGCAAATAAATTTCAGCAAGCTTAAAATGGACAATACATGAATCTAAGATCATTGGCAAGATGATTGCTAACAATTACCTTTTGAAGGCTTTTTTGCCTTCCCAGTACAGTATATGCCCTTTCAACCATGAAGCGGAGGGAGAAAGAGAAGGGAGACTATTTGATAGAGGGAGGAATACAGGGGGTGGGGAGAGATACAGACAGACAGACAGACACACAGAGTAGAAAGGATACAAAGAATTAAAGAAAAAGACGGGAATGTCTGTATATGTGATGATTATGAAGTGTTTATCTGTGTTTTTGTGTGTAAGAGAGAGACGGAGATGGTGTGTGAGAGAGAGAGACAGACAGAGAGACAGATAGACAGAGAGAGAGTAAGAGAGAGAGAGAGAGGGGAGAGAGAGAGAGAGAGAGAGAGAGAGAGACAGAGATACAGATAGACAGAAAGAGAACAAGAAAGAGAGAGAGAGAGAGAGAGAGAGAGAGAGAGAGAGAGAGAGGGAGAGAGAGAGGGGGGGTGGTTGAGTGGGAGGGGTAAAAGGGTTATGCGGACGTCATTGTAGAGATTCGATCTATGTGCCATGTGACACCTATGTCAGAACATGTTACGAACTTCCTGCAGTCAAGCGCATGACTATGGTCAATTAAAATGTAAGTGGTTGCGAGAAGAAACTCCCAAACGACGTTCGAAGTGGCAGCGATTTAACTTCTTGTGATCTTGCAACACCCTGACAATAAACGAAAGGGAAGTAGTGGAAATCGAAAAAAGAGAATAAAAAAGAAGAAATAACTATCTTCAAAGTACACACTCTCTCTTTCTTTCTCTCTCTCTCTCTTTCTCTCTCTCTATCTATCTCTCTCTCTCTCTCTCTCTCTCTTTCTCTCTCTCCCTCCCATCCCCCTCTCTCTCTTTCTATCTCTCTCTCTCTCCCCTAGTCTCTCTCTCTCCCTCTCTCTCCCCCACTCTCTCTCCCAACCCCTCTCTGTCATGCCTCTCCTACCCCTAAGTGGTTCAAAGAGGGCTCGCCGACCACATACGTCCCTACGTGGTATTTTTGTCCTGAGACTAGAACCACTTGAATGCTTCATGTTCTTGATAAGAATGTTCGGGAGCTGAACCCGAGACGTGCAACGACTTACGATGCTCTTCTCATTCAAGCAAAAACTCAATTGTAAGTCATTCCGTGCCAGACACAACGTTGTCATAGGCCTAGAAGACTTATATGCATTACAACGGTGAAAACTGGACCGTCGCACCTTACGAGTTAAGCGTGAGGTACGTGCGGTCTGCAAAATTGATTTCCCCGTTGTACATATATTGCACACTTTACGTTTGCACAACCAACATCACGACTATATGACGTTGTACTTATCGATATAAAGTATTTTCTTATGAAGTGCCTGCAGCCCTGTTCGTTGTTTTTATAAAGCATATTTGCATGGAAACATAAAACGTTAATGACATGACTCTTGAGACGCGGGTATTGAGTTAATCAGTATCTCCTCGCGGTATATCATACACCCTCTGGATTAGTTCTTGCATCGTGTGACGTATTCCATCTGCCTGGTGGCGTGCAGAATAATTTTTGATAATATCAACGATAGTAAAAAAAATAATGACAGTAATGATATAATACATGTATTACCAATCCACATAGAATGTTCAAATGATTGGTGATAATCAGAATTATCTATATTATGATATGACGTGATAAATTAATAATACATGTACTATCAACAATAAAGATAGCAATAATGGTAATGATAAAAATATTTGTGAGGTAATTATGACAAATTAAAAAGAAAACATCCAAGAACAAAAAAAAAATCACTTTGTACAAACAGAAAAACAGGGAGTCTGTTCCGCATCCCGTTAGCAGATAAATGTACAATTTTGCAAAAAACACTATAAACTATATAAAAAAAGTCAACCGTAAAGAATCGTCTGTACTACCTAACCTTCGCTTTTAAAGACTGGGTGTTCCCTTTGCGAAAGTCATGAAACTCGGCAGGAATCAGCAGTATACCCTAACAATAAGGTGTACACAATTTCAAAGTTATAGCTTCACAAACACGTACAGGAAAAGTGAAAAACTATCCTATCGTTTGAACCGCAGCGAGCATAGTCTACATTCATATTCGCATTGGCCCTCTCAGTGCTCAATGCGAACAATAATTGCTTCCATTTCCATTAAAGCGAAATTGGAGCGATCAGTAGATTTTGAGGAGGTATTGGGCTGGTTCGTCCGAAACCTATACAGCTTAGAGTCAGTTCCTAGCTCTACTATTGGGAGGGAAGTTGTAACAAATTATATTCTCCATATCCCATATATATATATTTTTTTTTTTACAAAATTTGATTTTTTGACCTGCAAAAGGGACACTATGTCTTTAAGCAATACCTTTCTTTAAACACACAGGAGGGACACGCTGCTGTTAACAAAATTCATGTTTACTAAGCGCCACAGTACAACATATTTTCCACATACGGTGCACATCACATATTATTGTAACATAAAAAGAAAGTTAACTCTTTCTCTGTCGGACTCCAGACTGCTCTTTGAGAACGGAGTGCATAACTAGTGCAAAAATGCTTAAATATAAAGCGTTCGTATTTGTCTTCAAAGTATTTCGCAAGGACGATTTTCTATTCCCATGATGCCGAAATGTGATAGCGACTAAATTATGCAGAAAAATCCCTGTCCGGCTTTCAATTCGTTCTTCCAAGCCCATTCTGCATAACTGGAACGACAATAACATCAGAGGTATGTCGGAAATTATTTGCCGAACCGCCGGGAGTGATTGAAATTCCGCCAAATCAGGACGGTCCCCATGAATTTGATCGAGATTTAAAAACCATTCCTGAGCTAGATAAAATACTCCTCGATATAGGATTTAAATGTATTACGGGAAACAGAACATACTAAGCACATCAAGCATGTTAACAGTTAAGCATAATGTGAGCCGGGGTATGCAACTGAACCATGAATTATGCATGTGATCAACCCAAATGATTTGATAATAAATACCCCACGAGGTTTGACAGATATTGTATTCAGTGCTTTCTACATGATGTTTGTTGTTGTTGTCGTCAAGGCTGACAAAACCGAACGGCTGAAGAGTGTGAAGCGTGCTACACAAGGCGACAGATAGAGCGTGAGGAAAATGAAAGATACTTCACATGGCCTTTGTCTTTCACTGCGAACGCGACGGTGTTAGATTGAACCTAAACATGCTTGCAGATACAACAAGTTGTTATACTGGGGAGATGTTTAAGCAAATGACACTCAACATAAAATGAAGACTACTTACAATAGCGTACGGGTCCTTTCAAAAGAAATTGTTACATTGATTAACTCTGTTCGACAGACAAAATGCTGCTTTATGAATTTTGTTCATATTGCTTGTACGAAAATCCATAAATAAAGCACAAAGAACTAAAAATCACTTTTACTGAATTCCTTAAGAGAGCGATCGTGCCTGTTGTCATGGTTGGCGCTCAAGTTAGCATTTGCGTGTGATCACGTGTAATGTAAATAAGAATAAAAGTGATTATACCGTTGTGTTAAGACAACTGCTATACGGCAATGCTCACACATACATACACACAATCACACACCGATACATACGCACATGTATGTAAACACCCATGGAAACAGGCGGACTTACATACACACGCCCACGTAAAATAGCCTTCATAATATATCTTCACTATCATACCTTTAACATCTTCATCTCCATTTGTCTTTTAAAAAAGTAAAACGGACAAAAAAATATTCTGAGCACTCGTCTCCAAATCATCGCCGCATTAAATGTTTTCCTTTTAAATAAAAGTCTTAAAAACCTTCGAAAAATCGAAAGAACGATGCCACGATGTACCATTCTTTGCTTTGAATAAGATTAAGTTTCTATTTTATATATACTTGAGGAAACTTATTGTCCACTTGAAATGATAATCAGACTGCAGTGATCACTCTAGCAGATAAAAATGGTGGAAAACGCATTATCGTGTTTATGAGAACTGTTGTTTTTGCACGAAATGCATCACGATAACCATCGGCCTTAATTATGAGGAGGAAATAACGCAACGTCCTTTCCGAGGTTAAGGAGTGCTGAATGGGAAAGGCATATACAGGTCTAGATCTAGTAGATAGTTCTATGAGCAGAAGGTGAACATTCATGTTTTGTAATGTCAGTTGCGTTCTGTGGGATCAATTATAAAGTTCTATAGCGTTACTAAATTTTGAGACGAAGGAGGACTGGAAGACTCGAACTGTATCACAGGTTACTCTTCTTTTTTGTTGTTGTTGTTGCTCAGCTTTTTCACTTGATGATAACTCTGAAATAACGCTGCCTCATGCTGTCTCTGCTGTGCAGGTATAATTATGTCTGAGGAATCGTTCTCTGAAGTACATCCGATCCAATCTCTCTGGTATATCTGGCTCTCTAATAACATACACATAAGGAACTGTAACGGAATTCCTTGAGACGGACGAGTCTCTTTCATTTATGATGACTCATACATAGTCCACATATACTCGAACCTCCTACCCCACAGTTCCTGAATTCCACCAAAGTTCATCTGGGAACTCTACTAGCACCATAAAATCCAAGGTTATTCGTCTGGAAAGTGGACATTAACGATCATGAAATGACACGGGGCGGGGAGTAATAAATTGACGTATATCACCTAACACACAACCATAACCACAAATTTTCCAAATTGAAATTACGATTGCTAAATTACTGTATGGCTGAATCAAGATGTAGAATACCTAACATACCAGTTATGTTTCAGTAAGTGGAGTGATTTACTTCCATATAAGTGCCATTTACATTGGGCTTAGAAAATAGAGAAGTTAAACAAATCGAGAAGTTAAGGTGAAAGTTGCCTAGAAACCGTACCAAAAGCCGAATGGTCCTATTGTCCCTGTCCCCTAACTTCTCGATTTTTCTAACTTCTCGTTTTTATTAAGCCCAATGAGAATGCCACTATATAGAACGCTATGTAAATGGGATCTGAAGATATGTTGATCTGAAGATTTCTCCTCTTTTCAGCCTTCATTTTGAGAGGTTTTTATTCATTTCTATTCTTGACAAGTCCTTCTGATTGTTTTTTTTTTAAGATCGTCACTTCATGGTAAATCAGGACAATAAAACGTAAGTGTAAGAAATGAATGATTCAATACAAAACATTTCCCTTTATCATGTTTATGAACTGCAATTCCCTCACCAATTCTGAACACTTCAGACAGGAAATCTATGAATTATTGAATGTTCAAGTTAACTTTTGATCGTGTTCGAGCCTGGAGACATGTTGAATAAGCAATGATGTTTAAGTACATGGATATCTATCCTTTTGAACAAGATTTGATTCCGCCACTTAATATTCATGACTAGCAGCTGCTCTCAACAATATAATGCGTACGCGATTGCATCACGTTCACCTGGATTTTATAATAGGTCATACACATTCCTGTACATGCATAAATTTCAGCTTTCGATGCTGAACTTTTAATTGTGTCACTAAGTGCTTGGTGTAGTTAATAAGGACAAGCGAATACAAAATTTGATACTTTTGAAATGAAGATACTAGCTTGGGCGCAGTTGGGCATGTTCTTTCATGTTACTTGTCCGAAAGGAAAATATCTGAAAGTAACGTTTCATGCAATTTTTTAATGAAATACGATGCAGAACATTGTGAAATTGAGACTTTTGTACTGCAACTTGATATCACGTCTAGAGCCTTTTTGCCATATTGTAACAATATTGCTCGATTGAATCTTTATAGATGCATCGTAGGTATTACATGTCACAACTGCGCAAGTATATGGGGTGAGGATATTTCCCCAAATTCTTCTGCGCATCCGATTTTGTTTAAACGTCAATTGGTCAATTGTTGCTCGCAGACTACAAAATAATTTCACTAGAAACTAAAATCTCTGCCTCGGCCTCTACTATCTTGTGCTATTTCTTTTTTGGGGGAGCACTGTGCATGCTCTATTTACTAATTTCTTCCTTGGCACTAATGCGCATGCTCTCTATCATGTGTCTACCTGGTAACAAAATTTGTTTTGACTGCGTGCAGACGACCCGCTGCGAACTCTGCACTGTGCACTGTAAGTCAAAACATTTTTTTTTCTCGTTCATTTTTGTTATTGTTTTACAAAAGGGATATAAAACAAATATACCAAGCATTGAGTTCGAAAGTATAGTGGAAATTATCCATCTTCGGAGGGACTGACATGAGTTACTATTTTTTCTTCGGGGGCTTCGCCCCTCGGAAAAATTAGTTCTATGCCAATCCCTCCTGAGATAGATAATTTCCACTATACAATCTCACAGCTTGGTATATTTGTATAATATGCTGATGATTTGGGTATTAGTAAACAGACAAGACAAAGATGTGTATGTCACATCCGGTCAACTGAATTGACAATGCGTTTTGTTGGAACTAGTAATCATACATTTACTTGCCTCCTTGAATAGCAAATGGTCAACACAATGTCCATCTCTAATTGTATGTGTTTGTACAAATAGAGTTTTTACCTCCTTTGAAAATAATATCCTTGGAATAATTCTGGGTTATATCGGCTCTACAGCAGCAATATCATCATAATACAAAGTAAATAAGTACTCATGATGTCAAATCCAAGCGTATTCACTATCCACTTTTCCATGTAGATATATATGTACATGTACAAAATATGTTTCACAAAGAAATGTTTTATTAACCGTGTGGTCACATTATTCTACATCCACTGTATATATGTGCACGTATATGTACGTTGTCTCAATAGTGAAAAATCTAATCTCCCTTTCGTTCGCAAATTTATTTTAATCAAAGCCATGTAAAGGCAAAGAAGGAGAAGCGACCATAATGAAGAAATATTTCAATATCACAATGTTACCCAGGGAAAGGTCAAATCGTGCACTAGAAAATGAAGAAAAATGGGTTAGAATATATGATATTGTTTTCAAGCCGAAAATAGGCAGACGTATTGGCAGTGGATACTGAGAAGTGAGTGACGCCGTTGGCACACTGTGTGATTTGTATTGATGTTCGCCATATAGACAGCTTAACATTGTCATATCTTATACAGAATGAGAATACGCGGATTTGGTTTGTTCGAATTTAAATTTCAAGAACTCGCATTTGGTGTGTTGTACCTGCCTTTCGTACACTTCCGTTTTGAACATGTTTGAACTGGGAGGCGGCGAACTGTTGCACTCTTTCTGCGTGTTCTAAAATCTTGTCTACTTAAAAAAGGCAAAGTCCCATTTCGATATCAATTGTACAAAATGCAGAAAGGTAGGAAGTCATACTGCCATGTATAATAACAGTTTGTAATACCCGTTCAGTATTATGTTTATTATATTGTATGGGCAAGCAACACCGTCAACATGGTCAAAAGAAGACTCCATGGCCTGATTTCAAGGTTGACATTTATTTTAGATCATTGTTTATGCAAATTTAGCGCGTACACTTCAAAATGGTATTAATTTATACTTCAAGTAGAGGGATAAGTCCAATAGTGTACACGTAATAGCGTAGAGTGCTATATTTATGATAGGCATGACACTCTGGTTTAGATTACGGTTTAATCAAATTAATTTAACTTTTTAAACTTTTTTTTAGGTTTACGCGCTAAATCGGATCTTACTCCATGAAATTTGCGTAAACCGTGTTCCAAAACTGAAATTACTTTGTGAAAATGGACCAATGTATAGGTTATGAAGACTTTTGATCAATAGACACCCACTTATCCCACATGCGCCAGTAACTATCGGTAAGGTCTCGGAGGGTTGAACTGATGCACTGATTGTGCGCGAGGTTGGGAAGTAATGATATCGATATCAACCCCACTGAATTTCGAAACGAAACGGGCTGAAACCATCGACCCCCCCCCCCTCCCTCCTCCTATCTCCAGCCATGATCGTATCAGAGCATCCCTTTTTTCACGCTTGTGTGAAAATTGCCACTGACGTGCTGACTGGGAGTCACTGAAATGCAATATACAGGTTGCGAACGCCACATTCTGCTTGTTCCACCGCAAAATATAAAAGTGCATCTGTCACCCGCACCCAACAGCAATACAATTACACGCTTAGCCCACAAAAGCGAGTGACATTCTATTTCAATCAAGTATGTCCCACTTTCTAAAGGTACGTTCACACCGCCCGTTTCTGCCGCTGGCGCACGTCACTCGCCGCTTGCCGCTCGCCGCCTGCCGCCTGCGATAGGAAGCCAATGTCACTTGAAAAGGGAGGCAATCCCATGGCAGTCGTAGCGTCGTTGCAGGAGTGGATCCTTATGAACGGCCGCATAGGACGAGCTTTACCGTAAACGGGAACGGCAAACCACGTCGTTAATTAAAAAAAAGGATATGAAAAACTTACTCAGCAAGAAGTCAACAGTATAACGTGTATGAAATCTCACTGACATAGCTTCACGAACCGTCCTTGTTTACTTTCGAAACGTAGCAACTACATTCTACATTCTTAATGTTGCACAGCGCTATGTATCGCGTCAGCGTATCGATCACCACAGATCGGGGAGGTCATGATGTACACAGACTAACAGTCTCTGGTCTCTAAGCTATATAAACCGCTAGGTTTTGGACGACCACCCCAAAGTCAGTTTACAGATCGAGTATTGGGAGGGAAATTTGTACACAGTATTTTCTTCCATTTTCCGTGTTTTTTAAAAAAGGTGATTTATTGTTACCTGCAAAAGGGCTACATCTTGTCTTCAAAGTAAGGGTGAACATTTTTTGTTAAAGGAGGAAGTGTGTGTGAGTGTCACGGAAACGGAGGAAAATACTATGTAAGAACTTCCCTCACATTATTAGAACTGGAGATTGACTTCAAGCGATATTATAATGATCAGTAGATTTCGAGTACAATTTTGACGGGTCGCCCAAAACGTATATATCAGCTATATATCCTAACAATAACATGCTTATGAAATCTCACAGTCACAGATTCATGAGCCTTTTCAGAAAAAGTAAACAAACAACTATCGTGTTTACGCCCCGTTCGCAGCGTCCAGTCTACATTTATAATCATCGTATTGCCCCCTGCTAGCGCGCAATGCGTGGCGGTGTGGTGCGAACAGCGGTCTCAATACTAGGCTAATAGACCTGGGAGGCTTTGGACGACCAGTCCAAAACCTCCCCGAAATCTAACAATTGCTATGATTCCGATTAAAGTTAGTTTCCAGCTCTATCATTGGGAGGGAAGGTCTAGCACAGTATTTTCTTCCATTTTCCGTGGTTCTTACAAAATTCCAATGTTTTGAAATGCAAAAGGGCTATCCTGTCTTTAAACGCCCATTAATCAAATTTGAGAGATTCAACCCCTTTTTTCAAATGAGGCCAGTTTTCTCCCTCGAAGAAGCTAAAAGGGTCCAAACTCCTTCGCATATGATTGGAGCATACCCCATTGACCTACTTGATTTGTTCTGCACTATACACTTGACAGAAACTGAATTTGATGCAACAAAGGGCGCTAAAATGGCAAGTTATGCCCCGTTGTCTTGGTGATAGATTGAATGCATCTCTTGTACTTCTCAACGGTCGATGGCGACGAAGACGCTGCGTCCATGCCAATGAGGTGGACGTTGAACAACAACCGAATTGTAAATTGGTGAGTTTCTTTTCCCTCAGTCGGGTGAATTGAGACAGGTAATCAACGAAGACATCCGAAATTGTCCTTCGTCTCCTCTGCAGACAACCAAAAAAGTTCAGCAACAGATAGCCTAGCTTTCAGGCTATTGGGCATTTCTAAACCAATCGTTCCAATAGATGAGTCTGACAGCCGAAGACTAATCATTTTCGATTTCCATGCCGTTGGGTGTTTCCAAATCGAACTATTCAACAAATCGTCCTGGTTGCCATGGTTGCAGTGGATTAATTATTCTCGATTTTTTTTTTCTCTAGCTCCACCTACACTGAGAAAAGAGGAGAACGATAAAATGACAAGTCGTAAAATATGAGACTATTTTTTTTTCTTTGGAGTAAAAATGTTTAACAGCTTGGAAGCCAGACAGAGGTACAGGGTTCACGTTGCATATAGGTTTTCCATTGTTGTAACTTACTATCAATGGTAACTAACGGGGCAACAGGTGTAATAATGAAAGCTCAATGGCTGTTGCCGTGGTAGTTACCATTAATAGTAAGTTACAACAATTGAAAACCTAGAGACGATTCAGTCAATAAAATGTGGTGTAAAATAAATATGATAAGAGAACATCCTATTGATGACAGCGACTGATTTTAATTTCTTCTATATTAGAAAAAATGCTTCATACTTGTGTCTATATCTGTTCCATCATTTAAAGGAATTGTTCACCCTGACATTAAGTTTGTTCAAAGAAAGATACATTAGTGAAGGTCTGATGAAAATCTGTCAAAGGATAAGAAAGTTATGATCATTTAAAGTTTTGATTTTGTTACGTCACGTACGAGGTGCTCTCCCATAATATTGTGTACAAGGTAGTTTCGCAAATGCGCATGTTTCCGACAACGAATACGTATCCACGGAGCGAGAACATAAAGGGTTAACATTGGTTAAACAAATTCAGCTCTCATGTGCCACCGGCGCATTAAAGGGATAGATCACTCTGAAGATACGTTGGTTTCAATTAAAACCGAAACATAATCATGAAGGTTTGACGAAAATCCGTCCATGGCTATGAAAGTTTTTATCCTTTTGAAATTTCAATTTTATGACGTCACCACATGCGATGTGCTCTCCCTTATGTTATGTATACATGTAGTATCATTACATAAATTTCTCTTCTGCTTTTTTTTTTTTTGACAACGAAATGATTTTTTCCATAGAGGTATATGTGTAAAAACGTTATGCACATTGTTTTGAGAAAATGCAAATTTTTGAAGCTACATTGTACACAATATTATGGGAGAGCACCTCGTACGTGACGTAACACAATCAAAACTTGTAATGATCATAACTTTCTTATCCTTTGGCAGATTTTCATCAGACATTCACTAATGTATCTTTCTCTGAACAAACTTAATATCAGGGTGAACTATTCCTTTAAATGACGGATCAGATATAGCCACAAGTATGAAGAAGCATTTTTTTTTTCTAATATAGAAGGAATTGAAATCAGTCGATATTCTCTTATCATATTTATTTTACACCACTTTTTATTGACTGAATCGTCTATAAATCCCCAACTCTCCCTCCTATCACTTTCTGTATATTAATCGCTTCCTTTTCTTTCTCTTTTCCTTCCACTTTCCCCATTCCCTTCTAAATCATCACGACTTTCCCTCCGTCGCTTTTATTCATATATCTGCTCTACCTTTGGCCCATGTTCTCCCTCTCTAACACTCTCTCACTTCATCTTTTTTTTTTTTTATCCCCGACCCTTTTGCAAACCTTAGAAGACGCTGTACTTCTACATTCTCAGAATGATCGAACAACCCATAACAGAAAGAGGAGCAAAATCGAGGATTTCGGCAAAATACGAATCTCACGTGTTCCTCACCATCCTAGCACCTTTTACTATTCAAGAGCCAAACGTTTTCACAGGCTCGATGAACAATGGAGATGCACTGTCACGCAACCAGGGATTTCAAATCGATCGGAGGGATACCCCCCCCCCTCCCCCTCTATCTCCATCCCTGTACCCCTATACATCCATCGTCATTTAAGTCGTAATCGTTGATCAGGGGAATGCCGAGGAATCTCACGTCATCTGCCAATTAATCATATTTGTGTTTGTCTAGTATACAGTCAATCGCTGAATAATCAATCAACGGTGACATTAAAACCTGGAAGATCTGTCAGCATGTCGCAAGCCTCGCCCTCCAGTCGATAATCCCAGAGCGCCCTCAAGTCTGAACACGGCATGCTAACTCAAGTCTGAACATAGCATGCTAGGAGCCATCACGCTCTACTTTCACATTGTATTCAAAGTAGTTTGTTGATACAGATATGTTTTACTTCTCTATCATATTCATGTTCTTCAAAAGACAAACTAAAGCTTACTAAGTCATCTGGAAGACATTAATACTACCTGTGGGAGAATGTTTGATTTATTTTTGTTTTATGTTAGAATGTTTGACTTGTAAGTTGCCATATGGTAGTAATGAGTATTCGTGCAAGATAAAAAAAAATAAATGCTGTATCTGTTTGTTCTAACGATCTATGACACAAAGTGTATGGCGCATGCTATAATAATCGTTAATCATTTCAACACACGAGCTTGATAATGTCAGTTTGTGTATTACAAAATCAATATTTGAAAGAAAAAAACAACAAACTGGAATAAACATGACAAATGTCAATGTTAATATATCTTTATGCCTTAACGAAATTAACAACCCACTTGCATATCTACGTAGACAGGTCGGAACATTTCAAAAACATTTAAAAGAATTATAACAAGACATTGTCAGGTGCGTACCTGAACGCCATGCTGACGTCATGTGATCAAATTTCAAACTTTCATGCACCACGAGATAAAAGAAGGACGAATGGAGCATCTAATAAGAGAAAGCTTGGAGGACAATCAAATAAACAATACGAAATTTATGAGTGTCCGGATACTTTCATAATCAATAATTTAGTTGTGGGTCAATAAGATTGTCAGTGTGGCAAACGGTAGCGGGCAAGCCGGCTCAATGAGAACGGACATTTCGCCTACCTTTCATTATGCCAACATTAGAAGCCCAGTTATGTTCCTGTTGTGTGAACTTGCACCATTGGTCCCGAAGGTTTCTCATTGTGTGCCGAGCTCGTACACCATCGGAAATCTTACGAAGATATGAAAACAGTCATGAAATATTTACCCTCCATGTGCCGGATATAACGCTGCTTTGTGTGATTTGCGCACAATACTGGTGACGAAATACAGACACGGCACATAAATTCATGAAGACATTCATGGTCGGCATGATTCTAATGTTGCTACTAACGAGAATGTTGTCTATTAGAGCAAATGTAAATTATACACAAATCCCACCTTATCTTATTTCTTTTTACCTTTTTTTAAAGAGAAAATGAACCAAAATGAATATGTGTATGCTTCATTTTTCTTGAATCACGCTTACAACGTATACTATGTGTAGTTCCTGCCCCTCCTCAAGTACCATATCTAGTGACGTTGGCGACCATGAAACATGTGAAATGCCAGGCTTTCATCATTGCACGTCTTAGAAGCTCAAAGAAGCTCTCCATTCCAGTCCATGTTGCATCGCTCTGCAAAAACGATACTCTTTGACGTCCTCGATCCCTCTTTCCTGTTATCTTGCCGGTGAGAAACAAGCATTCCAAATTGCCCTTCCTCTTACAGTGGCTTTATAATTTACTAGTACATTTGTAAAAGAACAATACGAAGTCACGCACGAAGCCTATGTGTAAGAGAACTGAAATGAACTTTCATGAAACTCAACTTTATCTCGATATCATTTTCTTTTTATTCGGTGTGGCCATGGTGACCTCGTCAATGATAAATGGTTGTCGATGACAGCTGATACATGGAAGTAGTTCGACACACCAACCCCAATAAATGTACATAATTCGACAAGTAGAAAGGGCATGTCTGTTGTAATCTATCTCTCATCTTACTCTTTGCCATTTAATGCACTTTTCGCAACAACTTATCATCATTATTCAAACGTTGCAACCTTTTAAGGAGAGTCTGAGACAAGTGCATTGTCCCTGGCGCGGATCCAGGGCTCTGCAAGAGACGGAGTATCGACGGTAACTTTGAAAGTAGAAAGGAGGGTAGGGAGGGGAGAGGGGCGCATGCTGCAATCCCTTTTGATATTGTTGTGTTTTTGCACCATATTTTGTTTTTGTAAGTCATCATTTTCCTGCAGGTGGCAGAATTTATTTCGTTTCAAACCCGGTCCCGGGTTGTATGTAACTTCTTTATTTGTAAATGTTGCTTGAATGAAATAAAGATGAATAAATATATATGTGTATTTATGGTTCTCACAAAATAAGGGGGGAGGGGGCTCTTGCGCCCCTACCTGGAGCTGCCACTGTTGTGCAATTATGGCTGCTGCCCGCTTGTCTTGCACCAGAGTTTCCATTTGATACATTTGACACATGAAACCATTTATCTTAAGTATTCATCATGCTAACGCGGGTTCCTGTTTGCTATATGTCCAGAAAGAGAGAGAGAGAGAGAGAGAGAGAGAGAGATTGAGAGAGAGAGAGAGATTGAGAGAGAGAGAGATGGGAGGGGGGAGGAAGAGAGAGAGGGGAGAGAGGGGGAGAAAGGGAACATGCAACAGTTGAAAAGGGTAAAATACAGAATGTAAGGTAGAGAAAAGAGGGTCATGCTTATTTCAAAACCACGACTATTTTTATACTACCTTTACAAAATATACCGGAATAGAGATGAAGCGGTTCCCGATGGGCTTACCACGTGTGTTGGCAATGTAAGCTGAAACGATGTGGCTTTGACACTCGCAACTTTGTCTGGAACATGCTGCGGAACTGCAAGCATAATGCTCCGCGGAAGTGTGCCAGGGCCCCAGCCGTCAGATCTACATGTGAGCCACGAACTCGTTCGAAATGCATGCAATGCTCCCGTTCTCCCTCTCTCTCTCTCTCTCTCTCTCTCTCTCTCTCTCTCTCTCTCTCTCTCTCTCTCTCTCTCTCTTTCTCTATTTCTCTCTCTCGTTCTCTCTCTCTCTCTCTCTCTCTCTCTCTCTCTCTCCCTCTCTTTCTCTATCTCTCTCTCTTTCTCTATCTCCCCCGTCTCTCTTTCTCTATCTCATTATCTCTATATTTCTCTCTGTCTCTCTCTTTCTTCCTCTATCTTTCTCTTTCTCTAAATCGATCTCCCCCCCCCCCTCTCTCTCTCCCTCCCTCTTTCAAAATTGTTTTACAGTTAAACCTGTATAGAAAGACCACTTAAGGGAGTCGAGAAATGTGGTCTTTATGAGCAGGGGGTGATACGTATGACTTTACGAACGACTGGTGATCCCTTCGTGTGCTAAATTCGATACCACACGTTGTTCATTTAGAATCTGATTTAGCACAAGAAGGAATCACCAGTCGTTCGTAACTTACGAACAGCTTGGTGAAACACGCCCCTGGTGGTCTTTCTCTAGAGGTTACTTTATTGTAGGTTTCAATGAGAAACATCGTTGAAGGGAAAACAACAAGTGGTCTCTATAATTATGGTACCCTTTCTTTACCAGTGATCGCTATAGGAGGCTTCGCTGTATACTCGTTGTCACAATTGTCCCAAGCATTAAACAATAAGCCAGATTATAGTTACATCATGGTCGAGCACTCCATTGAATCAAGAACGACTAGGGATTTGATCATGAAGCTGTGTACGTGTGTTATTTTGCAACGTGTCCAAACCAACAGGTGCACATGGTGGAAAGTTCTTTCACTCCCTTCTCAGAGTTGAATCGCTGTTGTCATAACTGTATTATAATGGGTATAAAATTGGTCCACTATTTATGGAATTTCCACTTTACTCTGTGAGTGGTACAATTGGCCCGAGGTCATTCATACCAGTGATAATCTGCTCATGCGCACATTGCAACTGTGAACTCACTTATCGCAATACGTGTAAATATAATGACATTCCATCCTTAAATCACAGTCTAGCACATGCAGTCCTTTTAACCAAACACTTCACTTTGAACATCACAATTCAAGTAACTCACTTATATGATGAATGTTTATGACATCTTTGTGATAAGATATGATAATGTATATGAAGGCAAATGAAATATGCAGTTCTTAACTCAACATCTCATTTGTATTTAGAAAAAAAGTGTCGAGCTTGCGAGTCAAACTAATAGGTATTTAGTTTCCATGCGTCATTTGGATCCAACGTCACTGTAAAGTTAAACATGAATTATTCCTATAAAGTAGAACCTCAATGTCGTTCTCGTGGTTCAATCATAAACTTACAAGTCTGTAAACTGTCAAGTAATTCATGTTATTCAAAGTTTAAAGCTTACCATGCTTATTGCGCATGAAATGACGCGATGATCTCAGTTTCTATTTCTGCTTCATGACATTTATTTTCACATAAGACAAACATATTATCTTGCTCTTTCTTTCCACTTTCCTGCTCCCTATCTCGTTATCTTTTTGTTCTATCTCTGTCTCTGTTTCTGTCTGTCTGTCTGTCTCTCTCTCCCTCTCTTCTATCTATCCAGCTCTCTCTCGTGTTCCATCATCACTTCTCCCCTCTCTCGCATTTCCCTTTCTTTGCCGCTCTCTCATTTCTCGAATCTCTCTCCTTTCTTATATTGATCTTTTTGTGTGTCTGCCATCTCTCTCCCCCTCTCTGTGTCTCTACTCCTCTCTGTTTCACTCTCTCTCTTCCTCTCTCTCTCTTTCTTTCTCTCGCTCTCTTTCTCTCTCTTTCTCTCTCTCTCTTTCTCTCTCTCTCTTTCTCTCTATCTCTATCTCACTTTCTTGCTTGCTCCCTCTCTCTTTTTTTTCTTTCTCTCTCTCTCCCCCCCCCCCCTCTCTCTCTTTCTCTCTCTCACTATCTTGCGCTCTCTCTTTGTCTCTCTCCCTCTCTCTCTATCTCTCTTAATCCCCCACCTCTCTCACACGCCCTCCCACTCTTTCTCTTCCCACCTCCTCCCACTCTCTCTGTCTGGCTGACCTATCATCCCACTATCGTTGGAACTATCTATATTGCTCACGTTTGCACATTAAACAGTGCGTTTTCTCGTCGGGATCACCGCGCAAACATAACGCCTCCATGCTCTCAGCTCAGATAGACCGAATTAGCCTGAAGCGAGGATGATAGATTCCCTACAGACAACGATGACAATGATCGCCGATATCGATATGATAAACGAGCAACCCATTACCACATAAGCCATCAAAATGTCAGAGAAATAGTTCTCACCCAACAGAAAACACAAACAACGATCTACAAACACCACTTGCCGCAGAAATAAATGAAATGAGTGATGGTGTGCCGGGTGCATTCCATCGGGAAGAAAACAATTATATGCATGCAGCTATTATACAAATGGGAAGGCATACCTAGAAACCCATTTTTCTGGACTGTGTCCTGAAATTTGTCCCTCTTAGCGGAGGTGTCTGTAAATCCCTTAATACCGTAAAAACGCCGCTTTGTTTTATGATATGACCAATTAGCGGCAATCAGCGCCACGCGTTGGACCACGCCTTGTAAACAAAACACCACTTTCATGAGCTTCAAAGCGCCGCCTTTCTGTACAAACCGCGCCACGTGCGAAAATCTTGCGGGAATGTCGACGAGTTCATTAGCACTTGACCACGCTCGCTGTCGCACTCCCCACCCGGACCGTCAGGGGGAGGGGAGTCACGACAATCCGCTCATGGCAGTAGTAGGCCAAGTGAAAACGCACGATCGAAGCCGAGGTTCTCTATATCCATGATAGCCTCTTTTTTCTTTTCTTTTTTTTTTACTGGGAACTCTAAATTCGTAAGTGCTCCTTGCTTTTGTCCTTTTAAAGAATGCAGAATGTACGTTGTTTATCGATTCCCTCTCTCCTTTCTTTGAACAGAGTATGGAGAATTATCGGTAAGCCTCATACTAATTCGACTGCTAAACAGGGCCCAAATGACGTATTTTAAAGATGTTTTAAAGATTAGGTAAAGAATCGCTCTAATGACGTGAATCGTGTGACCCATAAGGATTGCAGGTATATTGTAAAATAAAGTAAGATCACTTAGTGAGTCATGTTAAAGCTGCGTTCTTCCAACGGCGAGACATTTCTATGAGCCGGAAATATTAACATGATAAAGCTTAATTCAAGAAAGCTCTTAATCATTAAGTCCCTGTTCTGGCTCGTGATACTGCATGGGGCTGAAAATGGACACTTGTCTAACCAAGACAGACACTCAAAGACGGGGGGAAGGGGAGGGGGGCTGAAACGTGGTGGCTGGCGTTAAAAGAGTTAGGTGTGTCATTGAGAAATAGAATGACAGCGCAATTCGTTAGAATACATCATGCGACATTACGGTTTACAGGTCGGAGACACGGAAGGTTGTTTAGAGGGGAAAGACTACTCAAGATAAACCCTGCAAAACCTTCCTTGATAATGCCATCGCAAATTGTGGAGTAGAGGGATGTGGATAAAATTATGAAGCAGTCGGCACAAGACCAAGATGCTTGAACATGTTGGAGAGACAACAATGTGAGAAAATGAAATAGGGTCGCTATATCGTCCTACTTCCTACTAAGATGGAAACGATCAGGAAACGGCAGTACAGTACGAGAGTAGGAGGATGTGGAGAAAATTATGAAGCAGTCGGCACAAGACCGAGATATGACATGATATCGTTCTAATAACGACACGAACAACAATTTGAGTGTTTGTACAAAAATATGAATACTTAACAAATATAAAACAAAGATTATCGTAGATATTTTAGTATAGATGTACTTACACAATCATGTATGATTGGAGGGACATAACTCGGAGAAGATGATTTAGTCACTAAACCTGTCCTTGGACTGTTCACTATTGATAATTATTATTAGTCAGACAAGGTGTCCATAGCAATATTAAAGATTGTCGATTTATTAGATATTAGATATTGTCGATTAAAAACAAATAAGTAACTTGAATAAGTAACATGTACAAGCTGAAATTTACACATTGTTGAATATATGCACCTTTTGTGAAAGGCCATCAATTATTTTTGTTTAACATTTTGTTTTTGATATTGAAGGAGATTTGAAATTTTTGATGGATGATATCTTAAACTGTTTGTTTATCAATTTATTACAAAATACTTTGGGCTTAATTGTGGGGGCTTGTTTTCCGTGCCGAGGATCGTGACACGAATACATTGAACAGTGGTGTACATTATACCCTTACGTGACAACAGAGTTCCACAGGTATGACATGCACGGGCTCTTGTGTTATTCAGTATTTCATCTGGCTCAGGAAAGGCTAAAGTTCCTTGCAATCTTCTTCATGTTGCTATAGCAACCAACCACCGTGTTTCACAGGACAAGACGTGAAATCAGCCCCCAATATGGGCATGAATTTTGTACCAAATCAAATATTAAGTGTAAAGAAAGCTTTCCCGTTGGCCCATATCAAACAAGACGGCGAGACAATACACATACATACTAGCACTCCCACCATTTTTGTTTTGTCTAGCGCTCCTATTTGGGGGAATTCTGGATAATCAAGTTACCGAAAAAGTGGACAAAATTCTAGCACGATGGAACACCTCTCAGATCAGTTCCTCTTGAGATTAAAACTTGCAAATTCATCAAGTTCTCCTTTAAAATAGTATGTAGGTCTGCATATTCATGAATGTTCAGTACTTGGCGCACAAAAAGGCAGATGCAGAAAATGTGAACACCTTTGCAACCATTCAAGAAAATTTTATCGACGATTTTGACTACTTAAATTTACGGGAGAAAAAATGGATAGTTTTATTTGACATTACATCCCTGATAAATATATTCCACCTCGTGACCTGTTTAAAAGTGTGTGAAATGACCACAAATAGTTCAACCCTTGTCGAGAAGAGGGCAAAAGAAAAGTACACTGTTTTGTGACGTCATTAGGGAAATACTCGCTTATTATTAATATTCAAATGGGGAGTTCGTTGAGGAGAATGACATCAAATGTAATGTTACGATTTTGGACTTAGGTCTTTATCATGTTCATGGACAAAAGAAAAAATGCAGGAGAGAGAGAGAGAGAGAGAGAGAAAGAGAGAGAGAGAACTTTTGTTTGTCTCGACACATTTCATGAGTAGGGATTGCCAGTCGTCTGTTAACTATCTCTGTGGCTTAAATGATCACACGCACTTAAGATTCGGGGACAGCTGTCTTCGCTCTCTATCGTAGGGGGGGGGGGGGGGTGATGAAGAGGTGGGGTGGAACATCCCCGTCAGATCCATCACGTTAACCAGTTAATGGGCTGCTGCTTAGAGCGATGTTTGACCCGCACCCTCTCCACGCCACCCTTCCATCATCACCGTTATTGGCGTCATATTCAGCTTCAAGTCACTCGCCAAATAAAAAAATAAAAATAAAAAATACTAAGACAGTCGTGGAAGAGTAAATTGCCAAATGCACGTCATATTTATGGGTATGATGCGTGGGCAGTGGTGTGTTCGTGTGTGTATGTGGCCGTATAGAGCGCGCGTGTGTGCGTGCGTGTGATCGCATGTGTGTGTATGTGTGTGTAAGCGTGTGCGTGTGTGTGTGTATGTCGGAAGGGAAAAGGGGGGGGGGCGTCATGATTCGATTAAAGGCCGTATTGACTACATGATAAATCATAGGAAGGAAGAGCGGGGGTGGGGTAAGTAACCCTTTGGTAAAAAATGATACGAATTATGATTATTCATCAGTTCTTTATATTCGCCATTGATGAAATTATACACACAGCTCCCACAGTTTCTTTTTTTCGGTTCATGTAGCTCGCGTTGCTATGACAACATAGGTCCCTCTCGAATTGCCAAGTGCTGGATGTTCAGGATGTTCCATATAACTAATAACATGGGGCTTACGGCACGATAACTCTTTTGAAGTCAAAATCGAATTATGTAAAAATAAAATGCATTCTTCACCTATTATTAGAAATGTCGAAAAGGGAAATAAAGGAAGGGAAATTAATGACGTTTATTGTGTATACATACTGGGGAAAACCCTCATCAAGCATGACAGTGAAAGAATGAAAGAAAATACATCAGTTTAATTGGTATGGACTTGTAAAATTCTTCATTTACTATCGATTCTTTAAATGCCAATCCGGGTCTATCGGTAGACCCGTATATTGACATTCAAACAATCAATTGATTTTCTTTCAGTGACGCTGTTAAGTCTGGTAAGGGTTTTTCCCTTTCCCAGTATGAATACACAAGGCACGTCTTTCCTTTCTCTTCCTGTCATTCGCTTATCTTTATTTATGATGATAGGTAATGAATCAGTGTTCATTTTCTTAATTAAAAAAATGGTTTCGTCTTCAAGAATGGTACACTAGTTTAACCCTTTATGCGTCAAATGAAATAATAATACACGTCATGCACAAGAGCATCGCGCACGTGACGTCACAAGCTCAAAACTTTAAACAATCGTTACTTTGCTATCCTTTGACAGATTTTCATCAAACCTTCACTAATGTGTTTCTTTTATGTTTCTGCTTTTATTAAAACCAAATTAATTTCAAGGTGGACTATCCCTTTAAACATCAAGGTAGTCAGGTGCCTTCACACGAGTGAGAAACATGTTGAAATGCCCGATAATGTTGCTATCACTTCTAGAAGTATTAAATGTGAACGCACCTACAGAGATCAGACCCTTCTTCGACACGGATGATGTAGACACGGTCTACGATCCGACGAGAAAGTGCACCAGTCTTTAACACAAATCCACCCAGACAGCCTGGTCATTGTACTGTCCACTTTAGCATGGTCTGTCATCGTGATGCTGCGTGGATTGAGAAATATTCCACTTCAACTTATCACGGAAGACGCAGGCTACCATTCGAAGCGTATATACCGAAAGTTGTGACACGTATGAAGTTTAAGGTAGTGTCCTTCGTAGTTGAAAAAAAAGTGAAAGGAGAAGGAAATGAATAGAGACTACTACCACTAGTAGAAGTAGTAGTAGTAGTAGTAGTAGTAGTAGTAGTAGTAGTAGTAGTAGTAGTGGTAGAAGTGGTAGTAGTAATAGTAGTAGTAGTAGTAGTAGTAGTAGTAGTAGTACCAATATTAGTAGTAGTAGTAGTAGTAGTAGTAGTAGTAGTAGTAGTAGTAGTAGTAGTAGTAGTACTATTAGTAGCAGGAGTAGTAGTAGTAGTAATAGTAGTAGTAGTAGTAGTAGTAGTAGTAGTAGTAGTAGTAGTAGTAGTAGTAGTATTAGCAATATTATTATCATTGTTAGTAGTAGTAGTAGTAGTAGTAGTAGTAGTAGTAGTAGTAGTAGTAGTAGTAGTAATAGTAGTATTATTATCATTAGTAGTAGTAGAAGTAGTAGTAGTAGTAGTAGTAGTAGTAATAGTAGTATTATTATCATTAGTAGTAGTAGAAGTAGTAGTAGTAGTAGTAGTAGTAGTAGTAGTAGTAGTAGTAGTAGTAGTAGTAGTAGTAGTAGTAGTAGTGGTAGTAGTGGTAGTAGTGGTAGTAGTGTAGAGTAGGAGTGGTAGGAGTAGCAGGAAAAAGTATTGAGACAGTTATAACTATTATAGAATAATAATCATGATTAAAATGGTAATACATGTAATCAAATAACAATACCAAGGATAAAAAAACAAGTAGAATGCATAGCATATCAAAGCATATAAGGAGAAGACGGAGAAGCATAAGAAATAGGAAAACAGATGTTCATTGTGGGATTCCACTATGAAAATCAAGATTTACTCTATGCTGTTATGGGCGCGGAGAGAGGAAAGGTATAGAAATATGTTGATATTGTCAATATATTTCATGTGATCTCAATGAGATATAAGAGTTTCTTGCTTCTTCACGACGACTGTGATACCTAGGCAACAGTCCCCATCTCTTTAGACCCCACTTTTCCGTAAGTGCAATAAATAACGGGCTTAAAAGGAGTCTGCCCGGAGAAAAAAAATAAACCGCGACTGGGCCCGTCGAATCATTGAATAGTTGTCATTAATCACTCCGCGAGAAAGCCGTTTCCGATCTCTCGTTTTGAATGCTACCATGCTACCGCGTACACACGCATAGATATTTATATTGATCTGTTCTGTCTTTTAGTGTGATTCATTAATTCAATATACTCCTGTCAGCTTTGTGTTATGAAAAGAAAACGAGATACATTACTTGCTGTTCTTGCTGAAAGTGGAATAAATGAATATTGTTTGTAGATACGACAGACTGGAACTTGACGTTGAGAGATACGACGGTGATCAGAATAATACCTTCAGGATAAAAAAAGGAGTAACATCTTTCCTGTATGTTTATCCGGTTTTACCTGGATATGAATTAACGCAACACCTTTGATATACCATATTTTTTTTTACATATATACATGTACTTAAAACAATGTATGCTAAATAAAATCCGTCACATTTCAAAGAGAAGTGGTATATAGATGAGTCTATAAATCATAAACAGAATCATATTTCATTCTTGTGAGTACTGATACTGGCGAATTCTTGAAAAGCTAGATTATCATGGAGTTGATTTCGGAGGGGACAAAATGTATACAATAATAATTGCACTCTTTGTAAAGTGTTTTACTTTACAGTCAGGTTTGGTCATCGTGTTTAACTCTGAAAGTGCCAATGTCGAGTTATCACTAGTAATACACGCAAATCATATGTTATATCAATAGTTGGCCTATTACACAAGTGGTAAATCCACCAGCAACTGCTATTACATAGGGCCTTTCTAATGCATGATACTTCTGGCAGGAGAGACCTTGTGGATTAACATGTATGATATACAATTGCTATTGTTATGCTCGGAATCAATCATCTGATACACAGAAATCTTAAAGGGCATATACTGTACTGGGAAGACAAAAAGCCTTCAAAAAAGTGATCGTGAGCAATCGTCTTGCTAATGGTCTTAAATTAACGTATTGTCCACTTTAGAAACTTATTTGCCTCAAATGATCCACATTTGGAGTAATTAGTGATTAAATCACAAATCCTCAAAATGTGCTGGCCGAACAAATTGAGGATTTTGATGATTACTCCAAATGAGGATTATTTGAGTGCAAATAACTTTCAGCAAGTTTCTAAACTGAACAAAAAGCCTTCAAAAAGGCATTTAAGACCATTGGCAAGAAGACTGCTCACGGTCACCTTTTTGAAGGCTTTTTGTCTTCCCAGTACAGTATATTCCCTTTCAGGTCCAAATCTGCCTAAAAATGAAAATCTGAGTTAATGTCTAATACAAGGATGATAATTGATAAATGTTACCAAACCTGTTGAAGAATTAGGCATCCCTTGACTATGTCATGTGCACATTGCAAATTGATTCGAGTTGTAAGTTTTCTTTAACACCTAGGACCATGTTGCATATAGGTTTTCAATTATTGTAACTTAACATCAATGGTAACTACCATGTCAACAGCCAATGAGCTCTCATTATTGCGCCTGTTGCCATGGTATTTACCACGAATGGTAAGTTACAATAATTTAAGACCTATGCGCAACATTGCCCTAGATTAACTGCGATGCGACGCGATGCGATGAGTTGCGATGCGATCCGAGCGAACACATTCGTAGTCTGGTATCCAGACTTTTGTACGTTTTTAATTCAAATGGAGTCTAGTATACACAAGACTAGTCAATCTTTCATCTTGCTCTTTTCTCACTTCCTCCGTGATTGGACGATCTGAAGATCTGATTGGGAATGATTATCCTATAGCATGTATAGTGCAGCAAGTAGACCCGTCGATTGAATATTGAAGTTTGGATTGAAAAGGCCCTACAGGCTGGATGTCAAACTAACATCCATGCATATGACAAGTACAATTCTTAGCTGCATATGCAGAGGACGGAGACACATAAAGTTCGGTAGAAAAACCACACACACAAATACACTCCGGGGAGAGGGGGAAGGGGGAAGGGGAATGTGAATTACCTCTGTCACAGCCGCTGTGATACTCCAAATACCATCATGACCATGATGGTCGTGATGGTGAGGGTACAATTATTTTTGCGTGCGGCGGTGATTGCGAAGATTAATAATATATCATGTTTCCCCATTTTCTCTCTAATGTCCTGTTTTATGGCCCTTCTCCCTCATTCTGTAGTGTGTTTTTTTTCTTTCACTCTCTATATATTTTATTTTCCCTTTCTGGCTCTGTCCGTCTCTGTCTGTCTGTCTGTCTGTCTGTCTGTCTGTCTGTCTGTAGAAAGTGACCATGGTTAGTAGAGATGCATCAAATGAAAATATATCTTCGCTCAGTGCTTTGAAATTAACGGCTTGTAACTCGCTACGCCCAAACTATTCACTGCAAAATCGCGTAGCTGCAGTATAAACTAAAATACTTGTAGCTCGATAGAAGTCGTTAACCCGACGTTTCTCTTCGCCGGAATAAATTTGATTTGGGAATTCGCGCAAAGCACCCTCGTCCCGTTCATGTTTAGCTAGAACCAGAAAAAACTGTCTCTGGTGTACTAGTTTATAATGATCGTAGACGTGTATTGTGTGCAAATTAAATTCCGAATCCCAGCCTGCGGCTGAAGGAGTTAGCATGAAAGGTTAAAAAACATGTTCTGCTGTTATAGATTTCATGATTCCATAAACGAAATTCGACCCATGAACGTGTCCAGGTCTTGTTTACAACCCATGAGACCGTTTGCAATACTATGCTGAAGAACCAAAAATTGAAATTGCGTGCAAGGGAGACGGTCAAACGAATATGGAATATTCACAACTCAGTATTTCCTTTGCCGATTGTTTCCATAAAGCTAGTCACAAAGGCACGCACATTGGTATGGAAACAAACAACACTTAGTGTTATGCATGTTAATTTTGTTCGTCAATGCCTAATACAAACACCACTTATGGAATTAGTAAAACAAAAATACGGTTAATTGCCAGGCGGATCAATTCTTATCATCACAAAACATAGTCATAGGTTTGTCGGCTCTCAGAAGGAATTTAAGGAACATTTTGTGATGCATGAATATACAGCCCCTGTTCACAGGAGCAGCCATATTGGAGGACAAAAAATAAAAACCTATGCATCAGACCGTGAAATGTCATTGTTTTTATGGTCTGATGCACAGGTTTTTATTGTTTTGTCCTCCAATGTGGCTGCTGGTGGGAACGCTCTCCTTCCTCCATTTTTGTTTTTGAGCAGTAATTGATTTACAACTATAATCATGTAATTTTGTATGATTTTGCGGTGGTGGCTTTCTGAAAGAATCTCAAGTCCAAAACTGGTATAACTATGATATTTATGCTACTCTGGAAACTACATTAAGTGAACAACACAATAATTCTGATGTAGATCAATTCCAGTCGAAACTTAACCTGCTCAAGTTCGTTTTTATTATTTTCAGAGACCGCTTACAGCCTCCTTTCCACTTTCACACTTAATATGTTGGAGATATTTATTTCACTGTTAATCATCCTAAGTTTCGTTGTACATGTAGTTGAAAACAGGGTAGGGGAGGAATTAAAACTGGATCAGGAATGAAATAATGTTTGCACTGTCGTCAGTGGACGGTATAAATATTACATTCTTAACTCCAGTCATACCTTTTGACCATCCATGATCTCGTCCTCTTCCTTCTTTTTTTTTTCATTTTGCATTTTTTTTCCAAATGCTTGTTAAATCCATTATTATTGAAAATACATGTACTATCATCCTTTTGCGATATCGTAATACGGAATAGTTTCCAGTGTGGATTCCCAAATGAATATATAAATGATTTGTTATGAAATGGCCCTGGCAGTGACCAATGATGTTATTTTCTGCAAGAAACGACCTGGTACTGTGACCGTAACTCGATGTATGACCGACAGATGTATTTGGATTGAGACGATCTGTCAATTGGCAACTGCAACTATTACTCCTTATGGTGAGTCAACCGGCATCTTCAATTTCACGTTTCTTTGCGTGTCTCACTCGCGCAAATTGCATGCTATTCATCAACCAAGGGAGTACAATATTCATATGACCCACTTCAATATGTTTAGACTCACCCTTTCGTAACAATGGAGCAAAGTGATATAATCTTAGGTACTTTTACACCTCTCCGTCCAGGAAAACACGTAGTTTACGAGATCAGTGTCAGACCCTGAAAATCATCGATAATTATTTCTTGCGTTTTACACCTCTCCGAAGCGGCTAAGTTCTTGCAATTTTAAGCGCTATTGTTCGGTGAGACACAAAATATCCCCTTGTGACCTTGGAAAATACCCGTAGTTTTGAAAAAGTACTTAGTAAATTACGAGATTTTTTTATTGAGGATAATGCTAAAACTTTCCGTTCACATGGGCAAAGTAACTAGAAAATTTAGATTGGGGCAGAGTATCCGATCAGAAAAAATATTCTTTTTGGATCGGGGTGGTGTCAAAGTGCCACTTGATGATTTCAACTTGAAATAAAAGAAGAGATAACGCTACGGAAAGTTCAAAGAGTCAGCGACGGGTAGGCCTACAACAACATCTCATAGATCAATATCTTGTCTACTAAAGTTCTGTATTGGGAACAAAATAAGACTACGCGCACTTTATATGCCATTAATCTAAACGTGTAAACCTTACGGTCAAATTTCAGTAATCATACCTCGTAAGTTTACGGGCTCCTTTTATTTAATTTCTCATATTTCCCGCCAAGGGAAATCGCCAGCGGAAGGACATTTTTTGTTTGTGTACAGTCAGAGTGACTATCCTTAACTGTTGATTGTTCAGGGCCTTATGCAGGTAGGCCGTGACATTATGCTACGGAATCTAGAGAAATTATCATCGATTTCTCGTAATATTTCATTTTAGAGAGAGAGAAAAAAAGAGTTTCCTCCACTTTGCTATAATTGCTTTTGAAAGAGATGTGCACGATTTCGGCCGTACCATTAGGCTATAGAATCTAAAGAATTAATCAATTTCTCGACGTAATTCTTCATTTAAGAAGAGCGTTGCTCTATCACTTTGACCACTACCTCTTGGAAGAAAGGTGTGCGATTGAATTTTCTAGACAAAGTTTTGGAGCATTATCAAACGGCACAGAGTTGGTTTTGTTAGCCTCAAAACTGTATAGTTTTTTTGTCTTTGTGGTACGTCTGAAACCACATCAACGCCTGGAGACACAAAGCTTTTTTTCTTCCTGAGGAAATAAAACAAATCGGTATCAGGAACAATATCGCAAATTATTGAGGCAGGACTAGTCTTTGTGTCCGGACCTACTCGTGGTCGTAACAGTGATTCAGAAAGAAAAATATTCTCCAGTTTAGAACTTAGGCTAATTGCCAGTTTGAACCCGCTAAATCGATGCGGCAATAAAGGAATTACACTTGTTTTACAACGAGGACATTCCACCTCCAAGGTATAGTTTCTACAAATAATTTCCAAACGTATATCAAATGTTAATAAGGTGGTCTGTCGTACACCGACAGATCACCTTCTAATTGCGTCAGAATCTTCTTTCTTCTTCTTCTTCTTCTTCTTCTTCTTCTTCTTCTTCTTCTTCTTTTTCTTCTTCTTCTTATTTTTATTCCATTCCCCCCATTTTCTTGTGTGTCATCTATATCTCAACAACGCATGTGTCATGTCTTATCATGTTTTTACCAGTTAAAGGTTAAGGTTTAAAGATTTAAACAGTTAAAGGTGAATGTAGTATCACAGAATCGTACGGACGATCGAATCGTACGGGTGATCAGATCGTGTCATCTGCGCTGGCCTTTGTGTGCGCAAAAGGGACACACCGCCTTAATAATCTGCACGTAGGAGAGACGGGGATATCGATATCGGATGTCTGTGTATTATCTGGGGGGATATTTTGAAGCGCTATACTTCGAAGGTTTCCTCTAATAGCTCCCAGGGTCACGTGCGTTATCACGGTATTCGACTCAACGTGTCTTTACTTTTGACTCTGGAGCCAAGCGGCAAACAAGGCGACCGACAGCAAACATCACGAAAAATATAAGTTGGGACAATGGAAATATGATGGACGAGGAGCGCGCGGAAGAAGAAGAAAAAGAAGAACAAAACACCAAGAAATCGGAGAGAATCGTATCAGGAAGCAATCACCACATCCATCACTAACAATACGACAAGGTGCAAGGTCCGTTCACACGGGAGAGATTTTCCGTTGCCGCTCGTGACCTGCACTTTACCGCGACGGTTAACTCACAGCGGCAAAGTCTGAAAATCCGTCGTCTAGCAATCAATTACTACCAAGGTAACGTAACCGAGAGGCGAGAAAACGTGTGCAGTGTTTTTAGAAAAGGTGGCATTATAGTTAGCGGTAGCGTCAAATAATCTCCATGTGAACGTTACCTTTAATGTGGATGCTAGCGGGATATGACATGCCTCCTGCAAGACGAATTTGCAAGGCTTTGTATCAGCTAGAGGGGTTTGAAGGTAACAGTTTCATACTTTCCTTTGGATTACAGTCATTTCACCCCCGACATGCCATGACTCAAACCAAAACAGTTTACGAGCATGAATTTCTCGCGTCCGATATTCATTTCACCCGGTTGAGCTCCCCGAAAGCCACGCCACGGTTTCTATTAAAGGTCGTGTTTGGTCGCAAACACCACTGGGAGTTGCGTTTCTTATACTCTTCACCCACCACGGATAAATGGTGGTTGTCTAACTGGTTAAAGAATACTCTGTCCAGGGGATTAGGCCGTTCTAGTTTAAATGGAACGTTGAAGACACCCGAAGCTTTCTGGTGGATGTTCGTACACCCTGAGGAACGATTTACCTTTTTGTATTGGAAATGGTTGGACAGGAAATGGTTGGAGGCGTACATTATAAACAGAATCGTCGTTAGCAAAATCCTTCTTCTTGGCGTTGAAGTACGCACACCTATCGCGCACTTCAGCTACTGATGAGAGAGCGAGAGAGAGAGTATACAAATATTTCATGATCATGAGGGATGTTGTGGAATCTATTTGCACCGAGGCTAAGTGGAGGGCGTGCGGTGCTATTTTCCCGAGACCGCAGGTCGAGGGAAAATGGTACCGCACGCCCTCCACTTCACCAAAGGGGACCAATAGATTCCACAAAGATCCCAAATAAAGATCATGAAATATTTATTTTGTATATCCTTAATTAATATATTCTTTGTTCATTAATTTAATCCTTACCATGGACCTTGTAATAGTGCCCAAGCTCATGCTCTGAGCTCCGAGCGCAGATGTTTCGTTATTTCCTGCGGCTTGAGCAAACCAACGGAAATTCAAGTTGCACCTCGGCAGCAACACCGCGGGAGTTTCGGCAGCGCGCCCAATGATTTTACGCTAAAACGCAAAAAAGTAGCTGAAAAGAAATGTATCGCGTAGATTGTGCGTGTCGCGGATTTACCTGTGATGAATCGATGAAAATTGTATCGATCACCAACACCCCAGATATCGATAGCTCAGAGGGAAAAAAGACTATATTTAACATGACGTCACGAAAGAGTACTTTTTTCCCTCTGACGTCACGGAATAGTACTTTTCTTCCCTCTGAGCTCTCTCCCTCGAAGTAGTTCATCTATTTGTGGTCATGTGACACCCTTTCAAACAATCAACAAACTGGAATATGTTAATGAGGGATATAAAGAGCAATACTAATTGCGCGTAATCGTTACAAAATGATGGCATTCATCAGCTAAACTCCAATTAAGGCAATGGGAGATTAGGGAATTACGAACATCGTCCCCATGTTGAATAACTTCTGCGCACAATGCATAAAAAGGAGCGGGGCATTCAACAGGATCTGGGGATATGTCTTTGACCAAGTCGGTCATTTTCCGTTTTATTGACCAACGCATTAAATGCTTCGGTTGAATTGATCACCACGTGCTTGCTCGCGAACATGGCGAACAGGGAGCAAACCCTTTCATTACCATACGTGCATTAAATGTGTAAAACTTAATGGGCTTTCCTGGCTTGGTATCGTGAGAGTTAAGTGTTATCAAACAAATCGTCATCAAGAACGTGATATTTATTCCTTCATCAATAAGACAGACGTAGTGTAAATATCGCGTTCTACACACCATATTGTAGCACGTTTTTGATATTAAACGTATTCAAATGGTATCCACCATAGATCTATCATTAAAATGTGACGAAAACAAAGTTATCAATTCTCACAAATTCCTCGTATTTTACCGGAGACCACTGATGAAGCGCAGTATCAAATGGAAGCGCTATATTCCATGGGAGAGTCGACAAGAGAACATACAATGGCAACCAAATCATGTGTTGAATGTCGGCGCTACGACGCGTGATGGGTGACAAAAAAAGACACGCGATGTTTTGATTGGTTCGGAGATCAGATCTCGCGGGATCGTGCTTTGATTGGTTGGTAGATCAGGTCTCGCGGGATCGTGCTTTGTAGCTATAAAAGCGACCCTGTAGTTGTAAACACAATCTGATATGGACGTTTAGGCGATACATTATGTTCTGAGCGGCACTTCCCATTGTCGGATGCTTTGCCGACACGGTCTAACTCTGCACTAGATCACCATGAGTACACTCTGAAACGTGCCTGATATCAAACATGTCAAAAACCTTGTTTTACGGGTAAGCCCTTGACTTCTTGTATTTCATCATGAGTTTTTCGAAAAATGGGTTGGAAAACACGCATATGAATTTAATTTGAATTTAATTAAGTATGTAATGGCTATCCCCTTTCATTTCAACTGTGTAAATATAGTCCAATATCTATATGGAGATAAATGCGCGTTAATTACACTCTTAGTTTCTACTTGCGTTTCATACATGCGTGTGCCCACCACGTTGTAAACAAAAAGGCCTTACATTAACTATTTATGCGCTATTGAGACATTATTTTTTATTTTGTGTACGTGTAATACACACCATTCCCATGGGGAAATATAGAGTCTGGCAGAGAAGTAGTTAATAGGGCAATGGAATACTTAATGTGAAATCGAGTATATAATCATGTAATGCATATCCAATTGTGTGAACGTGTTCTGTAGGTTTACGATTAACGCGGAGCAAAATACATGTTTTCTGCAATTATTCACAGCGTTACGAAGTACGCCTATAGGTATATTGATACCCAATGAATAAGATACCAACGGCATATCACATTCCAAAGATATCCCCACGATTCGGCAATAGTAATGGCTTACGCCTGAAAATGTGGCGTCAACTGCTCGCAATATTCCATAGTGACCTGGTCCTGCGACCTGGTCGCACTAGGCGTACGACTGATCGGATCGTATCGTCTGCGGTTGCCTTAACTCTCCTAGTACCAAGCCAAGAGAAACACATGACGCATGCTTCAAACACCTACGGTACCCAAAGCCCCCGTCACACTTATTCGGAATCAGCAGGAATCAAGCAGAACCAGCCAGAATGAAATGTTTTCAAAATTCGAGCCACATTCGGGAGGGAATTTCGAATTGAGCTAAATATGTAAAAATGCCGTTCGAATGAATGTCTTTAGAATGTCCTTCGAACCTATCTCGAAAGATTCTTGCACATTATGGGTATATTGGCTCTCGAATGCAGCTCGATTGTAGTTGGAATACAGTAGGAATATTTAGAATGCAGTTAGAGTGCTGTTGGACTGCATTTCGAATGCCGTTCGATGTTTTTCCATTTCGAATGTATCTCGAAAGTTTTGAGCATCGGGTCGGACACAAGAATAGACCCGAATATTCGGAATGCACTCAGAATGCAGTCAGAATGCAGTCAGAATGAACTTCGAATATTCAGGAATGTGCCAAGAACTTTCATTCCGGCGGCATTCCGGCTTATTCCGCCTCTAGTGTGACTAGGGTATTAGAACTTTGCAGAAGACAAATGTCTACAGACACATTTTTTTTTTACAAACGTCGTGGGAAAGAGAAATCGCAATTGGCACCGGATAGGTGCGACCTGCCGCTTCGTACACTTCATGTTAAAGGCATATATGTAGGTGTGAATTACGACGGGCGCCAACGGAAAACCGTTGTGTAGTCTGACACATGTCATACACAGCCACTGTGGTTAAGAGCGTATTACACCCAGTTGTCCACCTGTATTAATTGATAACCGCGTTCAACTTGACGGGGAAGACAGATTGGATACAGGGGGTGAAAGCCATTAGGGCGCCGGTAGATACCGGGGGAGAATCTCGCTACTAGTGGTGTGTTGTTATAGTCCCATCAATCTTGCCATAAGAATGCTGGTACTATACCACCAGCAGCGGCACGCGTGGTTTTTGCTCCCATCGGTAGCACAACTAATTAACCCATGCACTTTTACTTTAACCCGGATGGCTACATCTTAAGGCCACCGTACACGGTACGATTTTGCCACGATTCCACGGTCGTGTTTAGGTTCTGCGACTGAAAATGTGACGTCACATTCTTGTACAAATCTAAATACCAGGTCCTGCGATTAAGCCAGTCGCAGAGTGGTACGACTGATCGGATCGTGCCGTCTACGGTTACCTTTAGACACATGTTAGACCAGGAAACAAATGACAAAGTTTCTATCATGGGGACAAGTGAGGAGAGAGGTTGGGGAGGAGAAGAGAAACGTTTGGAGAGACCCCCCCCCCCCCCCCCCTCCTCACCTCACCCCTCCAACGCTCAGAACTTTTGGAACTTTCCAATTCTGAACTCAAAAAGTTTACCAGCCACTTTTTCATCCTCCCCTTTTCTCCCTCCGACTGAAGTATTTTAGCGAGCCGGGGAAGGAATTGAGAATGGTTAGCATATTACAGCCACAAATTTTCCATTCCATAGTAGTATCAATTCATCTCCGCGGAAGGTTACACTAATGTTATCCGAGAAATAATTAGTAGGATACCTGTACAGTAAAATTACAAAGTTAAACTGTCATCGGTTTTGAATCACGAAAACATTCCGTAAGATTGGTTTTCAGAAAAAATAATATTCGAGTGGTACGTTAAGAGTCAATATTTGAATATATCTTGCGTGATGAAGCATATCTTCTATAATTCTAAAATTTTTATTCAGAAAAAGTGACTGGTAAACTTTCAGTTCAGAAAAGCCATACCAGTGATAGTAATCATTTGATAACCTTCTATTCCACAGATCCACTCCAATAGTTATATGAAATATTTGATACAGATAACAAAACATTACACGGATGATTCAATGATCAAAGAGAGAGGGAAAGAAAATACGGAGATATAGCTTTATTTCCATTTTTTCTATCCGAATGACCCCGCTTATAGAAGATAAGCTTCATCACGCAAGATATATTCCAAAATTGACTCTAAACGTACCACTCGAATATCATAATTATCACCATTTCATTACTAATTCTATAGAGTAGTAATTTTTGTGCCACCTAAATGGTTTATTATAATGGAAGCGTTGATGAAGGACGCGGCTGGAGCAATATACTTAAATTTAAAATCAATTCAATCTCGAGTGCTTTCTAAGATGTTTTCTGCAGTGGAGGCAAATTGTTTTTCCATCGTCAGGAATTTGCAGTGTCTTTTAACTGCTTGTGTGTCGATGCTGCACGTTTGAACACGGCATAAACTCTAATCTTATGGAGAATCATTCTAGCTGGCAGAGTAAAGGTTAAAGTCTACTTATGGAATGCACTTGAGAGACCGTTATGCTCCTCCTTATGCGGAAGGTCACACTTACTTTCATTTGTGAAGTAATTTAGAGGCCACAATTAAGTCTATAACGTGCCACTTGTAAATTAGTTCACCATGAACACACACAAACCCAATAGTGCAGAACTCTGGCTGGTACGCAAAGGGTTACCGTTTGACATGATGTGAACAAGTTGTAAACACTTGTAACTAAAATCTTTATCCTGTCCATTGCCCACTTGAAGATGACAATCCAGTGTCACGAGTCAAGCACATCGCGCGATTTTCAATCTCAGAGGTATTAATTTGAGGATTGAAACAAGCTAAAATGATCACCTAGCATTTAATCACCTCAAGCGATCAAAATAAGATCACAATAATCTATTGTTTTTAGTATAGCGATGTGTGTTGTTTGCGTAAGTTTATGACAGCAGTTTATACAACAGTTTTACAATCAATGTATATCAGATATTCATTTATTTATTTCTTAGTATTATTTACCCAGGGTAGCCACTTCAGTGGTTAAACACTAACAGGGATCCCTGCTTTGACATATAGCACAACATGGTTTACATATACATAAACAAATAACATGTACAGTTCAATGAGAAATAAACACCATTATGGAATCTGTATAATACATTTTCCACCATTTTACATTTTCTTGCCCTTTCAGTGCACACCTTTAGCTAGTTGTATATTCCTACATGTCATGCGATGTAAACTCTATGTAGATAAAATTATGTGTATCATTCTGCAGGACACATTCAAATTATCTTCAATATGCATATTTTTTTAATACCGTTTCCGAAAGGAAAACAATTAAAGATGATTATATTTTATTTACACAAAAAGATACGGAGCCGTGCTCGACCATATCATGATATCTTTCTACAGGTTCTTTACTTGCTTTTCATCTCGCTCTTGTTCTCATTGTTCTTCTACTCCTTCCCTCCTTCTCTTTCTCTCCTGTGATTCATTTTCCTTCATCCTCCGTCTTCTCATTTTCTCTTTCAGATGAAGAGACAGTCAGCCCCCCCCCTAAAAAAATGCATATACTGACCTTATTCGTCTTCAAAATTTGACGGCTTGCATGTAACAGAGAATGCTCGAAAACACCTACTTCTATGCAAGCGCTCTTACCAATGCTTACGACACCTACAGCACTCCAGACCGGAGCACACCTGAATGATTGACTTACTTTAATTCCCTCCGAATAAAACCGAGGCGAAACATAAATCCTCACAGCCGTACAATTCTCCATTATTATGCAAGTCACACTTCCGCAACGGGTATTGCGTGACGATAACCAGGCTTCGTCACCTACTTGATTTCGTCCCTCGTTCTACATTATTGTTATGATAAGCACGCTGTTTACGCCTTCAATCTTTCGTTTGTAGGCCAATGCCATTCCATTCAATGATTTTCAAATTCAAATTCAAATCTTATTTTTCATACAAACAAGATCGGCAGTAAAGAAAATGAATTACGGATTGCAGGTCCAAATAGTTTTCGTTATGCGACAATAAATATAAAAAAAACATAAATGATATCCCCTTAGAACATTCTGGGAGCACTTTAACCATGGCTAGAGAAATGCGACATGAATTGAGTGGAAAAATCACGTAAAAAAAAAAACGATTTCAAATAAGCAGACAGGCACACAACTTTCTCCAAAGTAAAATGAGGATTGACAATTAACAATTCGCCTACTCATTGAAATACCATACCCAGATAACTAATCGTAACTTTAAATGCTTGCAAATTGAGAAGGTATTCAGATGGCGTTTTCCTTGAGCAGTCACGTTTGAAAAAGCGAGAATCTCAGGTTTCATGTTATCTCAATATGTTTTGAAATCCAATACGTGGATAAGCACCAACTTAATGCGTAAAGTAGGTAATCGAAGGTTACTTGAATAAATGCGCAGACATGGATGTATTTCTCGCTTTGATTTGATGGTTACCATGACAACGTAGTTCGAAGGGACTTTTCTCTTCTCCCCCCCCCCCCCCCCCCCCCTCCCCCACCCCTTTATCCTCCCGCTCGGCTCAGCCGGTAGAACCGCGTTACCTACCATCCAGCTAGTACAGTCCATGTCATACACACACGCATGCGCATACGAACCAAGCTACCAAGCAGCCCCCATGACTTTTGAACCCATTTGAGAGCACTATATGAAGGAGCTAAATCCAGTTTGAAAACTGTGGAGAAAGACCTCTTTCTCTTAATCTGATCTCTTAATCTGACTTCATGCAGGTGTCTATGGGAAATTGAACCAAGAACGTGACAATAGTTGGTCTTGCTCGTTTAATTTGATAGTCTTAAAATCTCACTTCACCAAACGCTTTAACGCTTCTCACTGTGCTAATACTCAGAACTCAACTTTTATGAAAAATGGACTGAGCCCCCTTTGAAACAAGGTATTCATGCAAGCTCTATAACATGCATGAGGCTATATTAACACTATGTTTGTTGCTTGTGTGTATTCTGGCACAAATAATGAATTATACAGAGCCGTAATTTGTCTGAAACTCAAATGGTTAACGTATTAAAGGCTATCGCCATACAATTACTGGAGGAATTTCAAATAAAAGTGGACGTACATCATGTTTATCATGGTGAAAGGCAGCCACGGTATATTCAATTGATTTCCCTATTAACATTAAATACATTTGCTATCGCTAAAGTCCCCCCTCAAACATGCCTAACCCTGCAACACAACGGAAAATTAGATTCGTAGCAACCGCTGTGTCTACCACATACATCACGTCTTTATGTGACTTTGATGTACTTTTGTGCAAGTAATATACGCAAATCCTACAGAGCAGCACTTTACGTGACGTTACGTGACAATGGTCCGTCCTTTACCTTTATCAACACCCCCGTGTCGATGTTAACGAATCTCTCAAATGGCTACTTAACAGATGGATTTCATCGTGAACTTCTCGTCCTCACTCTCCCTCCGGCCACTGTCCAAGTATCATATTATAAGCCCAAAAGTGTCTATCATTAGCCCAACGCATGTCTCAACTAGAAAAGCTGCGAGCCGCATCCGGTATCGGATTACCCGTGAGGGTGAGTTTCGGCTACCCATATTATAAAAACCGCACCGCTTTGGCCAAGGACGGATGAAGCGAGCATCTTTGCAATTGGTCTTGCAAAAGAGCTTTACATCTGGTGCAGCACACCGTCATGAAGGTTTGCCTTGCGTGCATAGAGGCGAACAACAATACTGTCATTAGACAAAAAAAACGTGTGCACGCGTAACCATTACATACACCTTGAAAAAGGATCGTATTTCTCGATTAAACATTAACATTGAAGTGTTTCCAAGATGGCATTAGCTGGATGGTTTTCCGAAGCCTATACTGTAGTTAGATATTATATTTTTTTAAACGACATATGCGCCTATTTCATGATAAAGGACCGAGGTCTTTAATTAATATTACGTAACATTTTGGTTTGACAATATAATTGAATATGCTGAAACGGAGGCTAGGGACCCGTCAAGATACATTTTGGTTTATTCGCTGTAATATCACGTTCTCAACTTATCTTAAAGAAACACCACTATTTCCAAGAAACTGAAAGAATAATTGTAACCGGTAAGATACAGAGCAATAGGGGAGGGGGGGGGGGACAAAGAGAAAAAACAGTAAGTAAGGTAAGAAAAAAAAAACCTCGGAAGTGTGAAACGAAATAAAATGCGGATGAAAGAAAATGGATAAAGACGGAACACAACACACAGAATGTAACTTCTCATAATGACATCATCATTTGTTGTGAAAATTACTTGATTTATTTGGCATGTCCGGTGCACAGTCAAAGATAAATTAAAAGAAATGGTAACGATGCGTTTATATATTATTTGTTTTAATTCATAATATTGGCATGGGATGCGTGGTGGGTTTCTTGTGTGTGTTCAGACAGAAAAATATGAAGGGAAATAAAAATAGATGGAGCGGATGTTGATTGACAAGTTGCGAAAGAGCTAGTGAGCAAACTGATATAAAGGAGAGAGAAAAGTAAGAATTATAAGTTTTACAGCAAACTGTTTCTTTTAATATCAGAAAGATGGAATATCGGTATTAGTTACTATTGTTGCACAGTTAACATTTCCGGATCAACAAGAACGTAACCCCGTCGTAACGTGATATACGAATTTTGTTGCTAAGTTATTAAAAAAAGATGATTTTCAGATGTTTAAACAAAAATAAAAGACTATGTACTTGCATGTTATCATAGTGTCAAATCTGCCAGATAAGTGGCATAAGATATTAAAATAGAGGATTATAACCAATGAGTGACTGTTTGAGGCGCCCTGGAAGCTCATTGTATTCGCAAGACATACATGATCATTTATTGGCAGGTTTCCGCTTTGCCAGCATGTTTACGGGAAGGGAAAGGACGCGAACGATCATCTCGCCAGACAGTGCAAATACGGAGAGTGCAAATAAAACGAAGAGAACGACATAATGGTCGGGAAAATGAACCAGGCTAAGACATGAGAAAACGGGTAAAAGGTAAAACTGCTCTTCTTGATCTCTTAGAGTTGATCCACGCTTCCAAAGACAATTATTTAAGGTTTGGACGTCACGTGTCTAAAACTTGATGTTTTATATCATGTTTATGTTTAGCTTAGTTACAGATGGAGTTGCAGAATGTTTAGCGTTCGGAGATCTTAAATAAAGATTAAAAAATCTCCACTCAGTAAAGAGACACTGAATCATGACCTATGATTGTTTTTTGCGGCTTTAGAGTAGGTGCGGTTGTGAAGACTTGTTTTATAGTTATATCTTTTTAAACTGCAAAACAACAAGACAATTTCGATAACAAGATCAACATACAAGAGTATACAAATCAGCAGAAAGAAAAAAAAAAGGTATTGATAAGAATAAAGAAAGACGAAATCAAAAGCAGTAAGTACGGTCATTTGAGTAACGAAATCTCCTATAATATCATATAAAAATCAAATTGACCTGTACATTTGATACACGATCATAAAAACGTTTTTACACAAATACCTATTGAACAAACATTGCTCTTTCATCAAAGATCGAAAAAATCAATTCCTGGAATCATACAGCAATCAACAAATATATGGGCGAGGACCTCGCACGTGACATAACCAAAAAATGCACGCATGGCGCATAGCTGGTTAAATGTTGCGCCTTTATCTTGTTTTCACCAAAAAAATCTTCGAAATGGAGAAAAATAAACGACTGTCACAAACTCAAGAAACAGATTTCCCTGTTGGCACCTTTCTTCACATTTACGTACATGGTTTTATTACCACAGTCTGGTGATTTGTATAGACTCTATATAACAATTTAGAAAGAAAAGAAGAATCCCCGATTCGCTTCTCAGTAGCGACGGATAATTTACAAATCGTTGTTTTTTGTAATACTGCACTAGATACAACTCTCCTGCCGTCTCTGCGTACGCACACTTAATAAACTGTATTGCTCTTAGATTTCTTTCATAAGTATAACGGAAGTCATAAAGTCATTTAAATTTTTATACTGTATTGCCCGGCTGAAATTTACGCCTCGTAATTTCAAGAAAGTAACTATTTTTTTTCTCAATTCTGAGAATTGCACTGACATTGCACTAAGTTTGTGTTTTTATCATATACAATGTTTATATAAGCACCGAAAGCTGAGCAAAAATAAAGAAAATCATTAAAAACAGCCAATGTATTTTGATGACTCTGAATACGCATGATCCGGACACAATGGAAAATATATAAGAAAGGGAGTAAAAGGAAAAAAAATGTAGCAAAGTAAAGCCGAAAAACATTTAATCTTGTCTGTGACATCATTATAGCTAATACCAATGAAGGATAAAATAACTCCCTTTATTATTGACACAGTCATAAGTAGTTCGGATCTAATGGAATTGAATTAGCAGAGAAAGACATTTTGATGAAAGTGCGGTATCTACAAAGGCACCGCTGGGAGCGGGCATGAAGGATACTGCGCGAACTGATACAAGCAGAGGTTAATCTTTTCACAATATACATGATAACTTGCATTTGCAAGAGGCGCACATTTATATCTCCTAGTGACTAGTCTTCCTCAACAGCGGTTTTAACAGAATACAGATGATGGTATTCGTGTATGGCATAGATAGACATACGCAATTTGATTAGATCAGAGACTGTCTGACTGTTGTATTCATAATGAAAATGCTGTATCTTTCAATACCAAAACAGGATTACTAACACAGGATTCTAGTCCACAGAGCTTCGAAAAACTGATTGATGATTTGACGGGATGGAGTAGGTGAGATGGGGTGGAAGGGGGGGGGGGGTGGTTGCAGTTGCTCAATCTTTTTTGAGACTTTTACCAATCTCTTACGTGACGGAACTTGTATGGTATATGTGTACACAGTAACCATGACAACCGACAATCCATGCACAAACAGCCACCGCGGGGTCAGACTAATAGGATAAGTTCCAGGATCATCTCTTGATCTTAAAAGCTTCACATTGGTTACTCCTAACCCTCTTTTATCTTTTCCGAAACATTTATGGTAGAACCTCAAATCTCCACGGCTTCTACACGCTTTCATATTCATTTTTCATGCCCGCCTGAAGATACATATTAAATTCTACGCTCTATCGCTGTAAAGATTTTTAAAGCGAAAGTATATTTCAGGACACAATCAAGGATTACTGGTCATGTGCAGAGCCCCTTTTCAAGGTAAGTAAAACAAAGTAAGACATAGGTAAGACAATCTTAAGATGAAAACTTATACATCTTGATCTTAAAAGCTTCACATTGGTTACTCCTAACCCTCTTTTATCTTTTCCGAAACATTTATGGTAGAACCTCAAATCTCCACGGCTTCTGCACGCTTTCATATTCATTTTTCATGCCCGCCTGAAGATACATATTAAATTCTACGCTCTATCGCTGTAAAGATTTTTAAAGCGAAAGTATATTTCAGGACACAATCAAGGATTACTGGTCATGTGCAGAGCCCCTTTTCAAGGTAAGTAAAACAAAGTAAGACATAGGTAAGACAATCTTAAGATGAAAACTTATACAAAAATTATGCTTAAATGAACTTATATATAAATGTAAAAATGAAAAAGCTAAAGATGCACATATATAACTTAAACAACAAAAATAGTAAATGCGTTAGTACACTGAAGTAACCATGGTATTACATGTTTGATGTTATTTGAAATATCTAAACTTCGAACACTAACTTAATAGTTGATTAAATTCGAAAACTTGATGTAAGCTTCTGTTGTTATTGTTACTTCAGTATACTATGGCATTATTGAATATCGATCTTGTCTTCTGGAATGGAAGAGAGAGAAAGGTTGACTTTAAAAAATGAAAGAAACAGAGACAGAAATAGAGAGAGGGCGGGGACAAGAAAAGCGAGATGATACAAATACTTGAATTACCAACTTAGCTTACATCTTCTTTCTTTAATTCATGTGGATGATAACGTGACCACATAATTTTTCTTGTGTACTGTAATTACATTTCTCCTCAGCTGCGTTTTGACATTTAAAACAAATCAAGAAGTGTGGTCGCGAATATAGAGAATGAGCCATATCAAATTACAATTAATCATTCCAATCTTGGAAATTGAGAATTAGTTCTAATAAAATTTACTGCAATTCTCGTCCAACTCATTTCATCGGTTGTATGGTCGAAGAACTCACTTGCAAGATGCACGAAAGATTATTAATTGAATTAAAGTGAAATGTAATCCGAAATATGATGGCGAATCAACAGTAGGAGGAGAAGAAGTACTCGACTAATACACGTTTATCTAACTCCCTTTGGGCAAACCACTGTTTTATCCATTCCCTTGCAAATTATAGGTTTGATTAACTAAAAACACAACGCATGAGCGCTATAGAACACAGACGACAAGAGTAAATGAACTTGACGAACGGAGAGAGATTAGAAAATTGAGAGAGGATAGGATAAAATGAGGGGTGGACCAAGAGATGTGAAGGAGGGGTTGGGGATTACAAAGGCAAAGAGAATGAGATACGTAGATGGGGAGGGGGGAGGGCAAAGACCCTGTCTGTCGACAGAGAGAGATACAACCACAGAAAGAATGAGACAGAGACAGAGAGAAATTATGCGTAGATAGAGAAGGAAAGGTACATAAATGTGTGTAGTTACCATGGTTACAGAAGAGGCTTATAGAATGAAGAGGGTAGAGAGAGAGAGAGAGAGGTATGAACACACACATACACTGTTGGTCATAAAGGTGGAATAAAATATTTTTGAATAAAAATCGACAGTTTCGTTGGTATTTGAAAGGCTACGCGTAGACAAAATGGTAATTGAGTGATTACATAATGTTTCCCCATTACACAGGTGACATTAAAACATGAGAAATTTGGATTACGTAATAAATTCTTTTGTTGTAGACTATAAAAGCCTATGCATATGATATTCTGTCCCTTTCCCTGATTTAGCACTGTGTATAAGAAGGTTGCATTTTTTCGAGTTCCTTGTACCGTTTGAAATAAAAATCGGTAGAGACGTTCCCTGGACTATGCCTGGTCCAACGGCAACAGCAATACGCGAAAGAGTGGTAGCACTGCGACAGGAGGGCTACAAGCAGACTGATATCGCAGAAGTCCTAGGGATATCACAGAGTGCAGTCTCTAAGATCCTGAAACGTCAACGTGAGGCGGGGAATGTGCGGCCACGGAAATCTCCAGGACGTCCCAGATTGACCACAAGAAGAGATGATCGCCAACTGTTGAATTTCAGCCGCAGAAACCGGAAATTGCCCACGAGCCGTCTTCGTCGCTTGTGGAGGAGATATCATGGGATCAACGTTTCCCGGTCAACCGTTAATCGCAGATTGCTCCAACATGGTTACCGAGCACGACGGTTGACCAAATGTCCAAATCGTCTTCTTTGGGCTAGGGAGCACAGAAGGCTTCATCCAGGACATTGGCAACATGTGGTCTTCACGGACGAGAGCCGGTTCATCCTTGACCGAAAGGATGGGAGACAACGAGTTCGTCGATTAGCCGGGGAAAACCTTCGCGATGAATGTATCCACGAGACGACTCAAGGCGGAGGCGGCTCAGTGATGATATGGGCCGGCATCCATTATGGAGGGAAAACGCCACTGGTGGTTCCGGACGGAAACGTCAACGCCGCCGCCTACAGGGATATCTTGGAGTTCCACTGTCTTCCATATGCAAGACGAGTGTATGGGCACAATTTCCGACTGCAGGATGACAACGCTAGACCGCACAGGGCCGCTGCAGTAAGGGAATTCCTGGAGGCAGAGGGCGTCGTACAGTTGCCATGGCCAGCTTGTTCGCCGGATATGAACCCCATAGAGCATGCATGGGATGCCCTAGGCCGAGCCATCAACGACAGAGAGGTCATTCCTCAAAATCTGCAGGAGTTGGCAGATGCTCTGAGGGAAGAATGGGACGCTATGCCTGTTGACGTCATCAACAAGCTAGTGGACAGCATGCCACGACGTCTGCATGCGCTGGTTCGTGCCAGGGGTGGACATACCCGATACTAGTGACTGAGTAAGAACAATGACTCAAGTTTGATGCAAATTTGTCCATGAAATCACAAAAAAGAAGTCATCTGGAAAACTGAGAGAGATTGAAAATAAATATCTCATGATCCTTTAATTTACTGTATATTGTCGTCATTGTTGTTCTGTGCTCATGACATCCATCGCTTAGGACATAAACTTGTAAAATATCACTGTCAAACGTGTGTAAAAGGCAGAATAATAAAGTAAAGTTGTTATCATGCACCATAAATGCCATATTCAAATCATGTGGTAATAATTACGCTGTGAAAATTTGGTGAAAAAAAATATTCCACCTTTATGACCAACACACCCCCTCCCCCCTCCCACCCCCTCTCTTTCTCTCTCTCCTTATACATACATACATACATACATGAATAAAGACAGACTGACAAACAGACAGACAGACAGGCAGGATGACATACATATAGAAAAAAGAAAGAGAGACGTCTTTCTTCGTGACGTCTTTCTTTGCAATGAGCATGACGATATCAACCCTCTCCATTCCTCTAAGAACGAGCATAGCCTCAATCAATTTCCGTTGAAAAGCATAGGGGAAAAGACAAGTCTCATGAGAAGTAAGACAAAGAAAGATAATTAGTCCTCGTATATCCCCCACGGGGCTGATATTGCATTTTTCCAGCATAGGAAATCACATATCGGGAGAAGTTCAATCGGAACCTCTCCTTGCAGAATCATTGGCTTTGGTTTGGATGGTAACAATACAATCAAATTTGTTCATCAACCGTCTTGTTTTTGCAAATCATATTCAATTGAACTATTATAAAGTAGAGTAAGGTCTTGAGTTAATGGATTTTAAGACTCGTCTTGCTTCTATTGGCTAGGTTTGTTTATATTTCGGCTGCCACGATAATTACTTAATTGGTTGCGTGATTATATCAGATCTCTCTCTCTGTGTCTCTCTAACTCTTTTTACCCCCCTCCCTCTCTGTCTCTCTTACTCTTTTTACCCCCTCCTTCTCTCTGTCTCTTTTTATCCCCCCCCCTCCTTCTCTCTGGTTCTCTTACCCTTTTTACCTCCCCTTCCTATTCTATGTTTCTCTTACTCTTTTTACTCCCCCCTCTCTCATTGTTTCTCTTACTATTTTACCACCCTCTCTCTCTTTCTCTCTTTCTATTTCTCCCTCTCCCCTCTCTCATTTCATGTTTATCTTTAGAAATGCAAGTTCCCCATCAATAACCATTATAAGGACATGAATCCCTGCTGTGGTCTCATCTCGTACGTATTCGATCAGGTTATGCGTCCTATAACATGTATAAATAGGCCAATTCGCCACATTAAAACCGATTGAGGTATAGACTATTAAGTGCTGCTTATGTGCTCATCAATGTAACACAAAACACCCAGATTATTAGTTTAAATGTTGTTATGATGCATGATGTATGACGCTCCGTCACACATGTTTATTTTGTTGTGTATACTTTTGTATGTCTTTTGAGAGAAAAAAAATCAAACATGAATTGAATTGATTTGAATTGCAATGCAACTTTTCATATATGTATCTCCTTATCTAATAACCCTTCCACTGTTCATTAGGACTTGCAAGCATGCACACTAAACTTGGTCTGAACCTTACTGTGATATGTACACATCTACTTTAGATATGTTAAGTCCACTTCAGGCGAAACCCATGGGATATCTGGCCTTGAAGACAATTTCGACCGTTTGCGAAAGTTATCAAATTCGACAGGAATCAGCAATGTACCATATCTATAACGTGTATGAAATCTTACCGCCATACGTTCACGAGCCTTTTCAGAAAAAGAGAAAAACTCTCCTTGTTTATGTTCGAAATGCTCCGACCACGGTCTACACCGCATTGCTACGTTCGGTCACCGGTGCGCCGCTTTCCTCAACGCATCGCTATGCGGTGCGAAAAACCGGGATGTGCGCTAATGCGAATTACGGTTTCCGGTATTCTAGGCTATAGGTTTTGAACGACCCGTCCAAAACCTACTAGCAATCAATATAATTCTGCTCAAAGTCAGTTTCGAGTTGTGAAATTGGGAGGGGAAGTTCTTATACAGGATTTTCTTCCATTTTCCGTATGTTTTACCCTTTTTTGACCTCCAAAAGGGCGACCCTCTCTTTAGCGCTTTCGGGGCCAAGAACTAAAAAAGAGTCTTCACACGATTTTAATAGCCTACATTTCTGCACAAGATGAATTCTAGGGTTTATTTACTTTCTTGATAATGTCCAAAAGCACAATAAAGGGAAAAAAGCACTAAATCTTAAAATTGGCGTCGCTCTGACAAGATTCAAATCACATTATTGCTCATCAAAATGACATAATCTAATGGAAAACTTTTACCAAAAAGAGGAGTGTTGCCAATTTCAAAACCAAATACGATCACTTTTGCTCTATAGAAGCCTTCGTGACGAATAAGTTAACGCTACCACGTGATCGATAATCAGCGATAAGAACTTCGCCGCCATCCATAATCGATCTAGCACACTTCGAACCGCCACTGTATACAATTTAGTGACAGAATTTACACCGAAACGAGAAGACCGGTTAACCATTTGCCAGCCACATGTGCCTGTTATACACACAACATATAGTAGAGCAACGGTTAATCCTATACGCAAAGGGTTAATAAACCCCACTATGGAGAGGGGTGTGCGGAGCGCCAAAGACAGGTGGCATTCGACTCCTTATAATGCGCCTTCAACAATGCAACTCTTAAGGTACACGTTCACATGAAAACGGTTTGCCGCACACCGCTTACCCCTTACCGCCGGTAATTTGACGCGACGGCCTTCTCATCGCCGCAGAGCTGAAAATCTTTCACCGGGGGGGGGGGGGGGGGGTTCACACCAAGCTACGAAAGACTTTACGCAGGACTAGCATAACTGGTGACTTTGTTGAAATCAGATTCTCAATATTTTGGATTTCCGTTAGCTAAACTTGAGATTTCTGGGGATCAAAATTGTTTGTTGTCAAATGTGATAAGGAATGTTGAAAATTAACTCCCACTATGTTAATATAGGGACAAATCTCATTGCGCACAAGGACAGGTCGCCGGTCGTGCGTAAAGTCATTCGTACCTTAAGAACAGCTTGTTGGGACACTTCCCTTGCAATACTTAAAGAAGGCAAAGGTCATTTAAGCTCCGCAAGATACGAGAACACGTGTGAAAGGCCTAAGAAAATGTGCTATTGTGGCCAGCGACAGAGGCAGCGCGAAGCCTTATCCGTCATGTCCGTGGGGACGCGTCTTTACAGCTATGTGTGAAGTGCCGCTGCAAAAGTGTGGCAAAGACGCCTACCTCATCCCCTGCCAGATGATCGCCTGCTCCCTTGTATACATCATTGGTGACAAACCACTCACTCCCGTACCACTTAAACAGTTCAAGATTTAACGGACCCACTTGATATCTCGACAGTTCGGTCAGTGTACTTTATTTTTTGTCATTGATTCCTTTGGTACTGGCTTGTGAGCTTCAATAAAAGCAGATATAAGATATGATTGCTGCCCTGAGCATGTATGGTGTCACGATCAACGACAGAAAAAGTCGATCAAAAATGGCCCCGAAGTTCAGTCACCACCTGTAGTAGGCAGTACATGCAGTTTTGAATTACTCTTCCATTTTCTGTTACTGTTTTGTATTTCATTCATTTACAAGATTGATGTAATATTTACGACTGGGTATATTTGTAGTTTTATTTCAAAAAGAGTGTTTTTGAGAAAGAAGGATGAATTCATTTATGATGCATTCTATGATCAGTACAGGTACATAAAGTGAAACTTCGAGGGCGCTAGCCAGTTTCTTGTCACTTAAACCAATGTAAACCCTTTTAGTGTCATACAAATGAAGCTGTGTGTATCAACTGTGAATTAATTCGTCTGTGGTAGATAAATAGTTAAAAATGCTTTAGCCCTCTATCAGGCAATCCGCTGGTGTATGGACTTGCTATGTCTACCTGTGCAAAAAAGCAGCATTGGCCGGTTAAGAGACCGGGAACTGCACATTTCAAGAGCGTGTGGGGCTATGTGGAGTACAATACACTTGAAGGTCAAACATTTCGTTTTGAGTAATACGTCGCTTGTTCCCTTCTTGACACATTCTAGGACAGTGACCGGGGGTGCATGCATCTTCGCAGCTGCGACGAAGAGGTCCGATCATTATTGATTGTACTGCGTCACTCGCTCTGACGTTAAGTCGTTGTCAACGGACATCGGTGAATCTTTCACAATACTGTGAAGGTCAGATTGAATGGCTGCGAGCTATCAACACACGGGGCGTATGACATGTATATATGTAATCATGTGGTACACGTATTCATTGATTAACTGTTGTCACGATTAAAGCCGCACGTGCTGCGCGAATTTGTGAATTTATGTTGACTGTTGTTGCATGCTATGTTATTGCTTAAGGGGAGCATATTTAGAGTCTGCATTCGCGAGGCGTCCGAAGACGTTCGCTGGCCGAACGAGGCACGACGCACGAGGAACGAGGCACGAGGCAAGTGTGATATTGATACCCGTGCATACTGTGAGGTCTTGTATAATACCCCTTTGTATGTCAGAAAAAATGTTGTGGTGAAATAATCCAAAAGAGGCACACCAAGATTTAAATAAAGGTCCATATAAATAGCGAGTGCCCAACAGGCAAGTACTTACTGTTTGTAGCATAACATTTAGGATTATTTTTAGCCCAATTTTTGAAAAAATTGCCTACTTATTGGTAAACTGGTAAGTCATTCTTTGTCATATCCCGCACTGCCTAATGGGAATAGTGTGTATCATAAGTGCAAAAAATGGTGCATAAAGTCTTAACAAATGCTACCAATCATTGGGTTAAATAAGCAAAATATAAGACATTAACATGTTACCGAAACTGTTTACGATTATATATAATTATGCAATTTGTGAAGGAATATAAGATATATTGATTAAATGGAACAGTGTGAAAAGGCTGGGCACTTCAGATCTCATACAACAGGAATAATTGATAAATTTATACATGTTCTGCGTTGGCTTAGCAAACCGCAATATACAACACAAGAAAGTAATTGTCATCTTGGCGGGCGGAGTAGTCATAAATCAATAATTTGTTTATTAAAGGGCTATCAAGTGACAGAATACGCGGAGCTTTATTATATACAATTACATATCAATATTCATTGATTCATTATTCTGGGAAAAGATGGAATTGGTCGATAAATTCCACATACAATGCGTCATATCTCATACAATGTTGTTGATACAAAAAAAATGTTGCGATCATTGTGGTACGATACTCCTCATGTTAGATTATAACATCGACATAAACTTTCAAAGTAATTCTAACTAGATTTTAGCAAAAGGGCTTTCTTGGGTAATTTCAAATTACAAAGAAATTTTAGGCATACACCCAGTAGTAAGGATGGCGTGCTCCATCCTGTAAATAAATGAAAAACAACTTCTTGTGACTTGTTTTTCATTCATTTACAGGATATAAATAACTGGAGTCCATTTTGATGTTCACCTGTACTGGATCGAGTAGAATGTACTCTCTGAGTTCTTTGAGTATCACGTGTCACCTTTTTATTAAAGTTATACACTCAATCCGCATAGAGCAAGAGTTTATCTGGCACACAACGGGTGACAAAAATGCTGACTTGAAAGCGAAAGTGAAACAATTTATTGATTACTAGTGCAGGCACCTACCAAAGATGCTCAGCTTCAGACATTCTAGCTCTTATTGATATTCGTGTAATATGATTATATTATTCGATATAATACACGATACTCTCAGGATTGAGGTTTTCTGAGAATTGGTTCATTTTTTTGAAAAAGCGGATTAGTTTTGCTCTTTCCCGCGAGACCCGTCATCCTTTGAGATGGAGATGAGATATCGGGCCCGATTTTCGTGCCATGCTTACCGAGCGAGTCGTTGTTACCCTTCGCATACCAGACAAACTCTTGCTGTATGGGTTATGAGTGTATTTTTTGTGTGAAAATGTCGCAGCGGCGTACGAAAAGCTTAGAATTTTTTTTCAATTTATTCAAATGAAAACACTGAGGATTTGTTGATTTATTGCGATAGGGATCAAAGGTATTTAAGTTTTAAGCTGGTGGTTTATCTTTCTGTTCTCTCAACCTTATAATGTAATTGTCCTATTTCTTCTCATTTCTCTCTCTCTCTCTCTCTCTCTCTCTCTCTCTCTCTCTCTCTCTTTCTCTCTCCCCCACTTTCTATCCATCTATCTATCTATCTATCTATCTATCTATCTATTTATCTATCTATCTATCTCTCTCATCCTTCTCTCTTTCTTGCTGTCGTCTGTTCTTTCCTTCTCGCTGTCATTATTGTAATGGCGATTCACGATTGTGGCTACATTGTACATTGCACATGGCGGCGATGCTTTTAGGAAGAATATTTTCAATTCGCAAAGTACAGTTTCGCGGTTCAATTCCCGCAAATGATCAGATCAGATCAGATCACGTGATCTAGCACTGAGATCAATATCTCATTGCGGACACAAACACCAAGCTGATGAAGCTCTCAAACGGAGCTTGACATCATTTCGTTCTATGACCAATCTGATAGCCTCGCCCGATATTGTGGTGATGAAACTTCCAATCAAATACATACTTCAGATGGTTAATCCTTTGTTTGCCAAATAAGTCTCCGGTCTACAAGATTTGTGTGTGTTACTAATAAAACAAATACACACGTGGCATTTAAAGAGTTAAAAGAGAAGAACCTAACTTGTTTGAATTGATTGAAACTCACGTCGGCCTATTTTTTTAAATGATATTTCGCTGTTCTTAGAGGGATAGACCGACATACGAACAAAATTGGTTAAAAGCTCTTACACGCACGTACTGCAGCTTATAAATACGCCCTAAAACCCCAATAGCACTACACTCATGCATCGTGTCATCACGTTGAGTCAATTTAAAGAAGGGAGCGTGCTTTGGGCGGGAATATTTGGGCAAGTGATGTGTTACATCGATTAAGCAGGTAAACTGATATCGATTAATCTTTATTTCAGCCTAAAAATATTTTCTCTGGGACGTGTCAAACGAGCCGTGCTAATCTATCAATTTGTCGTCGACGGGGCTGGAGGAGTCTACCACCTTGTTGCGTGTGTATGAGGATGGCGATACAGGCAAAGTACAAGGGACCCGGGAAACTTTTCAGTGCGTTTTAGGCGGGTAGATCAAGGCACTCCTTTGTGTGTGGCGCCCTAGAACCCCGCCAAAACCCTGATGCATTGCGTGACGACCGACAAAAACTTGCAAACCACGTATTAGGAAAATATAAATTGCGATGCCGAGTGCTGGGTCTTGGCGCCGTTTTAAATAACGCCGGGGCAACGCGGAACAAAGTCTTGCTTAACTCGTAATTTTGGGGCCCTTGTACTTTACTTTTCTTAATATGATTTCGAATCAGAATTGCTCTTGCTGACAAGGCATCTAACCTCTTTCATCACTCATCGTCTGCACAAGTATTTTCCCGGATGTTATTCTAATTATTGCTTTGCTAATGCTTGTCTGTTTGATATAATCTCTGTTTTTATATTACACCGTAGTGATAATACGGATTGATCAGTCTGTTTATAAAAAAAAATAAACATACATGAAAAAAGACCATGGGGGTAGGGAAAGGGGGGGGGGGGGGATGAACGAGCGTCTACTTATGCTTATTGCCGGACAACCATCAGGCGATCGCTTGGCTTTATTTTTAATATGATAATGACATGACGCTAAGGAACCACTACGCAATACTTCTATTATTTTGTTTATTCACGGACAAGTGTTTGTTCAAATAATTGGATGTATCGCAGAGAGACGATGTATGTTTATTAACAATTTTTGTTTGCGTGCGCCACCCCATCCCAATCTACTTATCCATCCTACCAAATGGCCCCAAACCATCTCTACTTGGAAGCTTTGAGGATAACAAGGGTAAGTTTACAAATCCGTCATCATGGTAATGTTTTCCGGAGAAAGAACACCATGCGTCATATTAAACAACGTTCTGTCCCAGAATAAGCTGGATCATGTGTCGAATTCAAAACATATTCGCTGCAAAGTTCAACGAATTAATTGAAAACAAAGAGAGAGAGAGAGAGAGAGAGAGAGAGAGAGAGAGAGAGAGAAGGGGGGTGCGAGTACATGTAAGTATGTGTATGTGTAGTGCAGAGATAAAGGGAGTGTGTGTGTGTGTGTGTGTGTGTGTGTGTGTGAGAGAGAGAGAGAGAGAGAGATATGGATTGGCAGATAGACGACAGAGGAAGAATTAATAGAGAAAGAAAGATGGAGAACTACAGAGTGAAAGAGACAGACAGAGAGACAGAATAGCAGACAGACAGACAGACAGACAGATAGAATGGCAGAGACAGATAGAATGGCAGAGACAGATAGACAGACAGACAGACAGACAGACAGAGGCGGGGCCGCGGGGGGGGGGGGGGGGGTGAGACGGGAGGAAAGCAGTATGGAAATGAGAGAGAAGGGAAGAGACGCAATGTAGATTTTTCTTGATTCAATTAGGCTTATCGACGCCTCACTATTTGGGTATGTATTTAGTAACGTCTCAATTTATCACAAGACTCGCGTTCGTTGACATCGTGACAGGGGCAACCGAGAGGTAGGATAAATCGCCGAGTGTAATCTGCCATCGGCGCCTTCCTGCACCAGGAATACACGCATCGACACACACGCACACACCCACACACCTATGCACGCGCAACTTGCATAGGACACTTTCAAAGGATTGTGTGCGTTTCCTCCACCCCAACCCCATCCCTCCCCCACTCCTATCTCCGTACCCACTCCCAGACGCATCATTACAGGTTGTATATCCATGTGTACAGCATTGGGTAAAATCTGCAAAAAGGACATATTTATCTTAACTCTGTGTGAACCAGATTAATAACTGTTCTATGGGAATTGTGTGTATTACCTGTGAACAAAGTCACAAGTAGCATACACATAGTTAAAGATACCCCCCCCCCCCCACTTCTATAGCGATGTATAGAGATCACATATAAGAATCATATATAGAGGATTTGAGCAACACATCTCATTTACCTCATGAAACGGATGCATCTTTTCTTACACCCCAAACCTTCTCCACCCTACCGCACCGCACCCCACCCAACCATACACCAGTCTTCCACCCTCGGGACGTGCCCATCTGTAAAAACATTATCGTTTCAATCAAATTCAATATTACTTGCTCTAACCAGATTACGACGGTTTATCAAACTGTATCATATTCGTCCCAGTGAAATGGTTTCGCTAGACGCTATAGCAGGGCAGATGGTATGCGGGTCATTAAACAGTTAAAGTATGATGGGTAAAACGTCAGTGAGATACGAGGTATACCCTCCTACTAGTCTCGATGGAGCATGTTCAGTTTGTATGAACCGTACACCGAATGAGATCGAACCGAATGTGCCTGACCTGATAAACATTAGCTCATAAATATCCTCTGCCGATTAGTTATATTTATCATACTTATTCAACCGATTATGATCCGGGGGACAATGCCAATGCCAATGACGATGACACTAATTTTGATTTGTCAAGTCACCCGTGAAGGGGGTTTGAGAAATGCGACAGACGACCAGTTATACCATGTAGTATACATACACAGCAAGCATATATGTACCTATTTTTAAAACATAATTAAAAAGTTGGATTAGTTTTATTGCAATATGAAGGATTACAATATTCAGCCTATGTATGCAACTTAATAATGGGTATTGTGCACGTATTTTACGATGCAGCCATGACCTTTTTATGTAAATTGAGTATCAAGCTGTTTATACATACATGCCACTATTGTGCATCGAACCCAAATCTCTTTATATGGCTTTCGGGCTGCGATTTTTTTTAATGAAATTAAATTAAAAGCACCCTAGCCGTATATCGACTGTGAGTGCAATAATGAAAATTAAGATAGCATGGCTCGAAATAAGTCACATTGATGCATTCCATTTCACCATATGATAAGGATCCTACATTGGTTCTGATGGAAATAGGATATACAGTAATAAATGAATGAATCGTGATCAAGGATGGAATCAACTCTTTTTTCGCACTCCAATGCTCAGGCATGTTTGCATTGGTAGCACACATCATTTCAATGGCTAGAGCAGCATGGATTCTAGCATAGAAGGGGTTAATAATGTTAAAAGAAACCATCCAAGTGTGAACAACGCACACGCCTCTTTATATCTGACTAGGAAAAAAAAAACATCTCACACATTTCTGTGAGGTTCCTTACCCCTTTCACTACTTAAAAAAAAAATCTCGTTTATGGGATTTACGTATTTAACCAGTGCAAAATAGTTCAAGTTGCACTTTAACAGGCTTAAAACATGAATATGAATGTTCATTAAACGTTTAATATTGTGACCACGTGTGCTAACCCCTGCTAAGGTCAGCATATTGTAGCCTCGTGAGATTCTCACGAGCATCCTTTTATAAATGTAAGAAAGTGGATAATAATTAGGATATCAGACACATAATTCAATTTGCGAAGTCCCTATGGCATATATGGTGACTCCGTGGAAGTTTTCGTAACTCTTGGTAACCCCTTTTACCCTCATGTTCCCTTTAAAATATATAAATCGCGTTGCCCTAGTGACTTCAATAGCCAAGGGTCAGTCCCACGTGCGTATAACGGTGTTTGTTTGATGTGTTCTTCAGTCCCATCGGAGTGTTTCCGCGCTGTGTCGTCAAGGCAAGCTCAAGCACCACTCTCCCTTTCGGCGGGCAGCTTTCTAAGTACGGGCGTGAGATCCTAATTAAGGGCTCTCTCCTGGCCGGCGGGAGCAACTCTTTTTGTCCGCTATTTTCTCGCCCAAAAGTAAAAAGCTACCTATATAGCCCGTCCGTTCGTCGTCCTCAAACATGTCAAGCATAAACAGCGAGAAGGCGGCACTGGTATTACGGCGGGAGAACACGTCTAACAGAATTGATTTATCATCGTCATTTCCACAATGACAGTCAGCCAAATAGTGAGTTTCTCTTTCGAAGTGTTCAGCAAGGAGACCTTTCATTTGTTGACTTGGGGAAACCGAATCGCTAAAGTTTCCAACAGTTGATGCAAAGTGTGGGAGGGAACTTAAGAAATTGCTTAGAAAGGTAAAGTCTGCCTTCTCAAACATGTCAAAGCTGAACAACATCATAAGAGGGAGAAATATTAGCATTACGACCAGGATGTGAAAACTAAACCCCTCTGTATACTTGGCAGTGGTTGCATTTGTTAACCTCTTTCTCCTAATAGTTCCCCTTCTTTCTACCTCTATTAAGAAAGAACTATCCGATCGCAGAGGCAGTGAAACATGAACATTAATATCATTTAGACTAGAGAGGCCAAAGGGTTGCGAGGTGCATTTCTCTTTACGGAGAATGATGCAGATTCCTTGGACTACTAAAATGACCTTTGAACGCATTTATTTTTTGTATAGAGTCGAAGTGAAAAAGTAGTTGATATGTGGGTTTAGAATTAGCCAGTTGAGATTTGGGGGACATGTTCTTCGTAAGAAGGCTTGGAAAAGGTGGCGTTGACGGGAAAGATAGACGGGGGAAAAACAAGGGAAGAAGGGGGATTACTTGGATTTGCAGCCTGTCTGACTGGTTAGCAGACCAAGGGGCTGTTTACCATGATGTGTAACTGATATGAAGAGCTCAGGACAGAGATTTGTTGCACTCCATGATCGCTTACGTCATGGGGTATGGCACTTAGACAGAATGTCTCCCAACCAATTTGGTAAAACGACAATTCTGGATTTAAACATTAAGCAGTTAAACATTAAAAAAAAGGCCTAAAACAAATAAGACAAACTTCTCTTTTCAGCACTCGTGTTGATTGGAATATCAAATTGACAAATAACTCAATCAGAATATGCCTGGAATTTGTTTTTCGAAGATCAATAAGAAGCCTGGATGTAAATCGTGCAATTGAACAAACATGTTACCTTTATATTTGTCGTCTTACCCTGGCATTGTAATGTAATTCTAAGCTTAGGGAAAATTATGATAGGAACTTATTTCCCCAATTGCTCCAGGAAATGTTAACTAGATCAATACTTCCAATTTGCTTTCTGCCTTGTAAAGCTGGGAATTCGGTCGTGGTCTATTTTTTGTATTTTGTTTGTGTGTGTATGTATGAGCGCGCGTGTGTGTGTGTGTGTGTATGTGTGTGTGTGTGAGTGAGTGTGAAAATTGCATGAAATGTGACATCTTTAAGATAGGTTTACACTGAAGCGCCTCGCCCCGCCGCTTCCCGCCGGCATGTTGAGCCTAATGACAATCCTGCAGGCTCTTTCACACTGTTCTCCCATTCAGGGTGAGACTGTGTACACCGCCCTTGCATATAGACGAGGCACAGAAAACGGAAACGGGGAATAGCATCCGTGGGAACGGAGTTCCGTGCGGCGTGCAATTACAGTGAAAGGAAACTTAAGCTGTGGAGGTGACTGCCGGAGAACTGTGTCGGTGTTCATGTTCGAAATATCTCCATTTGCCTTTGGATACGTTGAAACGGAGACCTGTTGGAATTTGTCCTAGACAATGGCAGTATAAAGGGCACAAACTGTTACAAACTTCTCACAATAACACTATCGAGTATTGGAGTAAGATTATGGAGTTACTTACAGCCCCCGTTAGTTTCTTGTCTCTCTTTCTTGTTTTTTTTTTTTTTTATCTTTTCCTCCCTCACTTTCCTTTTATTTAACATGTTTAATATTCCTTCTCTCTTTCTCTCTCATTTGACATGTCGTTTTCTATCCTGTCTTATATTTCCTTCTCTCCGTTTACTCCTTTCAAATTTCGCTATTGTTGAGGAATCTTGTGCTCTTTTTAACTTGTATCTCAATTCCCTCACCCCTTCTCTTTCTCCATATCTCTCTATTATGTCAAAATACTCTTTCCTTCTTCTCCCCCTCACTCCTTCTGCCAATAGTCTTTGTTTTTTCCTCCTTCACTCCCTCTCTTGTACCTCTTACCCTTCCATTTTCTTTCCTGAACCTGTCTCCTCTCTCTCTCTCTCTCTCTCTCTCTCTCTCTCCCTCCCTCTCTCTCTCTCTCTCTTTCTCAATCTCGATCACATTTGTCATGATATATCTGTTTATTCATTCTACTTTTCTATTCTACTGTACTCTACTCTACGTAGGTCGATAAGGTATGATTCGCCCAAATTCATTCAGCCATTAATTGATTTATTATTAATTAAAAGCAATATCAACCTACATGTACTTGTGTGGCATTGAATGATTTTCCCCACTCTCTCTCTCTCTCTCTCTCTCTCTCTCTCTCTTTCTCTCTCTCTCGCCCTTTCTTTCCTTTTCTTTCATGCTCCTTTTGTTTCTCTCGTCCTATGCATTTCTGTCTCGATTTTCCCCCTCCCTTCCCCCTCCCTCCCTCTCTCTCTCTCTCTCTCTCTCTCTCTCTCTCTATATATATATATATATATGTATGTTATATATATATATATATATCTCCACCCTCTGCCTGTCTCCTTATCTCTTTATCATGCGTTACATCTCTTCCCATCAATTTCATTCGAACTCTAGTGTCGATGCATTAGCCCACATTCATTCAGCGAGTAATAAAGTAAGTAAGTAGGTACCTGATTCATTGTTAATTCAAATAAATATTAATCCACTTATGCCATGTGACATTGAACATTTCATCTCTCTCTTTTTCTTATTCCCCCCGCTTTCTCTTTCTCTTTTTATTTCTCGTTTTCCATTTGTTTCTCTCCTCTTCTCACTTTCTCTTTGTTTTTGTCTTTCTCTTCCGCTCTCTCGATTTATCTCTCTATATCTTTTCGAGCTTTATCTCTCGTCGTATTCATTTCTCTCTCACCCACCCCCTTTCCTTCCTCTTTTCATATCTATTTTATTTGTTTTTATCTCCAAGCATCAACTCCTCGCGACTCCTATTCCCCTTTTCTACGTCGATCGATAAAACATTATCCGCCCCAATTCATTTAGTCCTCCAGTCAGCAGGTTAAGTAATTGATCCCTTATTAATTAAAATAGACATCCACCCACTTAAGCAGTGTGACATTGAACAATTTCTCTCTACGGAAATGCTTTCATCGATTAAACCGATATGAGTCCACGTTTTGCAAGCTTATTCATGGTAAAGCATGTATAAAAGACGCACACTTTAGTCAAGATCTAGATCTGGGCTTATACAGAACAAGGCCAATTCACAAGCCAAACCATCAACATGATCAAGAACTATATAATTCTTCATCTCATTGTATGGGTTATGCACGTGCAATATATTTTATGTGAGATCAAGCGTTGCCATCGAGGTTGCAATCGTATCATACAGTACAATGTTTCCCTATCTCCATTAAAATATATTTTTATGTATGTTATGTTTCAGACAAATTATTAATTATTAAACTTGTATGTACAACGCGCGTTTTTCTCCATGATCATTAATTCAAAGTAGTCATAAGTCTTTAAGCTACATATTTTATATTGGTGAATAAAAACAAGAATGTATATACCATGAATTTAGACAAGTATGGAGAAGTTTTCTTAATGAATATAGTGTATTTGTTTAAAAAGGAAAGGATCGATATCACACATGAAACAGTGATAACAATAATTCACTCATTTATCTTTGGGTAGTTGGGTATATATATATATCCCTCATTCATATATTCCAGTCCGTGGATTGGCTAAAAGTATGTCACATGTCCACGACTAGTTCAACTATTTGCAAGAAAAATATTATTTCCTGAAGTCTCGATATCAGTTAAATCTCCCCTGTAATCAAAATGTATGTTGACTTCTGTTGATGCAACTTAATATGTATTTAACAAAATCACTAACTGTTCAATGGAATTATGTGTCCTATATTTTAAAATGATATTTTCTATATTTTTCTCAGCACTGATAAGCCCCGCCTCCAAAAATATCCTCCAACTCAAGATTCTTGTTGTGACGTCATCAAAGGTAAAAATTAGCAGGATAATAGACAGAATTATGCACAAATTACACATTGCAATGACTACCCCCACCTGCCCACAAGAGCATTACATGTCTTCACACAATACAACCTGACAACCTTTCATGTGGGAATAATCGTTTACTTATGTCGGAAATGTGCTAGCTATGCCAAGGAAGAAAAATGCATTGTATAAACATGTGATTACATTATAACCACTTGCAGGTAGTCATTGGTATCTTCAGTTTGTGCATAAATTATGTCTATTATCTTGCTAATTTATACCTGTGATGATGTCACAACAAGAATCTTGAGTTGGAGGATATTTTTGGAGGCGGGGCTTATCAGTGCTGAGAAAAAATATAGAAAAATTATTTTAAAATATAGGACACATATTTTCATTGAGCCGTTACTGATTTTGTGATATACATATTAAGTTGCATCAACAGAAGTCAACATGTATTTTGATTGCAGGGACCCTTTAATTCCTTTAATTTCCGTCCACGGAAAAGGGATATTAATCAAATGATTCAGTAAGAATGAATCTTAATGAAGGATACAAAAGAAATATTTCGTGATCTTTTTCAGGATCTGTGTGGAACCAATCGGTCACCTCGGTTAAATGTTGGGCGTGGGGTACTATTTCCTCTCAACCGTCGGTCTCTGGAGAAGATCAAGTTCCTCACGCCCTCCAATTCATGGATATATTTCGGTACTATTTGACATTGTCATGAATGCATAATGTAACGATATAATAACACGGAAGCACGTTCCCGTTTACACCGCCGCAGTACCGCTTGCTACACTCTCAATAATAATGTGTCTCCGTAGCGGTTTCCCGCTTCGCGTAACAATATATGGTCATGGTAGTTTGCCGCTAGTGCTCGACGCCGGTGCTATGTTGCTCACGATTTACCGCCGAGGTAAAACATAAATATCGTATCATATAGCGATTTTTAACCCTTTGTGTGCCAGATAAACCATTGCTTTATGGGAATAAAGTCACATGTGACCCACAGATAGGTAAATACCAGGGCGATCAATTGATTCGCAAGAGTGAATTCTTGTGAACAGTCAAAATGCTTTACCGCAGGCGGGATCGACATACCACTTCGGTGTGAAGGTTAAAGGGATGGTTCACCCTAAAAATTAAGTTGGTTTTAACAAAAGTGGAGACATGAAAGAAACATATAAGTAAATATTTGACGAAAATCCGTCAAAGGATAAGAAAGCTATGATCTTTTATATTTTAATTTTGTGACGTTACGTGCGAGGTATTCTGCCCTACTCTGACAAAAGGAAGCAACTCACTAGAGAGACTTTCTTGTAAATGAGCAAAATGTGTCTTTCACTTGCAATAGCATCAGTTCAACATATCTCGCAGCAAGATAAACATCTCTTGTCCAGATTTGGGTAGTATGTATATGGAATGCTGGGTACAATCTAAGAACAGCAATAACCTAGATTTGAGTGATTTGTCACTTGCTTCCTTTTGTCAGAGTAGGACAGTACTGTTCTATATGATGTTTGCGGTATGATTGCATAAATTGCCCTTTCTCTATTTTTGACGAAGGAATATTTTTGTGTGTAAAAACACGTTTCTAATGGTGTGTCAAATGCATAGGTAAATTGATGCACATCCTTTTGAGTACATACACATTTTCACACAAAAAATATGTATACAACATAATGGGAGAGCACCTCGCACGTGACGTAATAACAATAAAACCTTAAAAGATCACAACTCTCTCATCCTTTAAGGGATTTTCATCAAACCTTCGCTATAATGTTTTTTTCATGTTTCTGCTTTTATTAAAATCAACTTAATTATATGACCGACTATCCCTTTAGTAACGCTCTCATCCTTTGAGGGATCTTCATCAAACCTTCGCAATTATGTTTTTCATGTTTCTGCTTTTATTGAAATCAACTTAATTATATGACCGACTATCATAATAGTGGAACGCCTTGGCGTGTACATAGTGCTACATTATAAACGCCGGCGTCAAAATGTGGGCGCCGAGCGGGAAACGCAAAACGCTTTTACAATGGGTAGGCCTATTATGGGATGGCTGTTTGATAATCACATCCGAATGTAGGTGTCTGTCGAGATTTCATTTGCTTGATTTGATATACCTGATTGATATTTTTCTCAGGCAACGTTTTCAATTAGCATAATCAAAGTGCGTTAAAATGTGACGTGATCATTATGATAAAGCAAAGTTTGCGTGCTGAAAACCACTCAACACAAATCGGATACGCTATGAACTAGAGCCACTTAATCAAAGGCAAAGGCACAGTGGCGGGGGAGGGGTATTACGTGTGGACCGTACATTAGTATACGAGGAATATACATGTAGTAAATAAACAACGAACATAAATTTGAGAAGAAGAAGTCGTACAGTAGCTATGTATTTACTTGTGTTATTTTTCTGTGGGCCCATCAACTTAAATTCATATTTATTTAGATATGATTCCTCTATACACTTCTAACTTAAAAAGAAGGGGAAGTCCAAATCCATAGGTAATCTGTTATGATGTTTATTTTCTTCATATCTATATCTTTCTTTTCTTTTGGTATGACAATGTCATTCATTTGCGTGAACGAATGTCACACATTTTTTTATTTGTTCTTCATTTTTATTTGCTCTTCATAGGGGAAATATAAAATTGAAACATACGTGTACTATGATGGGAGATTAAAAAAGTTTGAGAGACGAGTAAAAGGGCTGGTTAGAGAAGAAGAGGCGAAGAGGGAGGGGGATAGAGTTGAGGAAAAGAGAGAGAGAGAGAGAGAGAGAGAGAGAGAGAGAGAGAGAAAGATTAAGAGAGAAAGAGAGAGAATAAAGTACTACGAGGACATGATGCCATCATATATTTTGGTTTTACAACGTTTTTATTTTCTTGTGTTTTATTGTCACCCACCTGTAGAGCGCAGCCCTTTTCCCATTTTTAGATGGTCATGAAGGTCACTCTGAAGTTAATCAAAATAATGATAGAAAGGTTGATTGAAAAGGATGTTGTAAATATAAAGCAATTGTGGACCGAAATATAGAGGAATAGTGGCTGCCTATGCCCCCCCCCCCCCCCCGTCCCTCCGCACTTCATTTTGTTATTGCCTTTTGATATGTTCCGCATTTTTAAATCTTCGAATGGGGATGTAGTTAATCATTACGAGTTCGCTTATGTTGTTTTTAGGGGAGTCAACTGGCTACCTGATAGGAGGAACCAATTCCCCCCTAGAGCACTCCCCGCCCCCTCTCGGGTACGCAAAGTACTCGGTCAGCCTGTCAAAGACAATTGCATGCACTCTTAAAAAAACTCATTGATTATTCGAGTCCCCCGGGCTCCTAGGGAGCAACTCTTCGACCTTTTCTCGCCATCAAATATTTTCCTCCATCAGTAACCGGCTGATCGGCTTAACGATAATAACAACACGGAAAACAAAAGCAGGCCATACATACAGGGGAAAAGAAAAGAAAGTGATATGAATAATCAATCACGATTCTGAAATGACGTAAGAGGATGGAGAAGGTCACGTGGTCAGCGTGGTGTCGAGAAGCGATTCCCCTGGGGGTGATAATCACCGGGCGCGCGGATGATCAACTCCGTCACGTGAAACCCGAGTCGTCACGAAGCAAGACGAGTCAACTCGGCACGCTAGGAATCAGGAACTGGGGCGTAATGGTCAGCCGACATACATCATTTGGGCGGGTGAGCTGGGCGTTCTGTTTTCACGCGCACGCACACAATAATAATTATCATCATTACCGAGTTAAAGCAAAGTAAAGGGGAGATGTGTTGACATGACTTGTAGTACTATAGTCATCGGGCTCCGTGAAACATTACCTTCTGACATGAATGACAAGTAGGCAAGATTTTTTTTCCTGGCGCTTTTATTTTTCGTTCTTTGCTTTTTTCTAAAGGCCACTGTGCACAGACGACACGATCAGATCAGACATATGCGACGCAGCAACGGGCTGATTCGCAGGCCCCTTTTATTGGATTTGCACATAGAGATGACGTCATTTTTCCAGTGTTTGACCCTTACGACTTCAAAATCGTGGCAAAATTGGTTTGTCTGCGGCGGCCTGTAGAATCTTTGTGGGTTGAATGGTAGGTCTGATCTACCTAAAAAAGTGATTGAATACTTGTTGTCCTCTACTTGTTTCACTTTCTTTATCGTCTTCCCCTCCTTCTGCCTGTTATTCTTTTTTATTCTCATCTTTCATCAATCATCTCCATCTCCCTCACAGCTTTGCCATTATCTTTCCCTGAATTTGTTTGAGAAATATTTCCAAGAAGGAGAAGTAGCACAGGTAGTTTGGCTGATGAAAATGGGTCACATTTGTTAGGGCTCAGTTTAGATTTAACCTTCTTTATTTTCTTCTCCTTCTCCTCCTCCTCCTGCTTTTTCATCTTCTTTCTTTTGTTCTTCTTCTTCCACCCACCATTCACCAGCTCACTCACAGCTTTGCCTTCATCTTTCCCCGAATGTGTTACGAATTTCGAAGAAGTAGAGAAAGCAAAAGTGGCTTCTCTTCTTTGTTCCCTCCTCTTCCTTCACTCCTTCTTCCTCTAATTTCTTTTCCTCATTTCTTTTTAATCCATCGTTTCCATCTCTCTCACGTTTTTACCATCCCCTTTCGTCGAATATTGGAGCCGAAGAAGAAGCAAAAGAAGCTTCTTATCTTTTCTTCCCCCTTCCTTATCCTCATCTTCCTTCCGCCCCTATCTACGTATCCCTCGCGGCTTTGTTATCCTCTTTCCCCGAATGTCGAAGGAGAAGGAGCAAAAGTGTCTTGATTGACAAGAGCGAGTCACGTTACCTTTCTCTACCACATGCCAGTTTGACATGCAATAATTAATTCCCCTCATTCCTTATAATACCCCCCCCCCCTCACCCCTCCCCTGCAGACTGTTTCTCTATACATACCCAGTGACTTTATTTACAAGGTGAAGAAAACACGCGCACGAATGAGATCAGCAACCGATTCCCAAGTTTTAACTTTCTCATTCACATCGGTATTAAGATGTGTAGAAAGCCAATGGGGTTTCCAAGCCCTGGTGATGTAAGCGTTAATCATGCAGTTGTAGAGTGCTTGTTCTCGTGGGGGGAAAAATGGGGGCTAAGGCATGCCGCTTCAAGAGCGACGGCTTACTCTGAGCTAAAACCAATATATTACATCCTGTTCATAAGCCTGTAAACGCAGCCCGTCGAAAACAGATTGTATAGCATCGAGTACAACCGACGACATAGGACTACCAATCTATATGGAAATCGGGCGATGGTGTTTTCCCTTTTAAGTTTAATGCCCATGCCTATGTCCAGACGATCTGACCTAAACTGTATTTTGTGCCTTTGACTTTTGAGTCTATAAGTTTTAAGTTACACGGAGGAGAGTGATAATGACCACAATTATATTCATACCCTGCAATATGCAATAAATATGGCCGTTAACTTCGAGGTGTTACATCAATGTCTCCGTGCACTCAGTGAATGGCATATGCATTAATCTTTGAGGAATAGAGCTTGTCACGGGGTTGGTATGCATTTCTTCAATTGAGTTCGGCACAGCTGGTCAAAACATTCAGAGGCACGGATATTTCACTTCCTCTCGCACGTCAAGTATTACTCTTTTAATTACATAACCGCATCTATTGCCCCGGTCCATAGACCAAGCTTGCTATTCCCCGCATATGTAGAAGATTTCAAAATGCTTTCGAGGATAGTTGTTTTATCAATCAGACTATTCCCACACATACCCTTCTCTCCCTCTCCCCCCCCCCCCCTTGCCTCTTCTCTTGCCCGTGTTCATTTCTTTCTTCGACTTGATCTCTTTCTCTCTGAATCTATTCTATAACATTTTTGCGCGTTCTTCTCTTCTTTCTCTACATATTGTTTACCTCTCTCTCTCTCTCTCTCTCTCTCTCTCTCTCTCTCTCTCTCACTCTCTCTCTCTCTCTCTCTCTTTCTCTCTCTCTCTCACACACTCTCTCTCTCTCCCCTTCTCTCTCTCTCCCATCCTCACACGACGTTCTCTTTTCTTTTTCTTTCTTTCACACACTCTCCCACTCCTTCATATTCTCTTTCCTAGTGTCTCTTTCCATATCTCCCCCCTCCCTACCTCCTCTCTTTCTCTTTCTCTCCCCCCCCCCCCTCCTCTCTCTCTCCCTCTCTCTCTCTTTCTCTCTCTCTCTCTCTCTCTCTCTCTCTATTTCTCTCTCTCCCTCCATCATCTGCGACTTACGTTACCGATAAAGAAAACACGCAAAATAAATCTAAGCGCGCTTTCCAGCGACAAATCCATAACATATCAGGCAAAACCCTCCAGAACGATACGCACAACGATATCCTGTTTTGACAAAAAGTTAAAAGAATAAGGTTAGTAATTTCTCTATGGCTTATAAAATCTCATTTTTGCAACATAACACGTACAAATGAACGAATAAAATGAATATGGAATATATTAATGCATATTCAAATTTATAATTACACAACCATGAAAACAATCTTGACAATGACAAACTATCTATTCCAGGAGATAAATGTATGCATGAGTGTAATCATTAATTACGCGTTGAAGCCTGAGTTGGTGGACGATACAACTCGGCCCTAGGGAGAATCCGAGCTACGGCCGAGTACCTCGGGCGGTAACACAAACTGCTGGGCCCCGACGCAACTTATCATATCCGATTGAACATCTTCTGAAATAATACAAGTTTTCTCACTTACTCACGTTGATAAACTATGGTCTTATTTCATGAAATAACACATAAAGAGTTATTGCAAAGAGCTCCCTTACACTTTGCTGAAACTTCATAGGTATTCCGACCTTTTCAGCGATCACTATGATACAAAAAGGTCGTTTATCCTACGCTCAATATTTAGTATCCAGACGTTTTTTTTTTGGTTTTTTTACAGGTCATCATGGTAATAATGTACGTCATCGATTCGAGTTTCGTTCATTGTGACCATCCGTGTGATTTCGGCGTACCTAATCATTCTTTCCTTCTGCATTTATTAACTAAATTCCTAGAAGCCAGACAGGGATGTCTACAATGTCTAGCCTGGCTTTCATGCCCTTGAACATTTTTTTTTGTTCCCAGCTGAACAATCACTGATGAATCTCTAACAGATCTGGTTACATAGTACTGCTGTCTACTTCTCCGGATTGAACTGATAGAAAAAGAGGAGTAGTCTGCTTCGTACAGGCCTCGAGTGTACCAGTCACGTGATGGTTTGGAGTAGAAACACATTATGACCTGAATCTCAGACCAGGGATGTGTTATGGGAGGATAGGAAGCAACTTTCTTTCTTTGAACCCATGTGCCAAGCCGCTGAAAAGTTATGGTGTTCTCAACAGGTGCTGTTCAGGAGTTTGAACAATTATGAACATGATTGTGTGGCAACGGTTTCTCAGAGAGAACAAAAGAAATGTACAGTCTCATTTCGCTTGTCCCGTTCTGTTAATGACATTAATACTTCCATGAGCACAACAGGTATCAGCAAACACAAATAAACAAGTTTTTTGAATGAAATATCTCTGCTCTACGCAAACACACACAAACGCCGATAATGATAACACACAGCTTAATATATCATTTTGAGGGTGGTTGAATCTCCCAAATGCACAAGTTGTCGGAAAGTGAAGAAATTGGTCAATTTTGTAATTAATACAAATAGCTTATATGTCCGATTTTTAATGATTCCTCAATACTTTTCGAAACAGAAGCAGAATATTAGGATCTCTCATTATCTGCCGTTAACCTCCTTATAGTTTACAAACGAATTTGTCAAAAACAAAACGTCTACTGACAAATAGGAAATTAAAGAAATTTCTTTTCAAGTTGACATCAGCTAAATGTCGGCTCGGCACATGGAACATCAAAGCATTGTCATGATTATGGAATTCTTTTGACATTCATGAGCACGCTTTAGAACCCATACAGATGTTTGAATGTATTATGCTCGAGTTTCTACTCCTTCCTATAACACTTCCCTGCTCAGACTACGCTCGACCGGACGCGCATATCGCGATAAAATCCAAGAAAACCGGTGGTGAATGAGTCTAACTCGTCAGCGCGCATATAGGCAGCCGACGCCTATAAGGTGCTAATACACTTTGGTATCCCACTATTTTTTTTTTAATTTGAACCCTCAACCTAACCCTGACCCTAACCCTAACCCTAAACCTAATTCTAAATTCATGTATATAGCTAGCAGTCAGGATCCGTAGCAGGCTCAGCTAGCTCAGCAATCTGAATTTGCCGCGGCGGCGCGAGTTAGACTCATCCACCACCAGTTTTCTACAGAACTCTCGTGTAAAAAAATCATTTGCAGACCGGACGCTATCGATACGGTGGCACATGGTCATGATGGTTGGTTTAGTACGGGCCTCGCTATATTGGTTATCTCGTAGTTCTGTGGTCATGTGAGTCCTTTTGTAAAGCGTGAGCGTTTTAAAAGATTAATTTGGGTACCAATATCGCAGCACTCTATCTATATATATATCCATCTTTCTATCAATATATTTACTGCCATCCATTCATGTGTAGATATCTACCTTTCTCACACTCTCTCTATCTATTCCATTTATCAGTATCGTTGGCGAGTCAATTTCGTTTCAATACAGAAAGATGTAATGTCTTTCCATGAATTGTCCTCAAAAGTGCATCCTACAAAAATAGTAAAAATGATTAAAGAAATATCAATACCAGTACCAATATCAAGACGAGTATCAGTATTAATACAATACCAATACCAACATACCAATACCAATACCACTATTAATCCTCATACCAAGGTTAATCCCAATACCAATATAATCCTCACACCAATGTTAATCCCAATACCAATATAATCCTCATACCAATGTTAATCCCAATACCAATATTAATTCCCTACCAATACCAATACCATTATTACTCATCATTCCAATGTCAATCTCAATACCACTATTAATAATCATACCAATGTTAGTCGCAATACCAATATTAATTCCCTACCAATACCAATATAATCCTCATACCAATGTTAATCCCAATACCATTATGAATCCTCATATTAATGTTAATCCCAAGACCAATATCAATTCCCTACCAATCCCAATACCAGTATTAATCCTCATACCAATGTTAGTCCCACCACCAATATTAATTCCCAACCAATAGCAATAGCAATGTCAATACCACTATTAATCCTAATACCAATGTTAATACCAATACCAATATCATTCACCATACCAATGTTAATCCCAATACCAATATAATCCTCATACCCATGTTAATCCCAATACTAATATCAATCCTCATACCAATGTTAATCCCAATACCAATAGTAATTTCCTACCAATATCAATATCAATACCAGTACCAATGTATATACCAATACCAGTCTTAGGAACCAACGTGATACTGATATAAATATCTTTCCGAATGGTACATATTAATTCCAACGTTGCCAATACAATACTGATATCATTATCTACTAATGTCAATATCAAGACTGAAAACAACACCTTTCTGCTTTATATTTTAAAGCAATGCTAGTTCAGGCACCATTATAAGACCATCTGTCTACGGAAAAACATCGTCATTATTAACTATCGGGGACAGTCGCAAAGCAGGTCTCCAGGGAATTAAGGAAAAAATATCAATTAAGTGTGCAACTTCAGATCAATAGCCATTTCAACAAAAGTAAGACCGCGGCAGCGGAAATTGTGAGGCCATCTGAATGTCTTTTGGGACAAAATCCACGACTATATCGGGAGAATGAGGTGTTTTCAAAAGACTCTTTTTCAAGCTTTGAGCGTTTTTCTGCCAGTTTGGTGTGGCGTCCTATCCCTTTTCGATAATCACGCCCAGCATGCAGGATCCATCCTACCCGACCCTGAATCGACTTCCACGATCTCATCGCGCAAATATTGAAGTGTTTTCAAAATACCTTTTAAAGCTTTGACCGTTTTAGCAATACTCGGTTACAATAGCTAGCATGAGGGATATTTTGTAGCTGACCCCAAATGCCTCCCCCCCCCCAAAAAAAAAAAAAAAAAAAAAAATGAATAAATAAAATGAATATAAAAAAATTAAATAAAATCAATAAATAACTAAATAATAATAATAAAATAAAAAAAAACAAATAGATAAATAGATGATCCATATTTCGCCTAATGACTGTTGGTTTTCTCCCCCGTGTATTAAAGCAGTCATTGGTCCAAACACCATTTACTTAAAACTATCTGAATATGGCCGCTACGAAACGGGTGTTGCAATTAACTGTAAACAAATATAGTGTTTCATGTCTCTTGAAACTGTTTATAAAGCTTTGACTGTGAGAGATTAGACATGTCATCTGTAGGGTACACTGCTGGTCCATGCTACATTTATTAACAGTTGTAAAAGTTCTACTTTACCTTTAAATACGCTTTAAAAGACAGTTTGCGTTACAGCATATTTGTTGCTCGTTTTTACATTTCAAAATTATAACTGTAATTCTGTAACTGTAATGTGTGTGCGTGTGTTTGAATGAGTGTGTGTGTAGGTAAGTATGTCTGTATACGTGTATGTGTGTGTGTATGTGTATGTGTTTGTGCATGCGTGTGTTCGTGTGTGTATGTGTGTGTTTATGTATGTATGTGTGTATATGCGTGTGTGCGTGTGTGTATGTGTGTGTTTGTGTATGTGTGTGTGTATGTGTGTATGTGTGTTTATGTGTGTATGCGTGTGTTTATGTGTGTGTGTGTATGTGTGAATGTGTGTGTGTGTGTGTGTGTGTGTGTGTGTGTGACGGGGATGTGGGAAATAAGGTGCGTTTCCAATCGCATCCCCCTTAAGCCACGCCCGGAGGGTTTTACATGTTATACACGGGCAAACAGTCAACGTACTTCCTCCTCGTATCGGGTACTGATATCAAAACTAGCCATTCATCCCTAAGCATACGCCCAAACAAGGCCCCTCTTTGTTTCATCCTTACCCATGCCGAACGAAAGAAGCGATGCATTTAGTCTTCCCTGGCGTCCCTGCAGCGTCGCTAGTCTCGAATGACACGGCTGCTTTCACCCACCCGCGGGCTTTTCTTCTTAGCATACCTAGCATAGTACACTTCGAAACAGGAAAGAACGTCTTCCGATTATAAGCACTATAAGGTGAAAACACGCCAGAGATAGAAGCTGTAATGAGATGGGTCAATTTCGGCTACAACCTGTATTATTATCCGCCGGTTTGCCAAAATGAGAGCGATATAGCAGTGCTTGGCCTGAATTATCCAGTTACTCTAGAATGTTAGCCGAGATTTTTCATCCTCGTCTTGGCTTGAAATGGAACGCAAAGTCGCCTCTGATGACTAATCCAGCGCGGTTTCGCTGTCTTCTTCTCAGTCACCTATTTGACTATTTGGCGTGAGTGAGGATGGACAAGCGATAGAAATCGCCGGCAAATCTGATTTGCCGACGTGCGCACGCACCCGGTTAGATGACAAGGATGCTACAGTGGGTTGGGAAAACAGTCAGATGGGCACGATGGGTGGGAACCGGGTGCTACAATCATTGTACATTTTAAAAGATTATTCGATTGAATGTAACTATAGATGACGTAAACTCTGTTAATACAAAGCGTTTTTTAATGTTTGTCACAAGTAGTTTATTCAGTAATTGCTGCCTCGTGAAGCTGGGACGTGTAGGTCTCCGGCTCTTATATAATTCTTAACCGTGCAAGTTCACAAAGTCTCCGCAAATTTCCTGAGGGACCTTAACCATTGCACTGGTGTGGAGCAATATCATCACTGGGAAAAGATTAATGAAAGATTATGCAAGTATATTTTTGATTATAACGAGGCGCGATTTTGGTGAATTACCTAACCTTTAAGTACTATAGGTGTTGAAAAACTGTTGACACTTGAAACTGTTGAAAAATAATAATAAATAAGGTAGAGCTCAATCTGCAATTAACTTATCCTAAAGTCAAGGAATGTCAATGTTTTTAGAAACAGGTTTTGTGACATTTCATCAATCACTTCTTTTTTAATGATAATCCTGTGAATATTTAATAACGTTTCAATTTTTTGACGAATTTGGATCTAAAGATTTGTCCAAAAATGAAAATCAAATTTTAAGTATTACAAGGATTATTACAAGTATGAACAACGTTTTGACTTTATGATGTGTCCATTTCAGATTAATTCGAGTTATAATTTACTTTGTATGATGTTTCTAAGGTGTCAAAAGTTTTGTTTAACACCCAGTACAAGCGTGCAGCATTTAGCGAGTGCGACAAGTCATTTGCATAATAAACAACGGTGCTGATGCTCCGTTTGAAGTTCTTTTATTGCCCCACGCTGTGCTTGCAAAATAGACAATTGTAAGAAAAATTTAGATAATTACCACCATGCCATCTTTAAAGACATTAAGAAGCAAATGACTATGCTATAATCTCTATACAAATCTTTTCACTTACCTCAAAATACAGGTCTAATGGATTTTTTGGAGATGGCGATTTGTTTTAATTGATTGTCCTGAGGCAACTAAGTCAAAAGACATTATTTATGCTAAAACTAAGAGGCACGCCTTGGTTGCTTTATCCTTGCATGCAGCAATTAAGAAGATGACAGGTGCAATGTTATTGTTCTCTTTGCTGGGGCAGGTGTAGGATCTTCAATTCAGACGAATGGTGTCTTTCTTTATTTCTGCCCCCCCCCCTCCACCATCTCTCTCTTTCTTTTGTTCTCTCTCTATGTCTGTAACATTCATTGACTCCCCGTATTTTTTTATCATTATCTAGAAGTGTCCCCCTTTGTTTCTTTCTTCCCCTACCATGTCTACGTCTCTCCCAGCCTCCGCGCCATCTTGCTCTCTCCCTGATCTTAATCTCGTTCTCTCCTTTTTCATCTCTCTCTCTCTCTCTCTCTCTCTCTCTCCCTCCCTCTCCCCCCCCCCCCCCTCTCTCTCTCTCTCTCTCTCTCTCTCTTCATCTCTCTTTCTCTCTCTCTCTCTACTCCCTCTTCATCTCTCTTTCTCTCTCTCATCCCACTCTCCCCTCTCCTCCCTCTCTCTACCCCCCCCCCTCCTCTCTCGCTCACTCTTCATCCCCCTCCCTCTTCCTCTCTCTTTCTCTTTCTCTTCCCCTCTCTCTCTCCCTCTTCATATCCCCCTCTCTCTTCCTCTTCATCTCACCCTCCTTCTTCCTCTTCCCCCCCCCCCCCTCTCTCTCTCTCCTTCACCTGTTTCTGCTTGTACACGTTGATGTGCTCTTCACCTGTTTTCTAGATGTTATAATCGTATCTCCCGATATCTTATTCCCCTACCCCTCAAGCAAAATAACCATTAATCTTCCTTCTCCTCCAAATACAGGTAAATCACGGTACGTAGAATACACCTCGTTAACCCACACGAGTGTTCAGTCCTGTTCTGCACAACCTCGTTATTTTCCCACTTTATCGTTTTATCCATTCCTACCTTTTTCCAGTTTCCCTCAAGCGAAAACAAACTATTGACGTAAATAATACATAGATAATGCACCCTGTTTATCAACATGTAACTAATGGGGTTATAGAGTGAAACCTATAAATTTATTTTTTTGCCAAAATACAAATTTAGTCTCCATTATCATAAGCATTTAATTGTATTGAGAATCTCTAAGACGCGATATTAGAACGTATACCCTCACGTATTTCTCTTTTTTTTTTTTACCGAGCATCCCAATATACACCGATGAAATCTAATTACCTCATTCTATCAACATGATCAAGCTTTCATTTATTTTATGATAGACCTTTTCTAAGTGCATAACTCCTGATTTTGCTTCTTACATCCACACTCAACTAGCTATTGAAATCATTGTAATTAGCTATTAAAATCATTGTAATTATGTGTATTTCTTCATCTCTCGTTAATGTGGTGTATTTTCTTTTGTATCTCCTTTTATACCTTCGGGACTATTAACTTGCTCTTCGTTCTCCCCACCTCGGTCAAATTAAAGTCGCATTGATTACAAACTGGAATTCGCCACTACAAGACACCTTGCACGAGGAATGCAAAGCAGTTTTAGGCGCTTGAACCCGACGCAGCCATGGCAACTGAAGGGTAGGCCGTTGACGTTTTTTCGCTCCCTTTTGAGGCGCGAAAATTTCCCGCCATTTCACCGCCAGGCTGCTGAAACCGAACATGGTGACCATAGTGACGGAGTTACGATACAATCCTGATGAGTGTTCCGCTTGCCCTTGATCAGTGTTGATAAGAATTCAGCGTCAAAATCGTGCAAATTACATATGTAAGCGTGAATTAATATATAATGGCATGATATTCTATTGCCTATTTTCGTGTTGCTGCCAAGTCTATTCTGCCTCATATGCCTCATATCTTCTTCCCCTACCCCTCAAGCAAAATAACCGTTAATCTTCCTTCTCCTCCAAATACAGGTAAATCACTGTACGTAAAATACACCTCGTTAACCCACACGAGCATGACGAGTGTACAGTCCTGTTCTGCACAACCTCGTTATTTTCCCACTTTATCGTTTGTTATCCATTCCTACTTTTTTCAAGTTTCCCTCAAGCCAAAACAAACTATTGACGTTGATAATAAAAAGATAATGCCTGCTTACTACCATTTTGTATCACACCTGACGAAGTGTTGCAGCGGCACACGAAACGTCGTGATCTTTTCGATTCCGTTTACCTTACATTGCGAGACAAACGATTATCAGTAGCCATCTATCCGCAATGAGTAACATATTCAGCATTATGTCTATTCTTAATGTGAATGCTTGGCAACTGATATCGTATATTGTGTGCGACATATTTGTATGAATCATCAGATCACGTCCATTTCAGAAGGGCCAAAGGTGTCGGGTGAGTTAACTTCTTGTAAATTAGGCTTCGCTAAATTGAATATAGACTGGTGTTCATAAAATCAAGACGCTGAACTTAAATGGATCGAATTCGTAGTATTTGTTTAACATTTCTACTTCAATAGGTCATGGGCTGGGACACGGCATGTGAGTCATGTTTGACTCTCTAAGATGATGACTTCCCGGACCCTACTAAAAGACCAGCCAAGAAGGCTAGGAGACCGCCAAAATACCGCCAAGAGACCGCCGAGAGCAACCAAGAGCAGCGAAGAGATCGCCAAGATACCGCCAAGAGACCGCCAAAAGAAGCCAAAAACCGCCAAAGGCAGGTAAAAGTAGTCAGGAGTTCATGATCGCTATATCGCTTTATCGCCAGGTATTCAGGTATTGCCGCCAGGAGGCTGATTACAAAACTGATTGACCAAAAACCTACTTCACTAAGTTAGACCTTTTAGGAGGAGTCTCAGTGGTCTACGATGAGTCTTCGTTGTCTCTAGGTGCTAATCTTGGTAGCGTCTTTGCTGTTTTTGGACGTTCTTAAACACTCTTGGCTACTCTGTAGTCTTGACTCCTGACACTCTTGGCTGCACTTGGCTGCTCTTGGCGGCTTTTAGTAAGACGAGACTGTTCAATTGTAACAAGGCAGAAAGGAATAGCCTTACTTTAAGAGCCTCCAAGGTGTTACAGCCCTAGGACTAAATTCGTCAAATCTACAATTTGTACACATACACTCTACTATCTTTAGCCTATTTCTCTCCACTGTTGAAGGAAGGCCTCCTCCTCATTTTTCCATTTTGATCTATCTTGTGCCGTTCGTTTCCATGTCATACTACCATATTCTCTAATATCGTCAACCCACCTCCTACTTTGCCTGCCTCTTCTTCTGGTGTTAGCTATGGGGGTCCAGATGGTTATATAAGTCCATCTGTCATCTTTCCTCCTGGCCAGATGACCAGCCCACCTCCATCTCTTTGATTTAATTTCCTGTACTATGTCCCGTACTTCAGTTTTCTTTCTCAAATCCTGGTTTCGAACTTTGTCCCTCTTTGTAACACCAATCATAATTCTTTCCATAGCCCTTTCTGTTACTCTAAGTTTTCTCTCCAGTCCCTTAGTTGTAGTCCATGTTTCTGCTCCATAAGAGAGCACAGGTATGATGCATTGATTGAAAATCTGTTTCTTGAGAGAAAGAGGGAGCTTCTCATCACGAAAGATAAAGTTGAGCTTGCCAAATTTTGCACAAGCCAACTGGATCCTTCTATTCACTTCTCCTGCTGTTTCATTTTCTATGAAGATCTACTATACACTCTACTACGTCCCCCCTTTCTTCTCTCTCTCTCTCTCTCGCTCTCTCTTTCTTTCTCTCTCTCTCTCTTCAATCGAAATCTAATGTTGCTGCCTTTCTAATTGTCGAACGCAACCGTAATTGTTACCTTCGGGAAACAGAAATTGACTGGTCTTCATGAAAATGTTCTCCTCGTCGAAACATGACTCTTCAATCGAACATTAATGTCGTATCATGCTCCAAAATGCCGTAAGCTAGTTAAATTGATTGAAACGGCGTGAATATGGTGATTTCTATCAAAGATGTCTTAGAACCATGAATGACTCTCTGGTAATATTATATTATATTCTCATAAATCTTAAGATGATATCTCAATACAAGATCGTGTATCTATTTGTAGGCATTTATCCAAAGTTATACTGCATATATGCATGATAGAAGAAAGTACTTCCTACAAAGTAAATATGACATAGGATCCCTAAAGTAACCTTTCATAGTTTTACATCGGCGTTCACATTTCATATCATATTCTAAGAGACCTTTTTTCAGATCAATACTGTTATGATGCAGATTTTATCGTCAGTTTTGTTGCACGATCGGCCTATGATTTTTCATAAGTAATGGAATGATGTTATAATGATATGAGGTGTGTCATAACTTTAATACTGTGCGCGCAAGAGTATCTCTTGTGTAAGAGAACGCAGTAAAAAGGTCTTACAATCAAGGACATAACACATCTCTGTCTTGTCCAACTCTACTTTCAATTTGCATTAGATTTTACGACCATTTCATAAACGTTCATGTATGAAGTATTTGTGGTTCATGCGCTGTTTTAAGGCCATTGCATACGACGTCATACAGCTCTGCGACTGGCTAACTCGTAGGACCCGGTTATTAGTTATGCGCACGACTGCAGAATCGTGGAAAGACCTTTTGAAAAGGTCTGCAAACGGGATGAACTCGCTTAATATAGGACAAAATAAAATACCATACGTCGATGAAACTAACCGAAATGAACCGAAGTGAACCGACATGACGCCATTAAAGGTTGCCCGTCCCTCTTGAAGACTTAATTCTGAAAGTTCCCTGAGTTTGTCATCATTTGAGAAAGAGTGGCTATATAACAATTCCCTGGAATTGACAAAGCGTAATATTCGGTTTTGAGGAAATAATCTTCGATAATTAATCGAGCTTTCTTTTTTCGTACCACAAAAGAGTCAAATCTCAGTAAAAGCTAGTTAGATTTTCATTTATTCTACGAGAGTTATAGTACATCTGACCTTAAAATTTCACAGTTTGTATCCAAAAGATGCGTGCTAAATTATGTGCAAACTTTTATAAAGTTTGCAGATGTTTGTAAAAGGTTTAAGTGTGTTAAAGAGTAAACAACATCTTCCATTCCTCTCGGATTTGATGTCGTCTACCTGGTGGCCACATGTCATATCATTCCCTACAAGTCTTAAGCCTATCTCAAGAGTATAAGTAACAAGCTATATGTTTCGATGATTAAGTTCGTCGTGTTCGTGCCAGATTGAAACAGATCCACATACTAGACACCCTGGTGTGTGAACAAGGAAATATCATGTCAAAACATTCAAATTTGCATACATTCTAATGCAAAAACATTTTCACACGGGGGTATTATAGTTTACAATAATTTGTTCAAATTAAATAGAGGAGAGGTAGATAGATAGAGAGAGAGAGAGGGAGAGGGGGGGGGGGGGTATACAAGAGTATTAGAATAGAGTGAGAGAGAGAAAGCGAGAGGGGTAGACATGTGTTATACTCAAATCGCACTTTAGTCCACTTAAAGATAAAGAGCGACACTTGTTTTTCTCATTTCCTGTAAGGTCTTTAAAAAAACGCGTGTGAGGGAAAGATGATCCGCCGCGCCATTTGGAATGGAACGCCGCCGGCAAGTGCGTGATGACCTTGACAATCAGACAAGGGCGTGAACGTGAATGGTTTAATCACGCATCGGGGGCGTGATCCACGCCATGGCGCCTTCAATGCGCGTCTCGTTAGTCACGTGTCATATGATAGCAACATTCGGTACTGTCAAAAAATGTGCCCTCGTGTCATTGCTTTTCTTTTAAATCCTTTACTAAAAGTAATCCTAACTTCGGGCGAATCCATGTTCATCTGCCAATGAGCTTCAAACATGTCCTTCAAGTTATTATACAGTATCAAGGTTAAGTCAGGCTGGCAACTCTTGGTCGGCGAACCCCAACGGTCGAGGGTGGCTTGATGAAAACGAGCTCAAGTTTGACTAAAGTTTTGACTTCAATTCCACAATCAGACAATCTTAAAGTGTGATTGGCCAATTTATTGCAGTTTTTGACGTAGGTCAGTTTTTAGAATACAACTGACTTAGATGAGACAGGTTTGGACTTGACTTTCTTTCAGAATATCACCCCTGGCACTGGGAGAGCAATCTTTCCGGACGTTTTAATTCTCCACAGTTCGTTCTCCACGTTCTTGTTCGCTTGAACTGGCGCTGCACGATATGCAGAAAAAGAAACAACGATTTTTAGGACGTTTCAAATTGTCGTTCACCCTCAGCGAATCGATACGATGAACACAATGCTCAAGACTATTGACTCAAGTTCAAGACTGAAGTCCAAGACTGTTGAGTGACTTTACTTGTTCAGATCTATCAAGCAAAAGCCAGAAGCATGGATAAGTCCACTCCAAAAGTTTAAACGAAGAAAAAAAATGAAGAAAAAAAATATTTGTCACAAATATATGTGACAACAACAAGTAATATGAGCATGTGTTAACAAATAAAGCGGCATCAGTTTTTTGTCTTTATTGTAATTAAGTTAGGGAATAAGAACTGATATACTATATTCCTGTTTATCTCACGCCCCCTCCACCATCATCTCTCATTCTCTCTATATTTCTTTTCTCTCTTTTTTGTGTATTTTTTCTCTCTCTCCCTTTCCCCTCTCTAACATTGAGGCTAATGCTCCCCCATCTTTTATTTTCTCTCTCTGTATCTGTTGTCGTGTCATTGTATACCTTATAATCATATCTTTTTTTCTTCATTTATATCTCAGAATGACAAAAAAGAGAGTGCGTGAAGATGGTGCGTGAAGGTTCCGTACCTCAATTTTGTAGGTCGGGCAAAATGGAACTAAACTCCACGAGGAGCGCTTAAATGGATGCTCACACATAATTAGCATTTTGGGGAGTAAAATAGCTCTAGGCTGGGGCCCATTATCAATTGCTCTATTATGGAAGTGAGGGGAGAGAGAAGGGTGTGTGTGAGGGGAAGGGTGTGTGTGTGTGTGTGTGAGGGGGGGGGGCGGTGTTGGGAAGCGGTGTCGTCCCGTAAAAGTTTGTCCAACTGCGCATCTCCCCCGCAGGGCAGCGAACGGTGCAAACACGGCGCTATGAAACGGTAAGTAGCATTAAATTGGGCGATTTCTGGTGCAAACAAAGCGCGCTTCGTTTGATGTTTCGCGTTCCTTTACCCTGTCGTGTGCGTACCTTTTATTTGCTCTGAGACAGGCTGCACGAATTGTTTCGGACCCTGCATGCATTTCCACGAAAATCCCAAATATTCAATACGAAATGCAATTTACAGAACGAAATCATTCATATTGGTATAACAGTGTATGTACTATTTTGAACAAAAAAATAGCCTGATGTGATACAAGAATATAAAAATGAGCAAAGCTTTTGAATCAAACTCCGCAGTATAATACGGTCTGATAAAGGCCTTGTTTGTACATGTAGTTAATAGATAAGGTATAATCAAAGAAAAAAAGACCAAAACATGAATTAAACCTAAGTTCACGACTCCTCTTTTAAAACGATAGAAGCCCAAGGATATGCATTGAAAATATAACGTCACATTTCATTAATGTTAATTGATCCAAGATATTGTAAGTAACAATCAAGATAATTGTATTGATTGAGATATTAGATATTCGATATTCAAATAAGTACAAGTATTTAAATGCTAAATCATTGAACAATGATGAATATAATTTGCATTTGCTGGATTTGTCCTGTTTTAACCAAAACACACAAAGTACAAGTTAGATGATGCGTGGCGGTAGAAGTTTGGGGTTGTCATCGTAGAGCAGTTTCATTTCTCGTGCATCTTGCATGCTTGTAATGTTGAATACAAATCAGAGGATATTAGTGGCTCGGGAAATATAAATCGTAGGATAGAAGAGGGCCCGGAAATATAAATCATAGAATATAAACGGCCCAGGAATGTGCAGCGTCTCGATACTAAACATGCTGAGAGACAACGGTGGACATTGGGGAACGATTAACGCAAAGAGAGGTAAAGATAATGCATTGTGAAGGATTGATGGTCGAAGAATGGTTTCAGAGAGAGAGAGAGAGGGGGGGGTGGGGAAGGAGTGGGGATGGTGGTGAGGAGTGAAGGGGGGGGGGCGAAGAGGCGATACTAAATGCGTTGAGAGACAGCACGTGGACAACGGGGAACGATTAACGTAGTGAGAGCTAGAGATAATTTGTTGAGAAGGATTGATGGGCGTAGAATGGGTACAGAAAGATGGGTGAAGGGGGAGGGGTGGGGAAGGTGAGGAGGGGACCGAAGAGGCGATGTTAAACGTGCTGAGAGACAATACATGGACAGTGGAGAACGATAAGCGCAAAGAGAGGTATGGAGAATGTATTGAGAAGGATTGATGGGCAAAGAATAGGAACAGAGAGAGGGGGTGTGGAAGAGGTGGGTTGGTGGGGGGGGGGGGGGGGGCGGTGAGGGTGAAGGAGAGGAAGGGGACCGAATAGACGATACTGAACGTGCATCGGGTAAGGAGGGTGAAGAGGGTGGGGGGGGGGCTGAGTGGCGAAGAGACAATATGCCGAAAGACACATTATGGACAATGGGTAACGATTAACGCAGAGAGAGCTAGAGAGAATGTATACAGAAGGGAGGGGCCGAAAAGATGATACTGAGCATACCTAAGACAACGCAAGGACAATGGGGAACTATTAATTTAGAAAGAGCTAGAGAGAAATTGATGAGGAGGATTGATGGGCGAAGAATGTGCAGAGAGAGAGAGGCGAGTAGGGCAGGGAGGGGGCGGGGACAGGGACAAGGAAACGGCACTAATCATAGAGACAACACATGGGCAATAGGGACCGATTCATTCAGAGAGAACTATAGAGAGAATATGTTGAGGAAGATAGATAAGCTAAAATGGGCACAGAGAGAGAGAGAGAGGAGGGGGGAGGGGGAGGAGAGGGGTAGGGGAGCGGGAGGGGAGGGGTAAGGGAGAGCCTGAGAGAGAGAAATAAAGAGAAGGGGGCAGATATTGAGAGAGAGAGAGAGAGAGAGAGAGAGAGAGAGAGAGAGAGAGAGAGAGAGAGAGAGAGGGGGGAGGGAGACAGACAGAGAGACAGAGAGAGAGAGAGAGAGAAGGACCAGAAGACATAAAAGACATACAGTGTGATGCAGACAGGAGAGAAACGGAGAGAAAAAAAGATTAGAAATGGTGCAGTTGCGGATCCAGACGGGGGCGAAAAAGGCGCCCCCTCTTTTACTTTGAGAAAAAACTCATCAAATATATGTGTTAATTCAACAATATCCAATAATTCTTGCACCCTGTACCACCTCCATTTTTATCGCCTGCGCCCCGCTATTACTGAATCCTGGATTCGCGGCTGTGGCAGAAATATGAAATACCTGTCTGCGCGTGGAGTGGGCTGGGAGTTCACCGAGTGGGATGTGATCCCTGAGAAAGCGTGCAGTATATCAAGCAGGGAAGACGGCTGACACCATCAAGACATTCGGCACATTAACACTCACATTATCAAGCCATGACAGCACCATTGATTTACTACACATATTAATGCTAGTAATAGTGCGAGGGTTGAACGGGCGATTTATGTGTGTGCAAGAGCTGCTAAAAATGCACATATACCTTATCATATAGCAAGTAAATGTCGATATTTCCTGATATATTCATATGTGCAATGTATATTTATATAGATTAGGAATAAAGGATATATTAATTGTTGTTGTTGAATGGGCTGTTAACAATGCACTTTCTTCGTCATTTTGTATTTTTCTCTATTCCTCTCTCTTATATTTCAAACTCCTCTGTCGTATATAATCTCTACTAAAATGTATTTAATTACTGTTATCAATCGATCAATACCCTTTTCCTTTTCTGTATAGGCCTCAGATCAATGTGTCGGTGGTTCTCGCAATTGTTTTATGTACGTTCATGTCGTTTTTTGATAAATGTCAACAAAAATATAAATTAAAACATATTTTCGAGCTCGAGCTAGTCAGGTTTCTTGACATCACGACCCCCGGAGCTCCGCAGACCATGCAGATGGCGACGGTGATCGAAGAAGTTACAAACCAGCTGCACAAGTCGGTCGCCCGAAGCCATGACTACAGAGAGCTCAATCGCGATGCCATTGACAAAAAGTGAGATTATGGTGGTTTTCAAATGACGTCATTTAGTGGCTGTGATTTTTTTTCTTTTTACTTTTACATCAATCGTTCATGGAACTTTTGTCTGAGAGAGAGTAGATGAGGGAACGTGTTGGGAAAGAGAGGCTAAACGAAGGCAAGGTGTATCAATAATATGATACCTAGTGAGGAAGGGGTGGGGAACGGGGGAGGGGGAGAGGTAGGGGTAGGGGAAGCAGGGAGGGGGAGGAAGAAAAATGGAGCGAGGGTGTGCAAGGGTTGGGACAGATTGAGAGAGTCGTGAGTTGGGTATGATAAAACAAAAATTAGAAAGAGAAATAAAGATGTGTGTGAGAGAGAGAATGAAAGGGAGAGAGAGAGAGAAAGAAAGAGTAAGGGAGAGAGGGAGAGAGAGAGGGGGGAGATATGTTTGTGAGAGATTTAATTTTTTGCCAAGGCAAGGAAGAAAGAAAGTGAGAAGAGGACAATAGACAAAGAGAGAATGAGAAAAATTAAGGGGTTAAAAATGGAGTGGTGGCTAGCTAGGTGAGCTAAAGGAGGATGTTCAAGAAACAAGATATGATGATAGACAGAGAGAAAGGGAGAGAGAGGGGAAAATGATTGTTTGCCTCGTCGAAAGAATTATCCATCTAATGAGGATATAACTACGTCTATGTCCATGGTGTAACAAACGTCCTCTCTAATTTGGCTGGCATAATTCTGTATTGTTAATGTTCTCACGAAATGCTAATGAACCAGGCTTTGTAATTTGCTTCTGATCACCATTGTGAAGGTAATTAACTCTCTTAAGGCCATCGAAACCGACATGATTTTGTCGCAAGTCTGCATTCGAGAGGCCCTACGCCTGGAATTGTGACGTCACCTTCTTGCACACAGTCCAATGGCCGAATCCTGAGATTCTTCCAGTCTCAGAGTCGCACGACTGGTCGGGTCGTGTCTTCCGCGATGGCCTTTAAATACAGATGTGCTACTGATAATTTAAATTACTCTCTCATGTCTTCCAATTGGGAAATTATTACACGCAATTCCTCCCTGTGATCTTGAGTAGATCTTAAGACACCACGTCCATCAAACTAACTAGTTTGTTAACATGGTCACACATGTCTTAACTATCGTGTTATTGTTGAGTAGCTGACGTGATGGTAATGGAGGGTATGCACAAAACTGATTAAAAACAAACTTGCAAGGTTCAAGAAAAAGAGGATCATGATTAAGAAATTTGCACGGAGCGCGTTATCGACTGTAATGAGACATTCGATAGCGATTTCTTTTCCCGCGATTCATGGAGGCGAGAAGGAGGCTGCGAGCTATCGATCAAACGTAAACATTCCATTCGGATTTCCTTGCCGCGTCGCATAGATGCAATTATAAGACGTCGACAAGACACCAGACCAAAAAAAAAATCCATTCTTGCCATCCGCCCCCTCTCCTCCCCCTCCTTATATCCCTTGGCAGGTAAACATAGTACCCGGGAGGATTAAGCTGGGGTGTAGCGGTTATTACACGGATTAGGCACTCTAACCTAACATACCCCTTGTAAATCCGTCGATAATATTCTTCGTTGGGTAAAATGAAAATAATCCATAAAGATTATTTCCTTCCTCCCTCTCCAGTTTTCTATCTGGCAAACTCAACATGACTATATTAACAGGTTATATTTGTTAAAGCGCACAATTATAATTCAATAGCTGTTGCTAAATCATCTGCTGTATCAATTTAGCGATCGCAATCATGAGTTAGAAGCTGTTTTTTTATGATCAACCGTATTAGGACATGTTTGGCAAATTTTAATACAGTGTGATATCGTGAAATATTATCAAGCAGTTTTGCTAGCAACAGTAAATGCTAAACATACTCACTTTAAGACTGGCAACACTATATTTCTTTTAAATTTATTCGAGTGGTTATTTATGCCAAAAAAATAAGTTTTGTCAAGTGAAAAGTGATTTTAGAATGAGTTAAGGGAAATATACGCACACTTTGTATATATTTACTGCGTGCACAAAGCTAAGATCGTTGGAGCAGAGCAAGATCAAACCTTATGATGTTGTGGTATCAGTTGTATTGCTAGAGTTATATTTTGTAATATAAAGTATTGGCATATGTTAAAGATGTTAGTGTAATTTGGTTGCTTTGAAAGTGAAAATAGTGTAACTCTTTTGCAGGCTATGTTAATTATGACATGCATGAGTTTAACTAGGATTTATCCCTATGTGCCTGGGTCTGCCTCTCTATATACCTGACCTAATTGTGTGCATCTCTCTCTCTCTCTCTCTCTCTCTATTTCTCTCTATCACACACACACACACACACTCACCTCAAATACCTCCCCCTCTCCTCTCTCTTACCTACGTCTCTCTCTCTCTTTCTCTCTATCTCTCTCTCTATCTCTTTCTCTGTTTCTACCTCTCTCGCTCTCTCTCTCTTTCTCACTCTCTATACCCCTCTCTTACCTTGAACCACCCTTCTCTGTTTATAAACCTAACCTCTCTATTCATTTTTCCTCTGTCGTCTATCTGCCAAGCCATCTCTCTTTCTCTTTCTCTCTTTATCTCTTTATTACACATACACACACTTACACTTTATACTCGCGCACACCCCCACAAACACGGAGCCCTCCCTTTTCTCACTCTCTTTCCTTCTCTCTCTTTCTCTCTCTCTCTCTTTCTCTTTCTCTCTCTCTCTTTCTCACTCTCTATACCCCTCTCTCATGTTGAACCACCCTTTTCTGTTTATAAACCTAACCATGATGCCTGCCAGAATTAGAAGTACGCATGCAGCTGAAGCGTTGACTTGTTTGCTTACAGGCATCGTGTTTCTGGACAACACGCCCGCGAATCACAAGCAGGGACTAAGTAGATTTTGATGAACTGTGTTTACACTCGACCTCATCGTCGAGATCATCCTACTTTTCAGCTGGCCTCGATGTCACAGGCCGCATTACGCTACGTTCACATGGAGGTGATTTCCCGCTCGCCGCTCGCCGCCGGTATTTGGGTTGCTAGCGTTTTGCCGTTGCGGCAAAGCATGAAGATTGGTTTATGTAGCATACTTTACATACCAAAGATAGTCAGTTGATTCACCAGACTGGAGAAACACTCTAAAACGTCAAATAAGTTTTGCGTTTTCTCGTCTGCGATATCGGGAAACCGCTCTCGTGTAATTGCGCCTTCAAACTCACGTGGGACCCTTTAAGGGTCTCACGAATGAGTCGCCGACAATGACGTCAATAAGGGAGATTTGACAAGCATTTCCGTTAAAAAAAAAATATGCCTTTTAAAACAACATCGCAACAAGAACGTCATCAGCGTCTGATACTGATTATAGGAGCTAGTACAGGTACATCCTATCGTGCGGCAGATGGATTCTTCGAAATGCATTTCTTTTCTTCGAAATGCATTTCTTTTCTTCAAATAATTTGTGGTCTTCACTTCTTGATTTAATTGTATTACTGTGGTGGAAAGATATTTTGGGAGAATTCGTTAACAAGCAGTGCTGCCTAGCAGGCGTATGTGATTGTCAGGATTCTAAAGGACTTTGATTAGTGGTAATGAGGTTGTGACAATAATGTCGAGTTTCCGCTATGTCTATTATTTTGTAATCATCCATTCTTAAAGGAATAGTTCACCATGAAATTACGTTTGTTTCAATAAAAGGATACATGAAAAAGAAACACAGGAGTGAAGTTTTGATGAAAATCCGTCAAAGGATAAGAAAGTTATCATCTTTTAAAATGTGGATTTCGTTACGGCACTCGTGAGGTGCTCTCCCATGTGTGGTTTACCATTTTTTTTTTAATCAAGAGGATATGCACTATTTTATCTGTGCATTTGATACATCGTTATAATCACTTTTTTACACACATACCTATATGAAAAATAAAACTTCATCAAAAACAGAAAAAGAGCAATTCATGGAATCCTACGGCACGCAACATATAGCAGAGCACCTCGCACGTGACGTCACAAAATTGAAATATTAAAAAAACATAAACTTCTTATCCTTTGACAGATTTTCGTGAATCATTCACTAACACGTTTCTTTCACATTTCTGCTTTCACTAAACCCAACTTAACTTCAAGATTAACTTCCTCTTTAACTTGTGTTTTCAGGCGAGTCAACGAAGGCATAATACGCTGTTATTTCCCGCGTTTTTTCTGAGCAGTCTATTCCATTTCTAACCCTAGTATTCCAGGAAAGTAATGATTATGTATAGCTTCATCACTGTATATTATAGTTAATGATCCACCTCGCCTTGCCATCCGGTCTTCAAAAACATGCACGACATAAAATTTGTTAAAAGGTGAAATTATGTAATGTTCCTGGACTGCGGTCTGAGTCAATATGAGATCCTTCCGTAGACGATTGGAGAGCAAATATGTGAGCGTCATTGGTACTGAATGATTTCAGAAGTGTTTCTAGCCCATTCGAAATGTCATGGTTTGACGAGTCGATCGTCGTCCGTATCTCTCTGTCTTTCTCCCCACCCCACCCCATCCCCTCCCTTCCCCCCCCCCTCTCTCTCTCTCTCTCTCTCTCTCTCTCCCCCTCTGTTTGTCTTTCTCCCCACCCCCTCCTTCCCTCATCTCCCCTCTCTCTCCTCTGCTATATATCTTTACTACTGGATACGCGTATTTGTACGTGCACACGCACACACACACACACACACACACACACACACACACACACACACACCACTTTATCCGTATATATGCATAGATTGGTAAAATCATGCTCCTTTTTCCCAACTACATGTGTATGTCGATAGCTAACTTTTACACATTACCCGTATAAAACGCTTCCATTGATCTGCGTAGTATAACTCAATACAATGTATAAGTAATGTTTTATAAGGTTTCTGCTTTCGGAATAAACGCGGTATTAAAAACATTTTATAAGGTAATTACCACCATCATTCTGTAGTAATGAGGTCTAAGTCGTATGGATTCGCAGGTAGTTACCGCATTTTCGTCCTTGTGTGATGTTGTAGGTAAGACTATTCCATTTTTAATGAGTGCTTAACGCAAGGCAACGTATTTCATAAGCATCATATTTTGCTGATTGAAAAAAATGCTCAGCAATTAAGTCTGAAGTGCCCTGCCGTGCCTGCCAGTCAGCAAAACACGGCATAAATAGCACAAATATGTCAATTTTGATGCGCGATGGTCTTCTCGCAATACCACTCAAGCACTATGGATACAACGCTGGTGATATACGAAGCAGTTTGAAGAGCGCTGGCTTTAAAAAAAAAGTCAGCCTCTCAAAGATTCGAAGAAAATTATAATGCCAATCACATTGGTCTCGATTGGGCCAAGTGTGGAAATTCGTTAGGATGTATGGGACTTGTTTCAGTGCATCACGTAACCATGGTAACCAGCTGGTATCTTTGATCCGAGAAACCTCTTATCATCCCAATTGGCGGAATTACATGGTTAAACGGCCCCGCCGTCTCTTAGCAAACTACGAAAGGATTTTTTAAAAAAAGAAATACATTAACAAGCAATTTGCCTGATTGCAAATACGATTTTCGCTATGGTTTAATTTTTCGTAATATCCTTGGGTTTTATCACTGTACACAGTACTGATAAATACTATTTTCGGTAGCACCATGCGGTTGCATCCTTTTGATGATATTTGACCCACGTATGAGATCAAAATAGAAAATGAATAAATGAAGATGATTCTCAATCTATATTCTTGTTTACTTGCGCTTGCACCGAATTGTTTTTAGATTAAGTTCTCGGACATACGACCGAAACATATGAGATGCAATTGCCAATGAATACGGGAGGAAAAAAGGTTGTAAAGAACTTCTGAGCTAGTCATATAGGGTATCAAGGAAGGAAAGAACATAATGTGTTGCCAAAAGTCTTACTATTTAGATAAATTTAAACGTACACATTCACTCAGCATGAGCGTAGGAACATAAAAAAGAACATATTATATACGTACTGTATGATAGAGGGAGATATTTAAGACTGTACAGGAAAAAATGCTGAACTATATGGCGGACAGCTAGAGGTCCCCACTAGCTGTCTAATATTAAAAACTCACATCGAGACTGAACATTATTCATGATTAAGCCTTGCCTAAACAGGCACGACATACATACGCATTCGCATACCTACTGTTAATCTTCCATCACACTTAACCCACAGTCGCACTGTGATGAATAAATCATTCACCAGATGTAATCACGAATAATCTAAGCAAAAAGAGGGGAAAGTTTTTTTCTGAAAATGAAATCTCGCCTGAAATAACACACGTTATGCATCCTTCCGAGTATAGTAACGCTAAACATGCCCAAAGGGCATGGAAACCTCTGCCGTATTGATACAGCTCCTAAGTGTCTGCGCACGGGGAGCTCCGGGCGTGGTGCAAGAGGAAAAACGTCCCCTTTGCGACAACAGGTATTTAATGGAAATTACAGCTCTCCTGGCAAGCTCGGGGCGAGAGGCTTGACAACTAGCGGACTGAGACTCGTTCGCTGATGCTTGCGGAGGAGCCCAGGAATATGATTAAAAGAAAAGAAAGGCCAAAGTTAAATTGTTTTTGAAAGAAGCAGACAAATCTGAAAACAGAGCAATATACGTTTGAAGAAAATCGGACAAGTAATAAAGAAGTTAGTACTGTTTTAACCATACAAATGTTAAGATTTTGAAGAGCAAAGTTGCGAGCTTGGTTTTTGTTCTGGACTCTCCCTTAAGAGGGTTTACATTTGTTTTGCCGATGTAATTGTCAAGTTGTATAAATACAACACGAAGAGGAAACGAATAACGTTCAAGAAATTCCATCGGATTAAGGTCCCGAAATATTTAATGTACTCTTATTAACCGTGAGACTTCAAATTGATTTTGTGGTCTGGTCGTCTATGAATGGTGCAAACTGTTAGACAAACAAAATTACTTATTCTTTTTAAGGAATAAAGCCCCGCTTTCAACGAGGCTTACAAGAGGGAAGGCGAATGAGGTTCTGGAGAAACATGACGGGGTAGGAGAAGGAAAGTATATAGTACGGAAGATGTTGATCATTGTGGTAGTGGTATCGCTAGAGTAGTAATCTGTTGTCTCACGAGACAACATATTACTACTCTAGCGAAGGAAAGTATATTTACAAGGCGATGAAAAAGAACGAGAACAACAACAACGCGAACAAGAAGAAGGAGAAGGATAAGAAGAAGAAGACGAAAGATATATTTTCGTCGTATAACATGTATAAGCAGCTGTACACCATGTACACAGGATATCGACAGGTTGAGTGTCCACATGGTCCAAGAAGGTATTGCCGCCATTACTATGCTTACACAACCACTGTTTTCTTCAATGACTTAAAGGGCACATACTGTACTGGAAAGACAGCAAATCCTTCTGAAGGTGATCGTAAGCAATTTAATGTAATGTCCATTTCAAAAACTTGCTGAAAGTTATTTGCTCTCAAGTGATCCACATTTAGACTAATCGGTGATTTACAAGAGGCTTACAAGAGGGAAGGCAAATGAGGTTCTGGAGAAACGCGAGGGGTAGGAGAAGGAAAAACATATTTACAAGGCGATAAAAGAGAACGAGAACAACAACACAAACGAGAAGAAGGAGAAGGATATATTTTCGTCGTATATGCTTTTTCCAAATCGTCACATATAAACAGCTATACACTGCCCTACTCTGACAAAAGGAAGCAAGTGACAAATCACTCAAATCTTGGTTAGCGGTTTTCTTAGATTGTACCTAGCATTCCCTACATACGGCCAAAATCTGGACAAGAAATATTCATCTTGCTGCGAGATATTCAATCCAACATGATGTGGTGTTGCACTGATACACATGATAATGACGGACACATTTTGCTCATTTACAAGAAAAAGTCTCTTTTGTTATTTGCTTCATTTTGTCAGAGTAGGGCAGCAGTCCACATGGTCCAAGAGCGTATTGCCGCCATTACCATGGTTACACAATCACTGTTTTCCTCATTTCCAGTTCTCCTCTCGACCCCAATGACTTAGTAGCTCCGAAGTACTATTATGACAATTATGTGTTTAATTCCTGTAATGAAAATTACACCTCAGCAAGCTCGCTCAGGGGCAGAAACGAACAACTGCGGCATGATCAAAGGAAGTGTATAGCTTTTGCAGATATAAATCATAAAGGTGTATAAATACATAAAAGAAGAAACAAAGTAAAAGCGGTGTTGATGGATTTATGGTCGAGTAATGCCCACACAGCCCGCAGGGCACCAGCGAATGTGTCATACTAAGAGTTACAAGAGTTACAAGAATCTTTAGATTTTAGGAGCTTATATTGATCGATTCAATACAATATACGAACAGCTGTTATATAAAAATGAAATTAGACCTTCTTTTTTTGACAGAATTAGAACGAATTATGATCTTACCAATAAGGAAATAGCAAGTATATTTTTAAGACTAAGATATTGCACACTGAATAGTCGATTAAGGGAGTTCCAGTATAAACTCTTGCATAATATTTTATACACTAACCACCACCTTTTCCGTTTTGGTCTTATTTCGACCAATTTATGCTCATTTTGTGAAAAGGAAGAAGAAACGTATGAACATCTATTTTATACTTGTGAATTTTCAAAATCACTTTGGGATCAATGTGCAAGAAGTTTAAATTTTGAAATAAATCAATTTAGTTGGCAGGAAATTCTTTTCGGGAAGCAGGAGAAAAGTAAAGGTAAATATCAATTAATTAGTCATGTTTTGATTTTAGTTAAATATCTTATTTACAAAAACCGAGAATTAAAAAAAACTCCTTCATTGATTGAAATAAAAAATAGTATTAGGGGGGATCAAAGAGAAGAAAAGAAATTAGCAACAAAGAGGGGGACCCTTACAATCCATTTCTCTAAATGGGAAAACTTAAATATTAGACCATGTATCGGAGCCCAGAGCCAGTTCTCCATAGGGGATGGGGTGTTCAAGGGAGGGTGAAGGGGGGGGGGGGTAATGACAAGGGCTGAGTTTGTTTTTGAATTTATTTGGGTGTAGAGGCCGAGGTGATGGTTAAAAATCTATATGCTGATGGCTTCAATTCGTTTAGATCGTATCAATGATTTATTCATTCACTTTTGTATTTGGAAAATTTCCCTTATGTTTTTTATTGGACACTGGAAAAAAATCATTATGTTGGAAATTTCTGTAGAAGTTTCTTCTTGATGCATATAACTATCATCAATGTTATTTATAATTATGTATTGGAAGATGTATGACATTGTGTTTCATTTTAACATTCATGAAAATACTATGTTTCAAAGTTCTAGTTGTTATATATATTTATTTTGTATATGAATTGAAGTAATCAATAAAAAAAACTACTGGAAAAAAAAAATACGTCTTCAAACTAATCTACTATGTTAACAGGAACATTTCCTGTTAGGTTTTTGAAAACATATTTAGCCAGCTCTCATGTACATATTTGAATGTAAGATGACACTGTCAACCAGAAGAACCCGAATCTGAGTAACAAATTACAAAGAAGTATTTGGTCAAAGAAAGACAGAACATCATAAACGTCATGAACGTCGTGATCTTTTAGAATCCTTGTTGACCATACATTGCGAGACAAACGATTATCACTAGCGATTTATCCTCAATGAGTAAAATATTAAGTATCATAATTTTGTTTTCTTTGGCTGTTAATCTTTGTAGTAACAAGATTGGTTGATAAACTTGTTAGCAGTAGATACAAATTCGAGTCCCCCGCGGTCTTCTTTTTCTCTGCGTAGATTTCTAACAGATTGATTAATCAATCTTATTACTAAGGAGAGCAACAGCAAAACACAAATCATTTCATACAAAGCAGTATGTTTTTCATGCATTGATTCGATCAAACTCCAGAACTAAGTTTCATAATTCGCCATTGTTGTTTATAGAATGTTTCACAAGAGTTTAAACGTCTGCAAAAGAGATACGCCAATTTTAACATTTCGCGGACAAACTGGTGTTTGAATGAAACGCGTGCGTGGGGACCAATTCAATTGTAAAAAGATTCATCAACGGAGTATGGATTAACTATTGAATTCTTTCGAGAATTTTATTAAGAATTTTATAAAGCATGTTTGAGAATTCAAGACGACAACATTAATGCGCCCAGAAGAGCGTATTTGCCACCCCCCCCCCCCCCCCCCCCCGGCCACCGCCCTCTCTCTCTCTCTCTCTCTCTCTCTCTCTCTCTGCAAAACACCACCACCGCCGCCAGCAACAAACCAAGTCTATGCCCGCGAACTCTCCTCAAACAACACACTTACTGCTTACAGGCTTACGTGAAAGGTCTAGCGTAGCCCTTTTGCAGGTCAAAAGGATGAATTTGGTAAATATCACAGAAAATGGAAGCAAATACTGTATGAGAACTCCCCTCAAAGTACTAGCACCGTGGACTCAATTTAATGGAATCATATTGGAAGTATTGGCTACTGCGAGTTGATTTCTGGAAGGTCGTTCCAAGCTTAACGGTTTCCATAGCCTAAAGAGAAGAGACCGCAATAGTACATTCTCATGGCTGTCCGTGAGGCGTGCAGTGCATCGCCGACTGGAGCAATGAGGTACATGAATGTAGATGACGGTCGCTACGTAACGAGGTGCTTTACACTAAATCAGTGATAATTAAGGAAATATAAAATATCAATCATGGCTTCACGAATCTTTCAAAGAATCGTGCAAAAAAATTGTTCACGATTCTTTGAACATGTTGAAAGATTTGTGAAGCCCTGACTGTGATATTTCAGATATGTTTTCGGTATAGAGGTCACTGATAATCCACACCAAGTTTAATGACTTTTTTTAAACAGCTCCACTTCCTTTAACCCTGCGTATGGACGGCATTACGTAATAACCCTAACCAAACACGCAGCGTGCACACGTGTACTAAAGCGTGTTATACCTCCATGATTTGAGCAACGGAAGGAAAGATAATCGTGATGATGGAGAAATCAGAATGCTGATTGACGGAAAAAGATGAAGACATTTAGCGAGGTCATTCTTAAAATAAATTTCAGTACAAACATTCACTCGCTAAACGAAACGTCCACCTTGAACTTTACTTGGCTTCAGTATGAGCAGAAGCATGAAAGAAACATGTAAGTGAAGGTTTAACGAAAATCCGTCAAAGAATAACAAAAAGTTATGACCACTTCACGTGCGAGGTGTTCTCCCAAATGCAATGTGCTGTATAATTCCATAAATTGTTCTTTTTTCTGCTTTTGATGAAGGAATAAATCTTATTCATAGAAGTATATAGTGAAAGTGTGTGTCTGATGATACATCAAATGCACAGGTAACATGATGCATATCCGTTTTGAGAGACAAAAATCGTCACTTTCTTATTCTTTGACGGAATTTCATTTAAACCTCACTAATATGTTTCTTTCATGTTTCAATTTTTATCAAAACCAACTTAAATTCAGGGTGCATTTTCCCTATAATTACTTGAGGTTTTACAAAGAAAAAAAAACAGATTTATTAGCCCTTTGCATGCCAGGCATAAGGCTGCTCTATGGGATTTGTTTGTATTACTCGAGCAAAAATGCCTCAATGGCATGTTATTAGTTAAATATATAGGAAGGCTAAGATGAACGATTTGCATAATATCTATTTCAGCAGACGTGACGGTCGAGATAGTATCTTCAAAACAAGCTTAGTTTGGGAAACTTGAGGCACTCGAAGTCAAACGTGATGAATCTAACACTTCCTTGGTATGTTCCTGGAAACACAATGACACCAGCTGGTGTTGCAGTTAACACCCTCGTTCCGCCAGCGTGCATTTCATCTTTTATTTTGTAACAATATATTTTACTTGTGCCTAGAGACATTGATCATGTTGGCCCTCGTAGAAATAGGATTTTTGTCGTTTTACTCCTCTTGACGCAATTCATCATCTCTCAAACAATTTGAATATGTACTTCCCTTCAGCCTGCCTGGTGATTTGCCGCCACTAGACGGGAGTTTTATGGACTCCGTTTGCAAATACGCATTTGTTGAACTCAAAGACTTGGCCTAGCATACAATGGAGTATATTTGAAATTTGTCTGATCTAGATCAAAGCAAGACCACGAAGACCTAACCCATTCAGCAATGCACAAGCTAGAAATTGTCTGATCTAGGTCGAAGCAAGTCCATACACGTTCAGGCAACGCACAAGCTAGAAATTGTCTTATGTAGATCAAAGCATACCTGTAAATACAGTTCGTTTAATGGAGACAAAAGGTGCTTTTTTGGTGCAGATGGTCTTTAAATGCAGGGTACTTCAATACGAGTATCAATGAGAAACACTATTCAATGGAAACAATTAATGTGGTTTATAAGCAGGGGATTTATCTATACAGGCGGTCTGTAATCCGAAGAGCCTACGACTAGAAATGCGATGATACCTTCTTGCAGGTATGGTAATGACCGGGGCCTACGATTCAGCCAGTCGCAGAGTCGTACGATTGAACGAATCGTGTCATCCGCGGTAGCCTTAAGAACGAGAAGTATATTAGAGAGTGAAACAAAGGAGTTGTTTGTTCTTACTTTTGCCACGTCTGCGTGTGAGTGCTGACCGGGTGCATGACGGCGCAGTATCTATTGATGGCGAGGGCGGCCAGGGTAGTGATACTGACAGAGAGATTCACGTAGACGAGCAGGATGCTGATCTTACACATGGCCAGGCTGGTCCCGCCCATGTCCATCGAGTTTACCTTGAAGTAAGCCTTCATCTTCTTGAGTGCTTCCACGGTCAGAAAGACCAGGTCTACGACGGACAGGTTGACCAGGTACATGTTGGTTACGGTGCGTGCGTTCCGTGAAAAAGCCAGGATGTAAAGGACCAGGGCGTTGCCAGGGATACCGACGGCGAAGACGATTCCGAAGGCGACGATGGGGACCCAGAACTCGACCGAGGACAGGAGGTCGTCCCCTTCCATGAACCCCATGTCGAGGTTCGAGTAGTTTCCGAAGGAGAAGTCGTAAGAGTAGTCATCCGACGGCACGTCCGGGTCTGCCGCATCGGCGCCCGCCGTGCCCTGGCCCGGCGATGCATCGCCATTATACGAGATGAGTTGGCTGCCGTTCATGTTTCCAGCCAGCCGACCACGGTACTGTTGGTAACCTGGCTCCGCTACCTCCAGGGGAGGGGTCTAGCTCGAGGACCGGTCCGGTTGACGACTCCCTGCACCAAACAATACACACACCAACCAACCACCGCCACAAAGAAAACTTGACCTTCGAGCAGGACAGGGCTGATTGACATACACGTCTACGGCGGTCAAAGATTTTGAATAACCCCTGCTGTCAAAAACTCAAGATAGCCTCTTTACTCAGCGATGCGAAATAACTCCTGCAGTGAGAGATTGATAACACTCCTCCAGTTATAGATGCGAGATACTCCTGGAGTCGAAGAATCGAGATACCTCCTGTGCACAGTCAAAGATTTCAAATAACTCCTGCGATCACCGTGATCGATAACTCTTACATTCAGCGTTCCAGATAGATCATACAATGTCCTAGATAATTCATGCAAGTCCTAGGTAATCTGAGACAGCGTAGATCCTTGCGTTCAGCCTGCTGATGAAGCCCGAGCTCTCCAGTATTTCCCCCTGGGGGCTTGCCTCCGTCAACCACCACAGAAATTATCAGGTATCACGAAAACAGTTCGACGCAAAATAAATTTCGTCGCTCTTACCACGACACCAAGTATTTGGCTCTCTCGCAATGTATTAAATTCCTGCTCCTTTAAACGATAGTCCAAAGTTAGAAGCACTGGTACCCACTCTGACTCATATACTATGTATGATTGAAGGATGGTCTAACAAGCTTTATCACTGGTTGGTGGACGCGAAATGATTCCAGATCTACTGTTGATATCAACCAAAAGTATGGAAGGCGTTCGTGAAAATAATGATCGAGATCGCTTAACAAATTTCCTCTCGCTATTCCCCTCTTCGCCGCGATTAAGAAATGGTCGCTCTTTGGTGAGATCTGTGTATTAAGTAGGGTTCCTCCCACGCACTGATTGCTCCTTGAAGAAAGATCTTTTTACAGAGCTTGTAAAGGCTTCTCCTTCAACCAAGTAACGTATATATAAACCTCACATGTGAGAGGCTCTTTAGTTATGTAACGACGACTTGTCATCGAGCGGCAAGGTTTTGGAGGAGGTAGGCATCGACCTCTGTGGACCAATCGGAGTCCGATGTGAATATGACCTCCTGGTTGATGCACACGGAATGAGAGGAGAAGCAGTAAGGGGGGGGGGGGGGGGGGTGCGGTATGAACTCCAGCAAAGTGATCTTACAATCGTCGGCGTGAAGAAGCCAATCAGCTTACTACCTCCGTCTATCGTCGAATGAAGTAATCAAATCTGGCTGCGTATTTGCATGTAGACATACCCTGGATGGTATGCGCTGAGCCAAGATGAAGTTTTGATCGAGTGAGGGCGCTAGATGTTTTTTAGACGGGCTGCTCAGAGAGACTGATCTGCGTAATGTTAAAGAGTTCGTTCGTATGAGACTTTTTATAAAAAAAAAAATAATAAATAATGACATAGTTCACCCTTTATATCCCAGATAAACTGTTGCTTCACAAGATTTGTATGTATTATTTCTGTAAAGGGTCATACGTACTTTGCAAAAAGTCAATCCGCTGCACACACCTTGATTTTCCTGCTGTCAATGTTACATAATCATTGTATCAGCCCGTTGTGTGTCAGATAAAGTGCTAATCTATGTGTATTCTATTGCTTCTCAACAAAATACACTCTTGACACATAAAAGTTAAGGGGCTAGTTCACGCAGAAGATAAGTCAAGATGTAATGCATGTATCGGTAATAAGAAAATGACAAGAGATTAATTTATCATTTGTTATCGAGCTAAACAATGGCCTTGCATGTTAAGCACAACAATGATTTAAGTATGTACCTTCTGAACTTTCCAATTATTATTGAAAGGTCATTACTATGAAATGTGTTGAAATATTGTGGTTTCAACAATGAAAGGAGCAAAGCATAATGGTGGATTATTAATTTATTTCTCGTGTTGAGAGAAATAATTATTAATCCTAAAGGATTTTAATACAAACCTTGAAACAGTGATAAGTTTCATTATAACCGAAAATATGTATTAGGCCTCCATAGAAACATTGTATCGGGTTATTTATTTCATTATGAGTTTAGGTGCTGTTTAATATAATGCTATACGCGGATCAATGTGAGCACTGACATTTATAGCACTTGAAAAGTCAAATTTGACAATTTTGAAATAAATTGACAGGAAATATAGAAGGAAGGATTGGTAGAGGAAGAAAACGGATGAGTTGGATGACCAGTCTGAGTGCGTGGATTAGAGAGAGAGGTGTGGGTCAGTGGGAGGTGGAGCTGATCCAAGCAGCTAGGAACAGAGATTTGTGGCACGCCATGATCGCCTACGTCTCGGGATATGTCACTTAGAGAGAGAGAGAGAGAGAGAGAGAGAGAGAGAGAGAGAGAGAGAGTATTGTTTACATTGATATGTACTTCATTATTGACATGACTGATAATTGTTTGAGTTGGAATGGAATTTAAAAATTCTTCTCACTGTTATTCTCCGTATATTTCCTTTCCTTCGCTCTATCGCCTATACTTCACATTACTCATTCGTCGTTCGTCTTTCGCCTTTCCAATACTACATTCTCTCCTCTCAGCCCCCATTTCTCTAATAACGCCCTATGAATCTAATTAGGAGACGTGGAACTTTTTTTGGAAAGGAACGAAGATAAATCGATTGTCTGCTGATGTGATATGACGTGATGTGATGATATTGATGATCGAGCTGCGAGATGTCGAGACCATAGGCCTACACACAACAATTCGTACACACGTGTACATGTATAATCCCAAATACCCGCGGATTGCATGTAGTGGTTGATCATGCGCTGAACTAGATTCCATGTCCAGTCACTCGCACGCTATGCTTGCGTAAAATGGCTAAACAGTGGTGTAAAAAAAATATTCGCCCCCCGCCCCTCCTCCACCTCCCAGTTAAAAAAAAAAATTCAAAGACAAAAAAAGAGCAGTTTATGATATTATTCTGTATACAACATATGGGAGAACGCCTCGCACGTGACGTAACAAAATCAAAACTTTAAAATCTCTAATTTTCTTTTCCTTTAACCGATTTTCGTCAAACCTTCACTGATATGCCTCTTTAATGCGTGTATTTTTAATATTGAAACTAAATTAATTCCAGGGTGAACTATCCCTTTAATTGGAGTGCCTTTGTGACTTTTTTTTCACAATGCACGTACTTCACATGGAGAAGCAGGGTATGCGGGACTAAGGTAAACTCCCCTTCTCTTCCTCCTCCCCAAGCTCATCCCATTAATGCCTTCCAATCTTTCTCTTTCTTTCTCCGTCCCTCGGACTGTCCTTTGTTCTCTCCTCTCCAATTCCATTCCCCTCGTATTTTTCCAGTAACCCTCAACCAGCCCCCTCCCGCCACCCCCTTCCCCGAACCCTACGTATAGAATATTCTCTCTCCGCCAACCTCCCTGCACTTCAATATACCTCCTCTCGTTATTTTACCTCACCCCCCCCCCCTTCTCTCTCTCTCTCTCTCTCTCTCTACCATTCTTTATCCCCTCTCCCATTTCAGCTTACCTCGTGTTTCTACAATAACATCCCCCTCACGCCACTCACTCACTCACAAATACACATACACACACACACACACACACACACACACACACACACACACACACACTACTTACAGTCGCCAATTTCAAAACACTTTGAAGCTGTGCAAGTTATCTTGATCTCCTCTGTCCAACTCCAGAATAATGTCACATTAAAGAGATCTCCACTCCATCAGAATCCCTATACAATTTAAATAAGGCAATGGAGAAACGAGGGGCTTCATGAAGCTCTTTACTAGGCTAAAAATGCACATGGTTTCACGCACTTTAATAACTAACTAGACTTCGTATGGTTTCATGAATATGGCCTCTCTCTATAAATAAATCCTGATACAAACATGTATCGTTATATCCTTTTTGTTTTCACTTTCGCCCTATTTTGGCAATTCTACGACTTCTTTTTTGTGTGGTTTTATAGTATATTAAGCAAATAATCAACGGTGGTCATGGTGATGGGACGAACTATCATTTCCGAGGCGATCTGGATGTAGCTATCTTTCCGAAGCGCAGCTGAGAAAAGTGAAGTGAAGAGATCAGCGAAACCAAAAAGTACTATCACCTAGAGTGTAACGGCGTTTTCTTCTCAGGTGATCAGATGGGCAAAACTACGCTTCATCACGTGATCAACTCTTGATCAATCATATAGCAACATTCTTAGTATGTGGAATATAATCTAAACTATTCTTAAGTATTCTAAACTCTTCTAAATGTTATTTGCCTCGCCATCCTGACAGTACAATGCAATTTGTGAAAACATTATGTAAAACGCTGCGGAGCCAAATTGTTTAGCAGCGAACGACTCAGAGAAAATCCCAACATTTCCCAATAATCATAGTATCCAGGGCCCTGTTGCATAAAACCTACTATTGATGGTAACTTTGCTCCAAATGTCAACTTCTATGGAATCCTTGAATTTGATTGGAGGACAAGCGATGTTACTATGGTAGATACCATTGATGGCAGAGTTACCATTAATTGTAAGTTTTATACAACGGGGCCCAGATCAGGTCTCATATGCTATTGAGAATTAAAGAAACAAACTGTCAATATGATCGCGGTATAAGCAGTAGGGGGACAAAATATCAAAATGTGTCGGACTTGCTCTTCAAAACAAAAACACTTCGTTTGTTTACATGTTAACTCCAAGCTATTCTCGTCCACGCTGGAGAAAAATAAAGATGGTGCAAATATCATTTTTGTTCTACGGCTGTGAGTCGTGCAATCTTTATACAAATATACAAGCATGACAAGGTGTATTGTCAGTATCTTTATACTTTTTTTCCTCACTGATATTCATCAGTTGTCATTTTGTTCGACTTCAACCTGCTAATCACTATTTGTATAATGTTTCAACATATGGCTTAAAGTTGTCATGTATGCTATTTTTTTTTACTACTGTATTTTGTTCATTAATAACTGGTTTGCAATGATTGCCGCTATTTCTTTCACATTTTGAATGATTAATCCGACTGCGTAATCGTTGTAAAATCGTATAATTCATAGTCTGCGAAAGTCTTCAGTGTCAATGCTGAATTGCATTACGATAGTGCAAAACAGCATCTTCGATGCATTTATCTACCAGTCGCAGTCGGTGAAACTACAGTTTAGTAGGATGTGCAAGTAAGATCAAAACATAATACAAAAATCTGTAATTAATTTCATTTTTTCAGTCGTAAGAGCCTATGACTATGACGTCACCATTATGGCACAAATCCAATGACCGGGTCCTACGATACAGCCAGCCGCAGAGTCGTCAAAATTACTCATCGGATCGTGTCGTCTGCGGCGGTAATAATTTATACAAATCATACTGTACATATAGAAGCTTAGGGTACGAAAGATAAAGAATTGCCTTCAACGATACAAATCTTTGGTGCACACTATCTATTCAGCAGTTTCTGCATCGACAAGCGTAAAAGAAGGTAAAATAATTGAAGCTGTCACTGTGAGGGTTTATACAATCGTTAGGCATATGTACACACTGTCTTCAAACAGTTATTCTAAAGAGTACTTGAAATGAAAGTTCGAAGAAAGTGAATTTCTGCGAATAACTAAACAAGGTAGAAGGGTGTAATTAGATGATTAAAATAATAATGATGATAATAATAATACGAGTAATAATCGGTTAGAGCACACATAAGATAACACATACATATATAGTCAGGTGCAGATGGCGGCAGTGCTTAATTCACGAAGCATACATCAATCTATAAACAATACGATTGCACCGTGGCAGCGCTACGACGACATTTTACACTGTATATAGGCATACTTTTCTGAATGAGCTATTCAGGGATTCGAATTGACCTACTCTAAACAAGGAAAAGCACAATGGAACACATACAAGCAATAGACATAACACGTAAATCACATCAAAGGTAATTCTGATAGTTCCCTGACTTTGTCATCATTTGAGAGAGAGTGGCTATATAATCATTCCCTGGAATACAAAAGCGTAATATTCGGTCTGGAAGAAATAATCCTCGATAATTGATCGAGCTTTCTTTTTTCGTACCACGAAAATAGTCAAATCTCAGTAAAAAATTAGTAAGATTTTCATTTTTTCTACGGGAGTTATAGTACCTCTGTCCTTAAAATTTCACCGTTGATATCCCAACGACACATGCTAAATATGCACAAACTTTCATGAAGTTTGCAGATGTTTGTAAAAGGGACGGGTCATCTTTAACATAACACTAACATACTGGTGTAGCGGTGCCAGTGATAATAATCCTGGTGATATTGCACGCTGAATAATATGAAAATAATTAAGGCAGTGGTAGAACGAAAGGCACACACGTAAGCAATGTGACAAATATTCTAATATCTAATAAACTCTAATATACGCGAGGCTTACTGATAAAACTACAATTTATATACAACAAACATATTTCAAAACAATGTAGTTCCGCTGTGAAAATTATGAAGGCAAGGGCGTTACGAAAAGCGAAAAAAACACGACAGCAATGCGACTATTAAATGCAACATACATATGACATACTGACAACGCTACAATTTACACACAAATAGCATATTTCAATTCAATAGTTAAACAATTGAATTCCACTTGAAGACTGTTCTGTTTGTTCGTACCGGATGTCGATATTGATGGTCACTCGAACATTGGGATCTCGGAGAATCATCTTCCTCTTAAGCCAAGATTCAGCCTTCGTGCCACTCCGGGGCAATTTCTATTGTCACTATATTGATACTATTTTTCCTTGCTGATAATCATCAGTTGTCATTTTTAACGACTTTAACTTATAAAACCTGCTAGTTACAATTTGTATCATGCAACATACATGTGACATACTGATACAACTACAATTTATACACAACAAAAATATTTCAGACCATTTGTACTTTCGCTGTAAATATGATGAAGGCAAGGGCGTTACAAAACACGAAAAAAATAACACGACATCATTGTGACTATTAAATGCAACATACATATGACATGCTAACAACACTACAATTTACACACAAAGAGCATATTTCAATTCAATATTTCAACAATTAAATTCCACTTTGAGACGGTTCTGTGTGTTCGTGCCAGATGTCGAGATCGAGGTTGACTCGCATGTTAAGATCTAGGAGAACCATCTTCCCCTGTAGCCCAAATTCAGTTTTCATGCCATTCGCGGGCACTTTTTAGAACCACGTCACAAAATGTCGGGTCATAGCTGAATTGACACTGAGGATTTCTTTGTGCCGATGTCCAATATTAAATCAATAGCACACACCAATGTAATCCATACGATTCTCTCATGTGTAATATGATATACTAAAATCACACTTGGATGTTGTCCTTTAAGTATTGTCTTTTTGCTTCAGCCAAATGTCCCTCTTTTTGGTACTGTCACTCAAATTCTGAAACGGTGACACAAACGTTGACTAACACCTGAACGCTAAAAACAGGACTTAAATATTATTATGACCCGTTACAATATTATTCTCCGTAACTGCAGCTATACCCAATCCCGGTTTCATAAAACACTGGACCATAATCGGGTATAACTGAAAATACGAGCTGCTCGGTAAACAATACAGAAGGACGACTTGTACGGACTTCGAATCTATATTATAAGAATGTAACCAATAGCTCTCCCGTTTGCGAGTCACGTGATTATGTTTTAATTTTACTTATTTCTCCAGCCGTGCAATTTTGTGAGGGTATGAGGGTGTTCAGTGCAAAATGCACAAACACCACCATACTCTGCGCTGTCGTGGCTCCTACGCACTCACAACTGTGCAGCATTTGTATAATACATGTAATATACATTAAGCCAGCTGACGAGAAATCCGTAAGGCATGTAAGGTACGATGTTAGTTACACAGATAAAACTGAGATGTCGTTGATGACGACTCTAAATTGGAGTCTCTACCAGGACAACTATATTCTATGACCCGCATTCTGAGCAGAGGTTTAACCAGGGATGTGTTATGGAAGGATATGAAGCAACTTTCTCTCTTTGAACCCATGAAAAGTTATGGTGTTCTCGACAGGTGCTGTTCAGGTGTTTGAACAATTATGAACATGATTGCGTGGTAACGGCTTCTCAGAGAGAACATTTCGCTTCTTCCCTTCTGTTAATGAAATTAATATTTCTATGAGTATAACAGGTATCAGCAAACAGAAATAAACAAGATTTTCAAGTGAAATATCTCCGCTGCACGCAAACGCACACAAACACCGTTAATAACAACACACAGCGTAATATATCATTTCCAGAATAGTTGAATCTCACAAATGCACAAGATGTCGGAAAGTGATGAAATTGGTCAATTTTGTAATACAAATATTTTATACGTCCGATTTTTTTAATGATTCCTCATTTCTTTTCGAAACAAAAGCAGAGTGAAGGATCTGTCATAATCTGTACTTAACTTCCTTATAATTTGCAAAAAAATGTCAAAAATAAAGCTTCTAGAGACAAATGGGCAATTAAAGAAATTTCTTTTTCAAATTGGCAGCAGCTAAATGTCGGCCCTGTACATGGAACATCAAAGCATTGTCATCATTATGGAATGCTTTTAACATTCATGAGCACGCTTTAGAGCCATATGGATGTTTTAATGTATTTGCTCGAGTTTCTTCTCCTTCCTAACACCTCCCTGGTTTAACGGTAACAGGGAAATAAACCTTGACTAACGTTATGGAACGCCAAATAAAGCAACATGAAACATTATTATTGATTCAATATGATTAACCTTTCCCTCGGGATTACCGTGGTATATTGAGTATGTTGACATAGCAACGACAGCGAATAATTGAAATTATGATTCTGTGATGAAAATCAATAATATTGTGACAGCATCGCATGATTTATTTTGTGTCCCATAAAATTAGTCCAGGGTATGATTGCTGTAACCTCTATTCAGAATACCAGCCAATGACTAGTCCCACTTCGTCAGATCAAACTTCGATGTTGTTGTTGACTCGCAAGTTTGGGTCTTTGAGGACCGTTTTGAGCTTGAGCCAGAAGGTGTCCCTCTTCTTGCCCTCCTCTGGCGGCCAAGGCAAGTAGGTGCGCTTCTTCATCACCTTGTGCAGCTTGTAATAGGGGGTCAGCTTCTCCCGCGGAATCTCCCCCAGAAGGACGATGATGAGGACGTCACGGTGGCACATGTTGGCCATGGCGAATTCGCGCTCCCGGCGGCACCATTCGCTGTCGAGGTAGGCGTCAGACACCAGGCAGAGGGTGAAGCGACTCTCGTTCACCGCCTGGACCACGTTGTCCGTGATTCGGGCTCCCACCCGGAAGTCACGCTCGTGGATGCACAGCCGGAAGTGGTCTTTCTCCTCGACATTCGGGATCAGTTCGTGCTCGACCTGGAAACAAACAAAATAAACCGGCAATGTCAAATGTAAACGCAAGCATGCGCTTGCAATCGATCTGCATGTTTCGTAATGATCAAAATCAACAACTCTGTTGATAAGCTCGCACGATTTAATCATCATGATATTATCAACATGATCAAGCATAATCAACTGAGTTGAATGAAAAAGGCACCCATCTTATTTCTACTATGAAAATGATTCATGCTAACGCTTTAAAGAATGATAACTTACGTTATTCCGTTAATACTTTTAAATCTAAGTTTCTTCAATAATACTTGACCATCTGCGAAACTGAAAGCATTTTAGTTTTTACTTTTTACTGTTCATTAACGTTATAAAAATGTTATGTATTATGTATTCATAAATGTCCAATTCTCGACACCGCACATACTGTAGGGAAAATTCTGCCCATAATGCATTGGGAAGTGCATGTTTGGAGTCATGTGGTATGCATTTCCTGTTTCATACATGTTATACGGTCCTCGATCGGGATTACGTATGACTTTACCGTATGTGGTATGGATAACTGAGAGTTTATAATATAATATTGTCATAACGTTAATGAAAACTATGACCAGGTAATACATGCTCACAATTTCAAGGAGAGTATCATTCTAGAAACATTAATTTAAAGGGGTAACTCACCCTGAAGATAAGTTGGTTTCAATAGAAGCAGAAACATGAGGAAACATATAAATGAAGGTTTGATGAAATCCGACAAAGGATAAGAAAGTTATGACGTTTTGAAGTGTCAATTTTGTGACGGCACGTACGAGGTGCTCGCCCATATGTTTGTATGCAGTATAATACCATAAATTTCTCTCTTCCTATTCGTGATTTGTTTTCAAACAGGTATGTGTGTGAAAACATATTTCTAATGATGAATCAAAGGCACAGGTAGAAGGATGCATATCCTTTTGAGAAAAATGCACATTTAAACAAAAACATTGTACTCAACATATGGGAGAGCACCTTGCACGTGGCGTCACAAAATCAAAACTTTAACAGATCATAACTTTCTTATACTTTGACGGATTTTCATCAAACCTTTGCTCTTTTGTTTCTTTCATTTGTCTGCTTTGATTAAAATCAACTTAATTCAGGCTGAACTCTTCCTGTAACACTGATCAATTCATCGCGTTGCAACGGTCATCTTACCCATTCCTTGTCCACGTGGCAGAATGACACAAATGCGTCGTATCTAAAGGGTCGATCTTCTCCTTCGAGTTGGGTATACTTCTTCCTCTTGAGGTTGATCAGATGGTAGTAGTAGGTGCAGTACCATCGGAACTTCACCACGACAGCGAGAGTCAAGAAAAGAGTTGCCGACCCGACTCCTACAAGGATCCAGGCGTAGAGGGGTAGCTTGTGGTCGCAGTTCAGGGTCTCGGGGTGAAAGCTGGTGAGGAGTTCTCCTCGCATATCGGGAGGCGACGAACATGTGCTGTGTTTTAGATCGTTTACCCGAGTCTTGGTGGTATCCAGCCAGTTCCTAAACCATCGAAGCTCGCATGTACAGGAGAAGGGGTTCCCGGGTACGGACAGGGTGTTTAATGTTGAAAGAATTGGTTTCAGCAGGGTCTGGTTTATGAGATTAATCTGGTTGTACCCTAAATCTAAAGCGCGCACTTGTAGACCGTCAAAAATGTTGTCTTCAAAGTGGGATATCATGTTGCGACATAGCAGGAGGGTTTCCAGTTGAGTCAAGTCATTGAAGGTGGTATTTGGGATGTTACGAAAACCGTTAAAACACAAATTGATGTACCTTAGAGTACGGAGTCCCTTCAAGAAATGGACGTGGATTGAAATGTTCCACATGTTGTACAGGTTATTATGCTGTAAATAGAGAGTCTCAATCGATGAAAGATTCGAAAAAACATCTTCATCTAGCGCGGCCATATTGTTGTTGCTGAGGTCGAGTTTTTGCAATACGTGCAAGCTCCCAAATGAAGAGGGCCTTGCCGTGATTTTCTTTATTCCTGCAAGATTAAGGTACAATATTTGAAGAGTGGGTACGTTCCGAAAGGCGTCGGCCGCCAGAGAAATGTTCTTATTCACTCCCAAATCCAGGACTTCTAGTGCATCGAGCCCGGCGAACTCTCCCCCCTTCAGAGTCTGATAGATTTTATTTTTCGAGATCTTAAGGTAGGTGAGACGGGACAATCCTTTGAAAGCATTTGTAGCTGCAATGCTTTTGATATTGTTGCTATTTAGGTACAGTTTCCCCAAGGGTGTGGTCGACAAGGAGGAGAACATTCCGTCTACAATAGTAGTTATGGAATTATTGCTAAGGTCCAATACTTGCAGCATTTGTAGACCGGTGAAAGCCCCGCCGCTAATATTCATTATTTGATTTCTCTTCAGATCCAAGTGGGTAATGTTCTCCAGACCAGGAAACGATGAATCTAAAGTGGTCAGATTATTGAAGGAAAGGTCGAGAGTCTCCATGGTTGAATTCTGAAGGGATCGGAAATTGTCTCCGTTCCACACTTTCAACCCAATCTTGTTCAGATGGAGAGTACGGAGCTGAACGTTGGACAAAGCTAGAGTTAAGGCGGGAATAGCGTCAGGAGTAAATCCGTCTGACAAATCAACATCCTCTACTGAGTGTAACGGCTGAAACACATGACTACCGACTTCCGTTATTGGATTGCCAGAGGTATCTAAAGAAAGAAGCTCTGCATGTGTAAGCGCGGAAAAGTCTCCGTCTTGTAAAGTAGAGATTTTGTTCTTCGCTAATCGAAGGACCTCAAGGGAAGGTAGGTAGACATCGGTAGGAAACTGTGCAGAAATAATGCGATTTGATGAAATATTCAACACCCGCAGGTGGTTCACTGCATGTAAGGCTACAGGAATCTTGGTGAGGCCATTGTTCTGAAAGGAGAGGTCCAAGACCTCCAGATTCGGCGTATTTACGAAGACGTCATTAGCGAGTTTCCCGATTTGGTTGTGATGGAGGATCAAGTGAGTCAGCCGGCCCTGGTCTTGGAAGAAATTAGCTCGCAGCTTCGACACACTGTTGTAATCAAGCTCAAGCCTCTGGAGATTCACAAGCCCACGGAATGACTCGTTGGACAGATGGTGAATTGTGTTATGAGAGAGGAGCAACGTTTCCACCGTCTCAGGAATCCCGTCAGGGACGGTGTGAAGGCTACAGCGACGACAGTCAACGAACGTGCTGCTGATGAACTGACAGGCCTTGGGGAGTGGAGTTACTTCGTAGGAACGTGCTCTGCCGGAAGTGTCTATGAGGACGATCCCCATTAGCGCTCCAAGGAAGCATAGGTATGACCCAGACACAGAGAGCGCCATGACGGTGATAATCCGTGGCAATCTGCAATGCGGGGATGGAACAGAGTGGAAGAAGGTGGGGGGGGGGGGGGGGGGGACACTAGAGAGAAAGAGAGAGAAAGTACAGAACAGTACACACTGTGTGTGGGGGGGGGGGGAGAAAGACACTGGAGAAAAAGAGAGAGAGAGAGAGTACAGAACAGTACATTAATTCTTATACTATTGAAGCATGTTTAGAAATACCATGGTATAAACAAAGTTATGGGAATTAGTCTTGTAACGAGTAATAAAATGTGGGGTTTTAGGGATCGCTCTCATAAGTAAAATGATAGATTATGATCGGGCGATCACTTGCAATAAAAAGAAGAATGCCCCCTTCAACCGACAATGTTTGAGCTACTCATTAATTTCACTCCGCCGTATATGTGCTTGTGTATGTGTGGGTGTATGTGTGTGTGTGTGTGTGTGTGTGTGTGTGTGCGTATTTAATTTGGGGGGGGGGAGGGGAGTGGGGGTGTCCCATTTTCCTCTGGTGGAACATACCCCAATCAACCAAACAGAGGGGAAAATCTCTCGCTTACAACAGAAAGTATTATTTATCTTTAAACTTGTTACGCTATACAGGTTATGAGAAAGCTCACTTCCTAAAATCACATCAAAATTCCCTTCGCCCGTGACAATGGATGCGATAAGACATGGGAAGTAGAATGGTATTGTTCTAACCTCAGACAGAGTCGGTTTAATTTCCTGTATTATTATGTACGTACATCGCCCCATGTACGAATTGATATCACAAGCACGTGCGTATTTCCGTGCATGAATGCACGACGTCACCCACTTTCAGCATTTCACGAGAAACGAAACTATGATCTTAACATTCATGTGGGCCGTGCGCAGCATTTTCTTCCTTTGACGTAGCCTGGCTACTATCCTGTTGGGCGTTGTTCAAAATATGTTTTTTCAAAAGGGGTTTGGCAGCAGTAGACTAATCATTCTCAAAAACGTATTCTCCGGCTCCGGACTGAGAAAAGAGGAGAATGATCAGTGACTGGTCTTATAAGTATTAGACGGTATTTTTCCGTTAGGATTATAAATATTCAAGAGCCTTGAAGCCAGGCTACTTCGCCGCGCGTATGAATGTGTCAAGCAAAAAATCTGCCCTACTCTGACAAAAGGAAGTAATTGACAAATCACTCAAATTTGAATTATTGTGGTGTTGCACTGATGGCAATGCAAATAACAAATTCTTTTTTGCGCATTTACAAGAAAAGTCTCGTTTGTTAGTTGCTTCCTTTTGTCAAAGTATAGGGCAGATTTGACGTTCGGTATAATGTACGACGTCACCCAGCTACCCCTGCATTCAACATGACGGGGAAAAAGCTGAGTTCACAATCAATCACCTCTTTATGGTGTTGAGTTGGTTGTGCTGCGGGGTCAGTTATAACATAGGTTACTGAATTAGAGGCGAAGGAGGACTGATCGTAGATTCGAGACTTGTACAATACAGGTTGCTGTGCATCTTATTCATAAGTCAGCTCTGACACGAATCCTCGTTCATATACACCACCTGTCCGCAAAATAACATTTGCGGCTTTGCGGTATTCGCTTACCGCAATATTGCGGTATTATTACTAGGTATCGATCCGCAAAATAGCCGCAAAATAAGCGAGAAAAGGAAGGAAGCAAATACCGCATTATTTGAATGATTCCTGTTCGTATCAGTAATGCTATCAGCTATCAGTAATGCATCGGCAAAGTTGCCGCAAATGTTATTTTGCTGATAGGTGTATGTGAACGGGGTAAATGCGGCCGAAAAATAACCGTAAATATTGCCCATGCGGTTGCTAATCGAACCGCCCGGATGTGGAGAGATTCCAGCTGTGTAAAACACGGCAATATTACGATTTGTTCGGTGTATGTGAACGTTGTTTTTAGAGGCCCGCTGAAAACTTGCTAACCTACGTGCATCGGTAAAAATAGCGGTATTTTCATGGTAAAATATACAACTGAGCTATGTGCTGCCTTGTAAATCTATTCCCGAAGTGGGATGGACATTACCATTACCCGAAGCTTTAGCCTCTCCTTCCTTCCCCATCCTTTCTCTCTCTCTCTCTCTCTCTCTCTCTCATTCTTTCGACCTCTTCCTCTCTGTCTCTGTCTCTCTCTCCCTCAAGTGGTTATATAGTATTTAAAACTAAATTGCTTTACTCATCAATGCTTTCTACAATTTAGAACCAGTTGTCTTGACAATAACTCAACATGATGTCACACTTCGGTACTATTGAGTGTCATTTTGCGCCCATGCTAGTCTCCTAGGCATACTTTAATTATGTTATACAAACATTCATTCAACCCCACCTTACATATGGAATTGAAGTTTGGGGTAGTACTTGTAAATCAATGTATTATGTAAATAATATAAATTATCAATAACTATGTTTCATTACAATTTACTAACCTGTAGATTATTTTACCTTTATTGATTATTCAATTATGAAGAAAAACACATAATTTCATGATATGTAGTATTTTAGTTCCCACTTCATTTCTTTCATGTAATATTATATTAGATACATCGTTTTGTATCAAGCATTAATCAAATTGTAACACGAACTGCTTTTGAATTTTATCATAGAATCATTTTTGTAAGAAGGTATAATCTTTATACAATTCATGTATGAGCCTATTTCTATTCATGTATTTTTTTTTTATCTCAAAAGGTTTGTAATCAAATGCGAGCCAGGCTCGGCTAGCACATGTGTTATATCTGACTCTATATTGCCATTAGTTATAAATCATCTCTGACGGTTGAAAAAAATGTCGTTTTGACATGTGTGTTAAGTATTCATGTATCCATGTAATAAAATTGTCAGTAGAAATGTCAATTCAAGTAGTTTCATATATTCTTGTCAATGATGATGATAATGGCAATAAAACAATCAATCAAACATGTGTGGGGAATCAGTAATGAATTTATTGGATAGGAACAAAATAATGGATCTGGGTGAAAACCAATTTACGCCAATTTCAACAATGCCTTGCGTGATTTGGATTCCACTACACAATAAGCTTGGCGCAAATGGGTTTTGACACTTTTTCAAACAATGACTGTTGTGCACTCAACCAAAAGAACAACACTGAAACAAAATTTACCAAAAAGTGACAAAGGAATATTTACACTATCCATACATGCTAGAAATTCTCCCTGAATCCCATATTTTCTTTTAAAAAAAAATATTTAATTTAAATACTTTAGCATTTTTTCCGACTCACCTTGTACAGGAAAGTTCACTACTTCCGACATGTGCCAACAAAAAACTACTGTATAGAGCGCAAACGCAATAACAGTGGAGTGTTAGTGCCAGTTTTGAGAAAAGAAAATAGCTAGACCTCGGTAACTGCGATGTTCACGTTAGAAAATTGTAAATAATTTGGTATGTTTGTTGGTAATCATCTCCATGTTTTGCCTCTCTTCCGCCCCCCCCCCCCCCCCCCTCTCTCCCTTTCTCTCTCTCTCTCTCTCTCTCTCTCTCTCTCCCCCTATCTCAAACTCACTCAATATCAATCTTTCACTCGTTCTTTCTACCTCTATCTCTCTCTCTTTATGTCTCCCCCTCTCCTTCTCCTTCAAGTGGTTATATAGTACTTAAAACTAATTTGCTTCACTCATCAATGCTTTCTATTCCCAATCTATTGTCATTAAACGCTTGAGCTGAGAGCACATATAAAAAATCCACCTCTCATAGTTCAGAAAGAGAATTTATACTTCCAGTTTCAGTTTATATTATGAGACGTAATTTTCGGCTGTCAGGACTGTAGTATGATTTTAAGTAGTTGTCAGAGTACAGTTGACAACATATTACACTTAAATCTAGGAGATAATATTTATTGTAAATTCATGTGAACTTTTTTTTACATACATACTGTACATCACTATCACGCATCATCATTATCATGCATTTGTGTATATGGTAATTTAAGCAGCCACTTTCCAAAGATATTTTTGTTATTGCTGTACCAAAGAATTTAGGTAATCAGGTTCCACTATATAGCACTTGTTTTCTGATTCCCGTTAACAACTTCATTATCAACTTTGACTTTTGTACAAAATTGTTCAAACTGCTGCATCACAAGTGACATCTCCATTCATTGTTAGAGTCTTAGTAGTTTTTGTTTGTTGCTTTGTTAATTCAGTCATGTACATACATATTTTTTTATTGTTATTGTTGTTGTTGTTGATAAAATACCAATTCAATTCAAATTCAATTCTCTCTCCTCCATTTACCTTTCTGTTTATCCACGCCGGGTTTTTTTTAAGGTTGTTTTTTTATTAGTTTTTTTTCTAGTTTGCAAAAGAACAATGAACCTACGAATTGTATTTTCACTTAATCTACCGTGTCTATGATTCCAGTTTGAGATACAACCTCTCATCAATCTTCCCGCTTCGATTAAGTGCTCTTAATTTCTGAATGACGTCATGACTCTTTTACACATTTAGTAATTTGATGCGTTGGAGGTTAACAGTGTGTTTATTTCTATGAAGTGGAGATTTGAAGTGATATTTGGCTGGTGTTTATATCAAAACAATAAAATTACTTTTTTTTTTAATTCTAGTGGAAAATGCACAGAAATGACAATCACACTCAATTAGCTGGTTTCTTGTGATTAAATTTACGATAAATTAAGATCACATCACGCAGGATGTATGTGCATACGATAACGGGAATGAGCTGATGAATAAACGGAATCACGGATCAATATCAAACATAAGAATGCTCACGACCGTATGATGATGACGACAGAATCTTGCAATGCTGGCGACTTCGGTGACGTGTTACGGTGACGCCCGATGTCGGCAGTGAGGCTGGAAATGTTCGTAAGGATCGATGTTGATGATGATGGCGATGTAGAACGAGCAGCGGTAAGTCGTGCCGCTCCGCAGATGACGACGGTCGACGATGATGACGAAGAAGGAGCAGCGGTGAGTTGTGCCGCTCCGTGGATGACGACGATCACCGGTGCCGACAGGAAAGACCGGTTGAATGTCTGTTAGGCTATACAGTGCCTAGCTGTCGAAACGGCTCAAACGTGCTCCGGGAAGAAACTATGTTTCTTATTGGATATAAATTTTTGTAAGGAGGTATAATCTTTATGGAATTCATGTATGAGCCTATTTCTATTGATGTATTTTTTTTTTATCTCAAAAGATTTGTAATCAAATGCGAGCCAGGCTCGACTAGCACATGTGCCATATCTGACTCCATATTGCCATTAGTTATAAATCATCTCTGACGGTCGAAAAAATGTTGTTTTGACATGTGTGTTAAGTATTCATGTATCTATGTAATAAAATTGTCAGTAGAAATGTCATTTTAAGTAGTTTTAGATATTCTTGTCAATGATGATGATAATGGCAATAAAACAATCAATCAAACATGTGTGGGAAATCAGTAATGATTTTTTTGGATAGGAATAAAATAGTGGGTCTGGGTGAAAATCAATTTGCGCCAATTTCAACAATGCCTTGCGTGATTTAGATTCCACTACACAATAAGCTTGGCGCAAATGGGTTTTGACACTTTTTCAAACAATGACTGTTGTGCACTCAACCAAAAGAACAATACTGAAACAAAATTTACCAAAAAGTGACAAAGGAATATTTACACTATCCATACATGCTAGAAATTCTCCCTGAATCCCATAATTTATTTTAAAGAATTTTTTTAATTTAAATACTATAGCACTTTTTCTGACTCCCCCTGTACAGGAAATTTCACTACTTCCGACATGTGCCAACAAAAAACTGCTGTATAGAGCGCAAACGCAATAACAGTGGAGTGTTAGTGCCAGTTTTGAGAAAAGAAAATAGCTAGACCTCGGTAACTGCGATGTTCACGTAAGAAAATTGTAAATAATTTGGTATGTTTGTTGGTAATCATCTCCATGTTTTGCCTCTCTTCCGTCCCCCCCCCCCCCTTTCCTCCCTTTCTCTCTCTCTCTCTCTCTCTATCCCCCTATCTCAAACTCTCTCAATATCAATCTTTCACTCGTTCTTTCTACCTCTATCTCTCTCTCTTTATGTCTCCCCCTCTCCTTCTCCTTCAAGTGGTTATATAGTACTTAAAACTAATTTGCTTCACTCATCAATGCTTTCTATTCCCAATCTATTGTCATTAAACACTTGAGCTGAGAGCACATATCATAAAAAAATCCACCTCTCATAGTTCAGAAAGAGAATTTTATACTTCCAGTTTCAGTTTATATTTTGAGACGTAATTTTCGGCTGTCAGGACTGTAGTATGATTTTAAGTAGTTGTCAGAGTACAGTTGACAACATATTACACTTAAATCTAGGAGATAATATTTATTGTAAATTCATGTGAACTTTTTTTTACATACATACTGTACATCACTATCACGCATCATCATTATCATGCATTTGTGTATATGGTAATTTAAGCAGCCACTTTCCAAAGATATTTTTGTTATTGCTGTACCAAAGAATTTAGGTAATCAGGTTCCACTATATAGCACTTGTTTTCTGATTCCCGTTAACAACTTCATTATCAACTTTGACATTTGTACAAAATTGTTCAAACTGCTGCATCACAAGTGACATCTACATTCATTGTTAGAGTCCACGTAGTTTTTGTTTGTTGCTTTGTTAATTCAGTCATGTACATACATATTTTTTATTGTTATTGTTATGGTTGTTGATAAAATACCAATTCAATTCAGATTCAATTCTCTCTCCTCTATTTACCTTTCTGTTTATCCACGCCGGTTTTATTTAAGGTTGTTTTTTTATTAGTTTTTTTTTCTAGTTTGCAAAAGAACAATGAACCTACGAATTGTATTTTCACTTAATCTACCGTGTCTATGATTCCAGTTTGAGATACAACCCCACATCAATCTTCCCGCTTCGATTAAGTGCTCTTAATTTCTGAATGACGTCATGACTCTTTTACACATTTAGTAATTTGATGCGTTGGAGGTTAACAGTGTGTCTATTTCTATGAAGTGGAGATTTGAAATGATTTTTGGCTGGTGTTTATATAAAAACAATAAAATTACCTTTTTTTTAATTCTAGTGGGAAAATGCACAGAAATGACAATCACACTCAATTAGCTGGTTACTTGTGATTAAATTTACGATAAATTAAGATCACATCACGCAGGATGTATGTGCATACGATAACGGGAATGAGCTGATAAATAAACGGAATCACGGATCAATATCAAACATAAGAATGCTCACGACCGTATAATGATGACGGCAGAATCTTGCAATGCTGGCGACTTCGGTGACGTGTGACGGTGACGCCCGATGTCGGCGGTGAGGCTGGAAATGTTCGTAAAGATCGATGTTGATGATGATGGCGATGTAGAACGAGCAGCGGTAAGTCGTGCCACTCCGCAGATGACGAAGGTCGACGATGATGACGAAGAAGGAGCAGCGGTGAGTTGTGCCGCTCCGTGGATGACGACGATCACCGGTGCCGACAGGAAAGACCGGTTGAATGTCTGTTAGGCTATACAGTGCCTAGCTGTCGAAACGGCTCAAACGTGCTCCGGGGAGAAACTATGTTTCTTATTGAATATCAATTGGAAGTACCAAAATGGAGCAGATCACGCCGTTTACTGTCTAGCTGGGAATTATTTCCCACTAAAGGCAATCGTCGTATAAACGCAGAGCACGCGTAGCGTGGAGTTGCAGGAATAGTATGCGTGATTTCGGCGGTCGTCAGAATGAGAAGATGAAGATTTTACATCATGATTTTCTTTACAGGCTCGAGGGATTCAGTGGCAATCCACTGAATCCTCTCGGCTCCAACAGCGTCCAATTAGCGGACGATAACCGCCCGCCTAAATTGTCATTTATGCAGATTAGGCCGCGCAAATTTCGACAGAACTGCGGACGCTGGTGACAACTCTAGCAACCATGGTGATAGACATACAATATACTATAATATATTAGCGCCGTCTACGAGCAAAAATAATCGTACATATGAAATGTAGAGCTGCTACACACCCACGTTTCACTTTGATAAAGTTTGATGAAGGATTTCAACACCTACCCCGCACACTAAGTATACAACATAGTGATAGCGGTGCCAAAAGGAAACCTTTTTACGCTCTAAAATACAAATATATATATTTAGTGGGGTATACATCCCTTCATCAAGATGTGTTCGTGGGCCCCTCACAAGACAAAAAGAGCCCATTTTGTACGGGTTATCCCTTTCTGTAAGGAAATTTATTAAGCGTTGCGGGCATTACAGATTTGTTCACTTTTATTAAGTAGTAGGGGTCACATGTTTGTATCAATGTTTTCGATTATTTCCACCTAGATGATATAGTTCAGACATATTTCAAAATATTACCATAGCACTTTCGTGAGATCTTGCATTTTAGGAGTTGCCAATTTGAGGACTACATATTTGGTTTAGATCCCTGCTTTATTAGTTTATTGAATTTTCTATCATATTATAAGCTAAAAGACATATTTTATGTCTGCCATGGAAAGGAAACCAGCTTTTTGACTTTGTATAATGATAATCAAATTCATAATATAATATTAGGACAATGTTATGGACATTAGTATTTGAACTCACACCTGTACCCATGGATTAACATAATTCTAACTAAATGAATAACTTATCTTCTGATCAAAATAAATGCATTATAGTGAAACAACAAGTTCGATGGCTCTTTGCACAATGAAGGATATACCATTCTTTTTCCTTTTTGCAGTATGTTGTACTTTCACCGTCTTGTAAAGTATCAGTTAATTTCATTCAGATCATTAGTCAAAATCTAAGTTAAATAGTGATTTTACTTTTTCTCGTTTTTCTGATTAAATCTCCAAAATCGATGTAAAGGAACGGACCTGAGCATAAATTATGACTGATGATATGACTGAATTTTGCAATGTAAAATCCAAAGTATTCTCTGCAATCATATGCAGTTGAGCATATTTACAGTAAGATATAACCAAATCAAATTCAATCATTAGACCATGATAAACCTGGCAAACGATTATTTTCTTGTTTTCTTGTAAGCTGAAATCAACATTTGTCACTGAACAGCGCATTAAATCACATTTCTACAAGCACCCTTTAAGTACAAATTTCCCATTTACCGTTGGTAATAGAACACGAACAATTGTTGCAAGTTAGTTGAAATTTATTGACATTTTTGTGAGGCCTGCCCTATGCTAGAAGTCCATCCCTTATCATATTCTTAAATGTCTTGTTTATGTGGGTGGCCTTTTGAATACACATTACACATAATTTTGATGAAATGTCTTTGAACAAATGCGTAAATTCATTAGCTATTTTGTTTGTGTGCATTGGGTCAATTTCTTGTTATTTTATAATTTTTATATGACCCTTCCTAAATAATTTCCAGGGTAAAACAAAGTTGTTTCTGGATTTTCATTTTTTCACCCTTGGGCATTTTTTTTTTTACAGAATTGCCCTATTGCAGCAGCAACAGTAGTAGAAGTAGTAGATGTAGTAGAAGTAGAAGTAGTACTAGTAATAGTAGTAGTAGTAGTAGAAGTTTTATGATTAGTAGTAGTAGTCGTAGAAATAGTAGTTTAAGTAGTAGTAGTAGTAGTAGTAGTAGTAGTAGTAGTAGTAGTACGTGGTTGTGGTAGTGGTAGTGGTAGTAGTGGTTGTGACTCTGGTAATAAGAGGAGGAGTACAGTAATAGGAGTCAACGTAATGGCAGTAGCAGTAATAATACTAATAATAGTAGATGTGGTGGTGATAGTAGTAGGCTAGTAATGAAAATATTAGGTCAGCGTCATACCAGGTACATGATATGACCTAATCGAAATTCGAGTCTAATCCATGAGGCACGATTTTTGTCGGAAAAAGAAAATCATTCTTTACATACGAATGGCAAATCCCAATAACTGTGAAATGAACAAATAAAATCATTTACTGACATTTATACTGTATATAGGCTGGTAAATTGTCTTGTTCTGAAACCACAGTCTAAGAAAGCACACGTACCTGCCGAGTTGATAATGACGCGTTAATGGATCGACCCTGGACTGCCACACATTCACTGCCCTGCCGCTAGCCGCTAGCACCTGCGGTGGAGTCAGCTCGCCGCTGCCAATGCAGCAGACGTATGTACTGTCTCTATCGGCGTATCAGGCTAAATAGCTTCACTGTAAGACTTTCGATGAGTATTTCGATGTCATTGCACAATCATTATACGGAGTGTCAGATATCGATCCTTCGCCGTAGTATCACCAATGCGTCGCTTGTCAGGTCAGGCGTATTGCGCAATAAAATACTAGCTAACTGTGCATACATGTCGCGGTATACCAGTCCCTGTAATACGAGACAGAAATACGTCATCTGCAGACTATATGTACACCACGCATGCGTAGAGCGTGCATTGTGGGTAATGTGGGGAATCCCCGGGAACTGCTGTGCTCGCTGTATACTGTGCGAGTAGTACTGTGCGCGCGGATACTGCAATGTGCATCCAAGATACAGGACCTCATAGGCAGTACTAGTGCAGAAACTATAGAATACTGATCTATTATGATTGGATGAGCCCCCCCCCCCCTCTGTCTGTCTCTCTCTATCTCTCTCCCTCTTCCTCTCTGTCTCTCCCGAGGAAAGGGGAGGTGAAAGGAAGCTGATGATAGGAATTAAAGAGAGAGACAGAAGACGAGATTAGATGTGTGAGAGAAATGGGTTCGTTGAGAGAGGAATATACTACATGTAGTTATCTAGAGGATGCGGCATATAGATATATAGAAAGAGAGAAGGGGGGGGGGGACAAAGAGAGGCAGAGATCGAGAGACAAAGACAGAGGTGCGGTCGAAAGAGAGAAATACCACTTCCACCTCAGGCGGACAACTAAGTTTATAGAATAAAGACCTTACACGTTTGAGAAATATACCATTAACTATTTCTTGTATGATAGTAATTTCATGCTCTACATTACAGTAATTATAAGTCATTATCATTAGAACTGTATTTCAGACGTGTCATCAGCAATATCAGTGCTGATCCAGAGATCGTTACACCGCTTAATAAATGTTAAGCGCACCTTTCTTGCCAGACCTGGCCCGGCCCTGTCTTAGAAACAGTTGCGATTAATCGAAACTTGACTTGCGATTGGTATCAACCGTAACTCTGCACATGAGAGATAAAGGGATTGGACTTGCGATCGATTCAGATCAATCGTAACTCTTTATAAGACCTAGACAGGTAAACGCACTTTGCACCTAGAGGTGCTTGCGACATAACCGAAAAGGGTATTCCCCCTGGCCGCGTGAGTCATGTACGCGTAGCTTATAATGAAATGCACGTTATGCATGCACCTGTCATAGGAATTATAATTATTGCATTGGCTGGACACGTCACACATGCGGAGGTGATGCATGTATATCAGTCCTAGCATTACACTGTAGAATATCGTTGGATTCTTGTTTAACGTCAATCAGCTAGGGATTATTATTAAGCATGGGGGACAAGCGGTAAGCAGATTGGTGTTAACTTTTATAATACATGTACATAAACATCGTACATTATGTTGCCCACAATTGTCCATGCATACCGTGCCGCGCCCGTATCTTTACCTCTAACGCAGTTTCCATGCATATACATGCACACGTTACCGTGGTTCTCACCAAGTACCGCCTTCCTGTGTATGTGGATAGCTACAGCTACCATGGCTATTACTAAGCTTGTAACTTACCATTAATAGTAACTACCATGGCAACATATGCACTAATGATAGCTCGTTGGCTGTTGTCATGGTACAGTGTAGTGACGTCACTTAAGTTACAATCATTGAAAACCTATTGTGCAATATAGGTGGAAAATTAAGTTACGCACTCAAGTGGCCTGACCTCTCCTCGGTAGAGGAGGGGCCAGCGAGTGAGATTAGGGCGTAGTCTGTGTTACCAGACATGGTTGTGAATAGACTCGGTTGTATCCAAGCACGCTAATACAGCCTAGTAACTAGGCAACTCCCTGGATACAGCACATCGCTCTATACGGCCAACACTGCAAATATTTTTTTTTACTCTACAGTTCAGCCATTATCGCGATAAAATTCAAGAAAACCGGTGGTGAATGAGTCTAACTCGTCAGCGCACACGTACGCAGCCTACGCCCATAAGGTGCTAATGCACTTTGGTATCCCACTAATTTTGTGAATTTGAACCCTAAACCTAACCCTGGCACTAACCCTAACCCTAAACCTAATTCTAAACTCATGCATATAGCTAGCAGTCAGCATGTAGCAGACTGGGCTAGCTCAGTAATCTAAATTTGCCGCGGCGGCGCGAGTTAGACTCATCCACCACCGGTTTCCTTGAATTTTATCGCGATTATGGCAGAACTGTAGTGTAAAAATAATATTTGCAGTGTTGGCCGTATAGAGCGAGTATGGCAGAACTGTCGTGTAAACAAAATATTTGTGGCCGGGCCCAAGGCCTGTAATTCATTCCCATCATGCCCTTAGACTAATGTCTTAGAAATGAACATTTAAAAAAAATCATGAAAGATAGATGTTAGTGAAGCTATCCCCCTTTTGCTCACAGGTAGCTTATTTTATTCATGTTTGCCTCATGAAGATTTGAAGAGCAAGTCGTCAGCGCGATTATTTGTTGAAAGCCTTAAAGTTTGCTTCCAGCTAAGTTTGCTGCCCACCTTATCTTTCCCCTTTTTTTGAGGTCCTAAGGGGAAGGGGGAGGGTGTATCCCCCCCCCCCCCCCCCCCCCCATACCTTATTGTCTTATTTTCTTTTTTAATCGAGCAATTGAGATCCCGTCTAATGCGGGAAACGATAATCCATCAATCTTGGCGTGAAAATATTGATTGGCAAGTGTGTACAACACGAAAGAGGGTTCCCACGAGCAGCCATATTGGAAGACAAAACAAAGAACCTGTGCATCAGACCATTTAGTCCAGATACTGGCCGTATTTTATCGTCCGCCTCTTCTCCCACACACATTACGCCACTGATTCACATGGTACGCACACCGCGCCAGACCACTGATTGCGCGACTCCACGAATCTGTCCGCCCGCGGTTTTAGTAGCTGAGAAAGTGGAGGGCAGACTAATACATCTAGTTGTGCGTGTCCGCAATGCGTATGTACGTATACAGCGCTTAAACTAAAACCGTCCAGGCAGTGGACTACAGACCATTGAAACCATGGCTTTTTATTGTATGATGGGGTTTTTATTGTTTGTCCTCCAATATGGCTGCTCGTGGGAACCCTCTATACATGTTTTATGTCGATATTAAATCATTGCGGTACGGACAGCGGTTTTTCGGTCTCTAGGCTTCGGGAACTGGTTTGGATGCCCTATCTCAAACCGACTCTAAACATGGCGATTACCATCATGCTGCGTTAAGTCAGTTTCCGGTTCTGATGTTGCGAGGGAGTTCGTATAAAATAGTTTGTTCCATTTCATGTGGTATTTCCAAAGTTGTATTTGTTGATTTGCTAATGGGCTACCTTATCTTGAAAGTTTACCCTGAAGTTTAGTTAGTTTTACTGAAATTAAAAACATGAAAGAAACATATTAGTGAAGGTTGACGAACATCCGTCAAAGGATGAGAAATTAATGATTCGGTTGAAGTTGATTTTGTGACGTCACGTGCGAGACGCTGTCCCATATTTTGTTGTGTACTTATTTTTTTTAAATATGACCTTTTATCTTGTGCATATGATACATCACTAGATATATATATGTTTTACACACATTCTTTTATGTGTTTTTTTAACCATCATAACTTCAGGGCGGGCTTCCCCTTCAATGTTGCCAGTAGCCATCAAACCAAATACACAGTCATACATCTATCTTGTGATTGCTGACATTATATTACGCTGTTTTAAATGAGTTAATGAAACGTGATGTCACAGTGACGGAGTGCAAATGCCTCTCTAATTAGTTTCCCGTTTTCCTCTTATCAGTTTATCGTCGGATGGTGGGGATTTATCGTCGGATGGTGGAGAAAGGGTGTCGTTGGTAAGTTCACAGGTTACCCTCCCAAAGATAAAGTCAAATAGAAATCAATCTCTCCTTTTTCCATTCTTCCCTTTCCTTTTTTTAACCACGTTTACCAAATCAGTGGGTCAAATATCCTGAAAGTATACATTTTTGACAACATTAGCAATTTTCTACATAGTATTGATTCTTAAAATGTTTCTTCTATCATGTTTTCTGCTGCTTTCACGCTGTTAACATGTAGATACAGGCCCATTGTTATGAAAAGCATTTTCCAATTAAAAATTAAATAATGCGCGTTATGATAATTATAATCATGTTTTAGTTGCTGTGCCTATTATTTAAAGAGCGGTTTTGTGAACACCACCTCCCACACAAACAAAGTCTGATGTGTTAATTTCTTTCATAACTTGCCTCTGTCGAAACTCAAGAATGAGCGAGGGCAACCTGGCAGAGCCAACGATGCAGGAGAAGCCATCTCGCAGAATTTCCGCACCGCATTCAAGGCAGAGATGTCCAACGTCGGTACGATGGGCGTATCCCATGCCTTAACGACGGCGTCATTCTCGACGGGCATGACGATGATGATGATGGCAGACCCCGGGGATCCCGGAGGGATGTACGTTTCACCGCTTGTACTGGGCATATTAAGCTTCGTGTTGAACGTCTTTCTCATTGGATTTGCGGTGTATCGCAGAAAGGTGGGTGTGTATGGTGTATTTGGGAAATTAAGGGGCAGGGGAAACAGCACCAAGACGATGAAACCGACATGCATGGGCGTGCATGTTTAGAAGCACACGTGCTCCTAACTATACTACTACTACTACTTCATTTACTTCTACTACTATAATGACTATTACTACTACTACTACTACTACTACTACTACTGCTGCTACTACTACTACTACTACTACTACTAATGATAATAATAATAATAATAACAACAATACTGATACTTCAACTACCACTGTACTACTATCGTGACTATCATAAGGGAGAAAGAGAGAGAGGGGGGGGGGAATGGTTCGATACGTGACGGAAGCGAGGGTACGTTGGCACTACTACTAGTACTACTACTACTACTACTACTACTACTACTACTACTACTACTACTTCTATGACTACTACTACTACTACTATTACTACTACTACTACTACTACAACTACTACTACTACTACTACTACTACTACTACTACTACTACTTCTATGACTACTACTACTACTACTACTATTACTATTACTACTACTACTACTACTACTACTACTACTACTACTACTACTATTACTACTACTACTTCTACTTCTACTACTACTACTATTACTACTACAATTGATACTACTTCTTCTACTACAAGCTATGATAGTAATGAGTAATGTCATGATAATGATAATGATAATAGTCACAAGGCTTTGAGTTGCAGTATGTACTCAACATTACATGCTAAATAGATGTGTCACAGACATGAATACCTCACCAATTTATCGGTAAAGTCAGCGAAGGCAGACTTCCACTCACCATGGGGTAGGGTGCAAGTTAGAACCATTCTTCCCATAGTAACAACTCTCATTATGCTCCTAGTGGTAAGGTTCCTCTGAAGTTTGTGATATTGGTACATATGGGGAATGGAGGCTCAATATAATTCTATATACTGGATACTGTACTTGGGAAAGACGTACCGTAATGCACAGTGCACCGTTTCCGGTCTCTAATCAATACACCGGATGCGGACATGACTGCAGACAAAATCCGTATGTACATGCGCTGTGCATCATGGGAAACTTTTCCTTATACGCGACAAGGATCTTTAAAGATGCTCATCAAACAGGAGAAGGACAGCCGTGAACCATGGAAAAAAATCGTAGCCCCTCAAGTTTGTGTGTTCTTTTCAATTGTTTTTGCATTTTCAAGATCTTAAATCGGGCGTCAAGATTTACCGATGACATGATGAAGACGATTCGGTGCCTGCAGAAGGGTACCATGGTGATTATCATCGTCCAGGTGGTGTTACAAGTGATAGCACTCGTGCTCATGGTTATGCATATGAAGGACATGGCAAGCTCGTCAGCGGAATACCCGGTTACCAACGTAACGGGCCCCCCTCATCAGCAACATGAGAATGTCACGTATGATAGTTGATTGGCGTGTGGTGATTTCTTTATGAACAACTATTTGACGTTAATACATCAAAGCTGCCATATTTTGATTTGACGTTTTTACTAACAACAACGTAAGTATTTGTACACCAAGAATCAACAAATATAAAACAAAAATGTTCAGGGTATTTTAGTATAGAATACATAAAAAGATCATTTGTCTACATAGGTAGTACATTATTTAATAATCTTCCTATTTCCATTCAAACTTGTTTGTCATTAAGTATTTTCAAAAACAAAGTACAATAAGCATGTTATAGGAGGGAGGTGTTATAGGAAGGAGAAGAAACTCAGCATAATTATTTTCAAACATCTGTATGGGTTCTAAAGCGTGCTCATAAATGTCAAAAGCATTCCATAATCATGACAATACTTTGATGTTCCATGTGCGGGGCCGACATTTAGCTTTTGTCAACTTGAAAAGAAATTTTTTAGTTGCCCATTTGTCTCTAGAAACTTTGTTTTTGACAAATTTGTTTGCAAACTATAAGGAAGTTAAGGGCAGATTGTGACAGATCCTTTACTCTGCTTTTGTTTCGAAAAATAATGAGGAATCATTAAACGAATCGGATATATAAGGTATTTGTATTGCTTACAAAATTGACTAATTTCTTCACTTTACGACATCTTGTGCATTTGTGGGTTCAACCATTCTCAAAATGATATATTAAGCTGTGTATTATCATTAACGGTGTTTGGGTGCGTTTGCGTGCAGCGGAGATATTTTACTTGAAAAACTTGTTTATTTGTGTTTGCTGTGTTTGAGACTCTAAAATTGTTTTGTTCTCTCTGATTAACTGTTGCCACACAATTACATGTATGTTCGTCATGATTCAAACACTTGAAGAGCACCCGTTGAACACACATAACTTTACAGCAGCGTGGAGTATGGGTTCAAAGAAAGAAAGTTGTTTCATATCCTTCCATAACAAATTCTTGGTTATATAGGTACATATTCATGACCCATTTTAAACTGTTATATTCAAACTGGTTTTCACTATAATGCCTAGTTATGTTGTTCTTATCAGAGAGGGTGATTGGGGTAGGAATGCAGGTACATGAATGTATATTCTTGTAGTTTATATTTGTTTTGTATTTCAGTTGTAATCGACGATGATGTTTGTAATTGAGTGTATTTATTCTGTCGTTAACCATATTGTAATATAGATTTATATGTCTCATACAGGATGCCGTTGTAAAGCGGTTTATCAACTGAACGGCCTACCCTGTATTTTTAAAGAAAACATGAGTAAATGAAATCAATCAATCAATCAATAACATAGATGTACTCCTACATTCATGTATAGGCGTTGCTAATAAGGATAAAAAAAATATTAAAAGTGATAGTCGAATCTGGCCCTCATAGTAAACATATTTGGCAAGATATAATTTTCCACATCTATGTTGACTAGAAAGTTTAACTGTTAATACAAAATATATATTTTGTAAAAATGATACATCGATGTGTTATATTATCTGTACAATTGTGTACATATATACAATTATGGTACTTATAGAATACATTTGCTTATAATGGAGATAACAAATATCAATCTACATTCATCTGTTTGGACTATGGGCTATGGCAATGAACTTAACACCAATTAAAAAAGACGAACAAGATAAAGTATACTCTGGTTAACATGTACCCTATTGATGTCCGTTTTGGCATTCGATTACCGTACTGTAAGTTTATGTGTGCGTATTTGAGTACATGCGTGAATTTTTTTTCTCATAATTTGCTAATTGCGAGCATTTACATGATTTAGCTATAATTATTTGTTTTTCATTTTCTTTATACATTTAGGATTATCATTATTATGAGCGCATGACGTCATTCCTGTGCTGCCACTCTTTTCTATGTCCCATTTATCAATTTTAACATACCATAATGATCAAAAATTGTACGATCCTGTATGCAAACAGCCTGTCGGTCCTGCCATAGCACAGAAAGTGCTCTTCTGCTCTTTAATGAACGGAAGCCGTTTAGTGTTATTAGACCTAAGTGCAGCTTTCGATATACTGCAGACGATACAGTTTTACTCCAGCTACTCAAATCTTACTTCTCCGTATCAGGTTCAGCTCTGGCGTGGTTTACGTCATATTTACATGGTTAGACGTGTGAGAATCTCCAGAGTACTGTTAGATCATCAGACCTTGAAATTTTGGAGTACCCCAGGGATCTGTGCTCGGACCCATCCTGTTCAGCATAATTTATACATAATTTCTAACATTCTTCGAAAATACAACCTTTAATAAAATATTTATGCCTATGAAATTTGTGCTCCACTCGATCCTTGGTCACCCGATGATCTTCAAGAAACTCTACTCTCCATGTCAGAGTGTGTACTTAAGATTAAGATTTAGATGAACCTTTCTTGAAGTTGAACCGTTCCAAAATAGACATTATTACTTAATTACTTATTACTTATTACATAAATATTGATCTTCTGTATGTCTTATTTAAGTATCCTTTTGTGTGAATGAGTAGTCAAATGATATCTTTTGTGCCCTATTATTATTATATTATGTTCGGGGACTTTTTCCCCCACAAGGCCTCATGGCCTTTCTATGAAGTTCTCTTCATTTCACTTTGTTATATTACGGCTATTTACTTCATGTTTGATTATCTCGCGTGTGTTATGAATATATGTTGTTCATCTTGTAAATATGTTTTTAATGAAATGATTAAACCAACCAACCAACCAACATTATGCTGATGTATTCAGTAAATTTTGAAGTGAATGCTTTTCTTCACATTAAACTGCATGTTTCTGGTCATAAATTAACTTTTTCACATGTTATGCACTTGGGTATATGTCTAGACTCAAATTTAAGCTCACGTTACATGTTAGCAATGTGATTAAGATATGTAATTTTCATTTACGTAATCTATGGCGAGTTCGACGATTCTTGAACATAGACACCTGCCACCATGTTGCTGGAGCCCTAATTTTATCTAGGATTGCTTACTGTAATGATTTGTTTTCAGTTTTATCCTCATAAGACAAGAAGAGAATTGATGGTGTTGTAATTCGAGCTGCTCGAGTATGATGTTGGTTAAGGAACACGCACATCACATTTGTTAAGTGTGTTACACTGGTTACTATTTACCCAACGTATTCAGTTTTTTTTTTTTTTAAATGTTCACGAAATGCCACCTTACTATCTGAATTTATTTATAATACTATTATTTGGAACAAACCTAATCGTAATCTTCGTTCAGTTGCCGACACATTAAAATTTGTCGTCCCTAGATCGCACTATGTTTTCGTATATAAAAGATTCGCTGTTGTAGCTTTCGCAGCATGGAATGCTCTACCGCAACACATTAGACAAGTGCCGCGTGTAAATTCTTCCCTTTTGCTTAAATTGTTGTAGCCTGTAAGACGATTAAATAATAATGATGACTATTATTATTATTATTATTATTGTCATTATTATTATTATTATTATTATTATTATTATTATTATTATCATTATTATTGTTATTATTATCATCATCATTGCTATTGTTATTATTATTAATAGTAGTAGTTTTATTATTACTATTATTACTGTTATCATTGTTATTGTTATTATTATATTGAGGTTGTTCCATTAATCCTGTATCTATTTATTCTAGTATTAATTTCGAAGTGTATGTGTGTTTATGTGCATGTATCATGTCAGTACTTTTCTGTATTCATTACTTCTCACAAATTCACTACTTTTTATCAATGTATCCATTTAATTTATGTGTCTCCAAATTTACATCATTAACATGATTATCATTATTATCATTATCATTATTAATATTATTAGTAGTAGTAGCAGTAGTATTAATATTATTATTATTATTATATTGAGGCTGTTCCATTAACCCTGCATCTGTTTCTTTTAGCATTTCGTTGAAGTGTATGTGTGTTTATGTGCATCAATTCAGTACTTTTCTGTATTCATTACTGCCCACAAATTCATTACTTTTAAACTAATGTATCCATTTCATTAACATGATTAAAACTACTCGTATCCTACTCTGCCATCTTTCATGAGAGTTGCTGTCACTTGTTAGCATGGCACAAGGAAGAAGTGCACTTGAAAGTGATGTAGACTTGTTAGAAAGTGAGAGTTGGTAGAGGGAGACAGAGAGAGAGAGAGGCGAGTGGAGAAAGTAATCAGAGGAAAATAGAAAGACAGAGTGAGAGAGAGAGAGAGAGAGAGAGAGAGAGAGAGAGAGAGAGAAGCGAGTGGAGAAAGGTATCAGAGGAAAATAGAAAGACAGAGTGAGTGAGAGAGAGAGAGAGAGAGAGAGAGAGAGAGAGAGAGAGAGAGAGGGCGAGTTGAGAAAGGTATCAGAGGAAAATAGAAAGACAGAGTGAGAGAGAGAGAGAGAGAGAGAGAGAGAGAGAGAGAAGCGAGTAGAGAAAGGTATCAGAGGAAAATAGAAAGACAATGTGAGAGAGAGAGAGAGAGAGAGAGAGAGAGAGAGAGAGAGAGAGAGGCGGGTGGAGAAAGGTACCAGAGAAAAATAGAAAGACAGAGCAAGAGAAAGAGAGAGAGAAGCGAGTGGAGAAAGGGTGGGTGAGGAAGGGGTTGAGAGAGACAGACAGACAGACAGAAAAAACACACAGAGAGATAATTATAGACATGTACTTTTAAAACTACTCGTATCCTGCGTAGTCATCTTCCAGAAGAGTTGCTGTCACTCGTTTAGATGGCAGTGAGAACGATTGAGGAAAAGTGAAAGAGAGAGGGAATAGAGAAAGGGTGGAGAAGGAGAAAGGGGGTGAGAGAGAGGTGGGAGAGAGAGTAAAGAGAGGTAGAGGGGGAGGGGGAGGGGGAGGGGGAGGGAGGCAGAGACAGAGAGAGAGAAAGAAATTGATAGGGGGAAATTGAGGAGAGATGGGAAAGGGAGGGAGATTGAAAGGTGGAAAATGATAGAAAGATAGAAAGAGAAGGGGTGGTATCACACCCGATTATTAGATATAAGTTCCACTGATTACCTTTCTCCCACTATAATGTACACTCTCCCTTCTCTTTCTCTTATATATCATTCTTGCCACACATAACAACGTAACAGTTCAGGGTCACACAAAACATACATATAGAAACTGTATATATGATGTTTGATTATATTGATTACAGCATTGTAACCACATCATTTATTTAGTAAAGAGAAAAGGCCACATTCACTTTTCAAAACAAAAACATGATATTCTCAGGGGAAGAATGGGGGGGGGGGTATTTCTGTAATACATCCACATAATGCATTATTAGATACATAGTGTATCACTATTTCTTTGTTTATATTTCTCTCCATCTGTTCATATTGAAAAATATTGACCGCCGCTTGAAAGTATCTTGTCTAAATTTGTTTTCAGAAGTTCGTCCGATGCATGCGCACTCTCCACCGACGCGACGAGAGATTTCTTCCCAGGCGAGAGAGCCGGAAAGTTCTGCTTCGATTCTAAGTTGCCATGCATATCAGACGCTGATTTGCTATCGTGGTTGTTGTTGATGCTATTTGTAAGGTTATCAGGCAATATCGCGGTTGATGAATGCTCGGCGTTGTCGTTGAGGGCAGTCGAGTGGGGTACGGAGAGATCAAGTAGGTCCAGTTTGTTGGCGTCGCGGAATCGTTTTTGTGTGAGCTGCTTCCGGAGGCTTGGGAGTCTCGGGGTCTTAGACGAACCTAGTCGAGCTGTTGAATAGCAAAGAAGGGAGGAGAAGTGATTTAGTCATCAATGAATAACCTGGATTTGTTTACACATTAGATACATGCAGAACTGCATCCTAAATGACATGTGATTGGTTGCAGTTCTATGATGGGGAAAATACATTGCTATAAAAAAAACACACACACACGTGGTTCCTGATCGTCTTTCTTAAAACCAAGGAATGTGAAGAAAAGATTACACTAATATCATTTTTTTTTTGCTTCTTTTGTGCTAATTTGTAATATGAAAACTGATTCGCAATGATTGGCGAAATGAAAATGATTCGTCAACAGCAATGATGTGCGTGTACTTACCAGATGTAGAGTCTGCTCTGGACAAGTGGGTAGATGACACGTTTCCCTTGGCTCTCCTAGCTGCGTGGACCATTTTCTGGACCTTCTCCTCCGGTACAACCACGGCCCCTTGTGTCGAGCTGCTACAGCACTCTAGCTTACAGTCCTCATGCTCAGTCTCGTCCGGGCCCGCTGCCGCACTCGGTGACGGAGACTGGGGGGTTCGTTGCTTCGCGCCCGGGAGGAAGGTGTCCATCAGCTGGTGAGAGTGGAGGTTGAAGATTCGCGGGAGGTTTTCAGCAGAACTGGCTGAGTTTGTGAGGGGGCGATTCACGGTGAGCCTTTGGATGAGGCACGGGAAGATGGTGTCATCGCAGACGGTGTCGTCCGTCATGCTAGATTCGGTCTTTGTTGACGGTGTGTTGCAGAAGAATCGCCGGGTTCTGTTAGGGGAGGACTCGCAGGAAGATACCCCAGAGCTCTGGCCCGAGCTGCAGCTTGAACTACCTGTTGACATCACGTCGCTGCATTCGCTGCTGCCGTCGATATCCCTGTGAAGACTGTTGGCGTTGGTCACTTGACTGGTTGAGGATTTTGTCTCTGAGTCAGAGGAATCACTGCCGTCGTTCTGAGTGGATACCGCTTTGAGCCGATGTCTCCGCCCGCCCTTCCCCGCTCTTGGCCGATCCAATGTTTTGCTCTTTATGAGCGGTAGGAAGTTGGTTCTAATGCGGCTGAACTTGGACGTTTCCTCCGCCCAGTCCAGGGCGTTACGACAAAGGTTGTCGCAGACGGTTGCCGAGGCCTGCCCCTGATGCAGCAAGATGCTGGCACAGACGTCATTGCCGAACCGGATCGCCTGCATAAGCGGCGTCATACCGTCGTCGTTAGGAATGTCCACACTGAGCCTGTACTTTCGGAGCGCATCGACCAGTAGCTTAACGGTGGCGGCGTTGCCCGACGTAGCGGCGTGGAACAACGGTGTACAGTCGTTCAAGTCCTTCTCGTTGAAGTCGATGTTTCCCTCTCCCTTTGCGATGAGCTGCTCTACCACGCAGTCTACGCCTCGGAGACACGCCCAGGCCAGGGCGCTTCTACCCGTACAGTCCTGGTGCTGCACGGACGCTCCTCGGCGCAATAGGAGACGCACGATCTTCATCCTGTAGCGAGAGTGCTCTACGAAGACGGCTCGGATGAGGGGAGATTGCCCGCAGGCATCGGCGTGGTTCACCCCAATGCCGGAGTCCAGCAGCAGCCGGACTTGTCGCGGCCTGCCCGAAGAAACTGCTCGGAGCAGCGCGAAGTGACCATCAGCGTCAAATACCATGCTGGTTGGAATTACTCCTTGGTCGAAATGTCAAGAGACGGAAACTAGTGATGTTGTATTCTCAAAGTCTCCAAGTGCAACTGATTCAAACTGGGACTGATCTACCGTTTACATACTACAACCAAGGACACGTATGTGACGTTTCCAAGTCACTCAAAATGGCGTAAGTCCTACAACCTGTCAATTAGGTTCCGGACAAAAAACACACTTTTTGTGAGGCCAAGGCTAATGACTCTATTACATTATTAAGACTGAACAGGATCCCATTGTCAACTATGGTCGCTTTGACACCTTGATCACAAAGGCTTCCATTGTGACCGGACCTAATGAAGGACGTACGCATTAACACGTGATTAAGGTCAACGACATGACTGACACCGACCCGCACACCAACTTGACAATGGTACTCGTGTCGTTAAAGGGTCAATCACTGGTTTCCTATTGTATCAACGAATTGGTGACTGATTAGCCTGAACAGGCACGAGGAAGAAAATGAACTTGAAGCACAATGAAGAAGAGCTCACAGTATCTCATTCAATGACCCTTCTCATCTCGTCTTGGATAGTAATACTGTAGTTTGAGTGATGGGTAAAAAAAAACCGCCTGCGTTCTAATGTTTCAAGTTTCAAATTCATCTATCAAGTTGATTGTATCCACAACTCGTGCAATACTAAAATATAATTATATGTATTCAATTTGAAACACAAATTAAAAAACATGACTCAAGGAAACTTTACCATACTGTGGCATGTAAATTTAATGGACTAAAAGGAGGGATGATTTTAAACTTAATCCCTGTGATTAAACGTGAATTTTAACGATCAAGAAAATTTATACTTTGAACTTTACATGTGTATGCATCATACTATATACAAAATAAAGATATGCGTAATTTGATAAATCAAGAAAATATTAGTGAACCGAAGATATGGGAAGTGGGAGGGAGCGGGGAGTCAAGGGGTGGGGTTGATTTGATTTGATTTGATTTATTTTCCCATAATAATCTTCAACAATGATATACAATCAAATACAAGGAATTAACACAGTATAATCAAATATATTTCAGGACAGTTCATCTTGAACTGGAAAACAAAATGAATTGTACAAATTAGTATGGAGGGAAACCTAAAAAGCATAGCTTGTAAGGTACATGTTACGCATAGGTGACGTAAAAGCCATACGTACGGAAAATGAACATGATAATTTCAGTAAAAAGTTTCATTTTTCTTCTTAAGCGCAATTACATGACTGTGATTACATACTAAAAAATAAACTATATTGTGGTCTGATGTTTCTACAGCTGTCTACAAGATGATTTCATAAAATAGAAAGCATAGCATGAGTGCAATATAAATTACAATGAGTAAATACCGACATGCAATGTAGATATATAAGAGCAGTATAATCCTTCAATTTGTTTGTAAATGAAATAAGTGACAGGGACTGTATAATATTCAATGGCAAGGAACTTCCAGGATAAGGGGCCGGGTTGGTGTGAGATGAAACATTGCATTAGTTAAATAATTGAGCTTGTATATTCATATATGTTCATCTAGGAGCGCACGGAGAGCACCTGTGAGGGTTATTGATTTAAAAAGCGAAGGTGAAGTGCGCATGACCAAGGCCCTAGTCTTATAAAGTATTGTGATTGATATCAATCGTAACTGTGTACATTACATATACGGAATGGGACTTGCAATTTATTCAGATCTATCGCAACTCTTTTTAAGACGGGGTCCAACCCTCATCAGCGAAAGAGGAAAGTACACTCATCGCCCCCCTACTCCGAAATCACGACAGCACGCTCACTATAAAATTTCCAACTAAAACACAACAAAAAAAAGTAAGTCCCCCCTAAGCAAAATAGCATAACTTTTTACCCGAGAAGTTTTGAGCAATATAACTTGGCATGATTGTACCTTCTTTCATTGACTAACTTCCGTGTGAAAATCAAATTAATCCACTCAGTCATGCAAAAGTGAGCGCACACTAAAGGCAAAATTGTCTCTTTTCAAAAGTCACAAGGGTTATTGTTTATGCCGTTTTAACAGTACATTTTGGCATTTCTTGTGCGATTTTTAAAGTGTATTCACTCAAATATGACATTAAAATGACTTCTTATGTTCACATAACAGGTCATGTTACATCTTTGTTGAAATATCCAGAGTTTCATTTTTTTCACAAAATTGAAGGGTTTTTAAAAGTTTCAAACTCAAGAGGGATGAATATTTTTTTAACTGTGCTCACTCAACCAGAACAATGGGTTAAGACAGTGTGGGATAGGTGTTAGTGGGTCGATAAATAGACGATAAACAATGAAAAACACAAATTATGCACCAGAAATGCAATTCAATTAAAAAATCATATTACGGAATCCCCAAATTACCCTTGTGACTTTGGAAAAGTGACAATTTTGCCTTTAATGTGTGCTCACTCATGCACGACTGAGTGGATTAATATGATTTTCACACGGAAGTTAGTCCATAAGTTAAAGTACGATTCTGCCAAGTTATGTTGCTCCAAACCTCTTTAATAAAAAGTTATGCTATTTTGCTTGGGGGGGGGGGGGCTTACTTTTTTTGTTGTGTTTATATTGCACATAGCTTTTCAAAGATTGTAACTTAGTATCAATGGTCACTACCATGGCAACAGCCAAGGAACTTTCATTAGTTCACATGTTGCCATGGTAGTTACTATTGATTTCAAGTGACAATAATTGGAAATTTAGATGCATCATGGTCCAGAACGGCATTTTGACACCTACTCCAATGAGTGTCCATCATGATCTGTCTATTGTTATGCGCTTAAAGGACGTATGTACCAATAGAGATAAAAAAACGTGACAAAGGATTACGCCCCCACCGTCAATATCGATCATGTCGATGGCACCCAGTGACAGCATTCCTCCCGTCATTCGCCAGTCAACCACTGTTTAGTGTTGTATTTCTACAACACGCTGATGTATTTTCCTTTTGTGGTGGTTTCTTCACACCAGAAATTTGGCAGAAGCGAACTTGCTGTGCGAGGAAGAGCTTTATATACCTCGGAGAATTGGCATTTTTTTTCTAATAACTTGGTTTCCGTCATAATTATGTTCAGTAACAAGATTTGCAATAATTGTCTCGCCATACTTTATCAATAGACAAGACCCACTTCAATAATTATGACATATTCTGAACCATGCGGAGTTTTCGTGTATGACAACTACTTATGTATTTTGCAACATGCACACTTGTATTAGGACAACAAACAACATTTCTGGAGCAGCACAATTTAAGTATAACGTTGGGGGCGGATATAAAACGAAAGAATTTGATATCTTACAACCAAAAGGCAAAGAACGGTTTTTCAAGAGTGATCATAAAAATTGCATTCATGACATTGTGTTTGAAGCACCCTCCCCCCCCCCCCTTTTTTTTTGTTTCCCTACTCTCTGTAGTACAATGTCTTTATCTAGCTCCGTCTTTCCTTTTTCCCTCTCACCCCTTTCCACTCTTTCTGTCTTTCGTTTTGTCTTTCTCTTTCATGTATATTCCCTTTCCCTGTTCGTGTGTATCTCTCACCAGGTCTTTCTCTTTCCCTCTGAAACCTTTCCCCAATCTCGTCTCTCTCTCTCTCTCTCTCTCTCTCTCTCTCTCTCTCTCTCTCTCTCTCTCTCTCTCTCTCTCTCTCTCTCTCTCTCTCTCTCTCTCTCTCTCTCTCTCTCTCTCTCGCTGTCCATGTCACGAAGCTCTGTCTTGCTCTTTTCTTTCCCTCGCCATGATGACCATGTCGTTCTCCTCGTGTCTCTTTCTACGAAATGCCCCCTTAATTCTCGAGTAGCCTTAAGCTTCCCTTTCCTTCCTACTTCACATGATTGTATATTGTAGCACCCAAACCACATTCTCTCCATTTCTCACAATTCATCTTTTGTATTTTCATGTCCTTAAAATCACTAATCTTGCAAGACAGTAACTGGTCCGGGGAGTAAACGGATTCAATCATATCGACACAATGGCTGACAACTTCCTCTCGACTAATTAGGCCTTAAATGGGTGGCTCTGAATGCTCTGTCATTGTGAAAGTGATCAAAGGGCTTACAATAGCCTGAAATTCAAGCACAATGCTTACTGAAAATCTAAGCCAAGGTTAGGAGGAATTGAAAATAGGTGGCATGATAGAGACCTGTCAATCGTTTTCAAATAAGAAAGGAAACGATTATCGGACAATGACCTTGAGTGGAAGTCCATGGTAGCCGCGGAGTTTTGATTATTTGCCTTTCAATTTCGGAGAGGCGGGGGGCACGTGCGTCATACACTATTCATACAAATTAGCCGTCTCTCTAATTGAAGAAGTACTACTTCTTTGAGGAAAAGGTTATGAGTTGCGAGGTTCATTTTTTAATGAAAGATGATTAGGATTTCCCGGACTGAGAGCTAGCTATGTATTTATTTGGCTCAGCAAAATATCGCATTCACTTTGATGTCGGGCATCTTTTCAGCCTCATTTTAGAGAAAAGAGTTTTATTTATAGAAGTGAACGTAATTTTGAATAATTATAATTACATTTATTTTATTTTTTTTCCTATGCTATGATTTAATGTTTCAATTAAATTTGTCATTGCTCATTTGTGGGAGAGATTTGGGTGGTGGTGGTGGTGGTGGTGGTGGTGGTGGTGGTGATGGTGGTGGTGGTGGTGGTGGTGGTGGTGGTTTTTAGCTGAAGTTATTTTGGAGGAAATTCAACACTCAATGTTCAATATCTTGGTGGTGCAAGGTGGTCATAATTTAAAATGATTCGGATTTGTGCCAAAAAAAGTGTCCCTTTACTGTACTAGACAGACCCAAATAAAAAAAAAATGTGAACAGAAACTTCGTTGTTAAAGTTCGCAATTTCGTTAGCAGAATTAATGTCAGTTATATAATGGGAAATTTTAACAGGTGCAAAGGTTCTTGAAAGAAGCAAATCTAAAATAAGACAAAAGAATCCATGTTTCCATGCTCTGACAATGTGACACAAGAATGCTGCAGAAACAAAACATTGTTCAAAAAACGTCTTTATTCCGTGAGTGAAATAGATTGATCTTAGAGAAAGAAATACAGATGTAGTCCAACAAAATTGATCAATGATTTCCATTATAAAAGGAAAATACATATAAAAAAACGTTTACATGTTGGAAAAGTGTGTCAAAAGCATTATGGAACTTTTATAGAGGCAAAAAATGACATGAAAGTGAGTAAATATCACAACGAAGACATTTCGAAGAGACATCAAATCAGAAGAAACATAATACATGTAGTACCATGTTTTTACTTTAAAAAATAAGCATACAATAATATGGGGCGCATTCTCAAACAATTTCAAGACTGTGATTTACAAAGGTGTAAAATATGTAGATGTAAAGTAGAGATAAACCTATAGAATAATAGAACAACAGAGAAACAAAATCTTAATATTATTCTGAAGTGATAATTAGCATAAACGAAGGAAAAAGTGGAAACCTAAATGGAAATAATGGCGAAAAAAAAAATATCGAGAAGATCGAAGTTTGTTTTTTTTTCAGGGAGAGAATTAACGGAGATATCAAAAAAGGAAAGAAGAACAAAAATACATGAATGAAGCTAGAGTATACCCCCGTTCTCTCTTGAAAACAATCCTGATGAATGATTTTTATTTTTTTTTTTAAAAATGGAAGCAAAATAAACAGCCAGGAAAAATTACAACTTCGAATCAACCACATTATGCAATAAAAGCTCGGCAGCTAAATCATCGATCATGTCGATAACTTCAGTTATACAGGAGAGATTGAAGTTAGAGACTAATTTATGTGGTATGTTTGTTTAGTGTCTACTTGAAGGAAAATCGTGAGCCATGGAACGTCCAGAAACTGCCTTATTTGACCTTTCTCAGGTATGATTGAAAAATTTATTTATTCTTATGGTTAATAAGATTACATCTTTTATTTATGAACTTCAATAGATAATAAATTATTAAACTTCGACTGAAAATAAACCAAGCCTACGCTATTACAGTCCCAGTCGTGGAAATCTGTGCTGTAATCCCAAAATTTCCAATCAAAGACGTGATTGCGGTTGACAAAAATATTGTCTTTGTGTAATTCTTCTATGGTTGCCTAAAATGATGAACCATGAAAAGTGTGCATGTGTTTACAACCTGATGGATCAATTCTTATTGTTTATTGTTTATCCTCGATCCTCATGCCTCATATTTTCATGGACGTGGAAAGTTTAACTTGCACTGCAGTTACACACTCTACCGTATTTTGTCTACCAAATATACTTGCACTTGCTAAAATTCTTCTTCTTCTTCTAGATGAGTACAGTCCACCATCTGGTGTATTCTCATACTTGTTTGGCTGGCCGGTGCAGTGTATGTACAGTGCCACATAAAAAGACTACATGATTATATGATAACTATGTGCAGCTAAAAACAACGGTAACCCCTTTTACCAGATCTGGATTTCCTGTACCTCCTGCCTAAAGGAGATGGCAGAGGTACAGTTCACAAGATATCCAGGAAGCAAGTTCAAAAGTCTTATAGAGTCTGGGAAAAATGACTTCAGGTAGACTAGAGTCTACTATATATTTACTATGCGGTACATCAGCATCATCTTGAGTTGCGCTCGGCGTTCTTGGAGAGATGGCCACTGGAGTTTGGTTAGCAACTTGAGACAAGTTTCGCGCGCTACACTCCAATCACATACAGATACACATAGTAAAAACAGCACTTCGGATGAAGAAGAAGAAGAAAGTTACATATACACTTTTGGACTGAATGCACAGTGGAATAATAAGCAATGATATGTGCCAAGTTGTCTAGCATTTTTCAGTCCAAACTGTAAAATATATTAGAATAGGAAAAGCCGTAAAAAATCAAAGTAACGGAGTACAGAGGGCTTTTGACTGACTAGACAATCAATCATGAATGTGGTAGATTTATTAAGATATCTTGATTATTTGTTATGCATGACATGTTATAAGAGTCACCCAATTTCATATACACTACAGCTCTTGCCATAGGGAAAGGGAAGAAAGGGAAGGAGCCGCAGTTTTAAACCGTGGTATATTTTGTCCAGTTCAGCATGAAACACGATGCTTTAGCCTAAGCATCATGTTTCATGCTGAACTGGACAAAATATACCGTACCGCAGTTTAAAGCTGCGGCTCCTTCTCTTTCTTCCCTTTCCCTTTCTCTATGTCAATACGTACCTTTACGGTTCTTGTATCGCAAGGCATTATGGGACGGAATTCTAGTACCCGAGCGTTCAGTGATCGCTGCGGTCATTGATTACAATGTCATTTTTATGTTACAGATTTGTTACGTGGATCGGTTCCGACGTGATAATTTTCAGTAAATCTGAATTGTATTTTTACGATGAGAACTTTTGATTCGTATTATTGTATCTAAATAATGATTTATAAAGGGTTGTTGAGAAAATAATAAGCAAAGAGAGAGACATTCGAGACGTCGTCGGGACTCGGGTGGTAGTCCCATATGTGCAAAGATGTGTGTGTTGTGATGTGATGTGTGAAATTAAATAAAATAAAATTAAATAAATAAAAAGTACAATAATACAAATCAAAGTTCTTATCGTTAAAATATGATTCAGATTTACTGAAAGTATTCACGTCGGAACCGATCCACATAATAAATCTGTAACATGAAAATAATAATATTGAACTTCGCGCTCGCCGCGGCTAGCGTCATGAGCGTGTAAACGATATGACCGCAGCGATCGCTGAACGCTCGCGTACTAGAATTCCGTCTCGCCATGCATTGCGATGCAAGAACCGTAAAGGCACGTATTCCTTAAAGAGCTGGAGTGTATGTTAATACTTTGTGTTTCAGGCTCTGTGTTATCTTCAGAGTGTCCAACAGCATATTGAAGATGTGAGACGCCAAAATGAGAAGACTTGCAGTGACATTGGCGAACTCTTGAAAAAACCCTGGCCGGATAACACTTCACAAACAGCTCCCAGCAGTGGTGGCTCTCGTACAGGACTTCAGACAGAGGGAAATGACAGGAAGATTGCTGACTGCCCCCGGAGTCGGGAAGGAGAGTTGTTTTCAGCCGAAGAACAGTCCATGCTGGCGGAGGTGGACAGTGTCTTAGCTCAGGCTCAGAAGATTAGAGACTTCCAGGGAAAGGTGGGCTCCTCTGACTGCAGTTCAATTCAAAAGTTTACCAGGAGGAGTTGTTTGGGATTCACGTGCAACTGTAATCAATCTAAAACAAACAAGTATACAGTCGTTATGGGCATTCTCACACACACGCCTGCTTCTTTTCTTATTTTGAACTCTAGACTTACTGTTTGATGAGGAGAGTACATTTTTTCCTATCTAATTATCATTTTACCTTTTTCAATTTGAGATGCTTTAACCATGAACATTTATTTTTAAGGTCAATTGTTTGTATAACAAGTGTGGTTTACGATTTCTGTTGAATATTTTTTTTGATTTTTGCTTGTAGGTGAAAAGTAAACCTCATTCAAGTCAGGATAGGAAGTCCCCAAAGACAGGCACTGTGATTGAGGAGGCAGTGACCCCCAAGATAGAAGAACACACATCGGCACAAGAAATAGAAACAGCATCAGAGAACAAGCCAAGTGTAAACAACAGCAGTAATGATCAATTAGATGTCGCTGTGATATCAGCCAAAGATTTGAACCGACTGCTTCGAAAAGGTCCTCCTGCAAAGAAGGATCATGTTCCCAGATCTTCAGCTATCAAGCCATCGGAGAAACAGCGGTCTGTAAACCAGGTTAAACCCTTAAACTCGGCATCTTCCAGAAAAGGGAAATTTACAAGGACTCCCCAGCTCAGAACGTCTTCTGCCGAGATTGGCAAGCACGTGACGAGACCACCCTCGCGCTTTGAAGGAACACAGAGCAGATATATGAAATCTGCGAAAGGAGGCGAAGTAGTAAAGGAGAGGTCTTCGCACGGGGTCGCTCCCGGGAATAGAAATCACAGCAAATCCAAGGAGGGTTCCTCGCAAGGCATCCAAAGGGGAGTGGGGTCATCAGTGAAGCAGCCATCGACTGGACCTGGAAGCAAGGTGAGAATGGTGGAAGTGAGGACTAACCAGGAAGGAGTCCTGAGGCAAGATGCAGATGTAGAGTCGGCGACGAAGGCCGTTCACCATTTGGAAATCAACTCACAGCAAGGGAAGGCCACAACTGGTGACCAGCGTGTCAGGGATGTGTCAACTCGTTCGGCTGAAGGTCAATCGTCCGAGGCAGACAGGGTTCCGTTCATGCTTAGGAGAGATGGGTAAGCAGTATGATGCGGGTGCCTCAAACCAGCCCCCTTGTTTTCTTTTAAATATTCTCATACCAATATAAACAGGTAAAATACTGAAATTTCACTCACAAATCAGCAAAACATCCTCATTAAAAAAAACCTTTTGGATTAACGATAAACTTTCAAAGAAATTGTGCTTTGAATATCGCTCAGTAAAATGTCGCACATTCACATCACTGAACATTGAAACCGGCCTCTACCGATAATGTGCTATATCTCCGTCAATCTAACGAGTACAGTGCCGACATTTCACCAGTATTGCGTCTCGATCATGCTCGTTCCAGTGCAGTGAAAAATTGATGGAAAAATTTCGGCTATTGATGAGAAAATCATTGAAGTACGAACATAAGTTGAAAAACAGAGATATTTCGAACGAAACTGTGCAATTGTCAAATTCACAACAGCTCAAAGGAATTGGCATAGGGAAATGGAAGGGAAGAAAGGGAAGGAGCCGCAGATTTAAACCGCGGTATATTTTGTCCACTTCAGCATGAAACACGATGCTTTAGCCTAAAAAGCATCATGTTTCACGCTGAACTGGACAAAAAATATACTACGGTTTAAAACTGCGGCTCCTTCCCATTCTTCCCTTTCTCTTTCCCTATGCCAATTCCTTTGAGCTGTAGTGTATGTGCACATTTTGTCTAATTTTGCTTCTGAAAATCATGCATAAAAAACGTACTGAGCAGAAATATGTGGGGGCCGATTTCAAGGGAAGGGGCCGGTTTGTGGACCACTCACGACACAATCCACTTATCCATGGATACAGAATGACTACACCTATAATATGATTACCTCATTTACATGCCAAAAATCAAAACAACAATGGCGTGAACATCAAGCTTTAGACAATTAAATACTATGTGATTGCCTCATGGCAGAATTTAGTTATTATCAATGCTATTATGATTACTTTAGATTTACAGTTCTCCTTTTAAACTTTCTTTCCAGGTCAAGCTTAAAAGTTCCAGGAAAGTTGAAGAAGCTGTACATGAGCAATGGAAAGCTGAGGGATAAGCTAAGGTCTTTGAAGCAGAAAGAAATCTCTGATTCTCCATCAGGCTGTTTCCTGGATAGCATAGCAAATGATGTATCCTTTTAAATGTTCCTTGAATGTTTCCATGGTGAGAGTGTACTAATAAATACTATTTAGAAAATAGTAAAACTTTCGGTAACACCATGTGGTTGTATTCTTTCAGATAATTTGCCCACTTATGGGGTGAAGAAAGGAAAGGAAAGTGAAAAGTGAAAAAAAAAGGAGAGGTGAATTTTTATATTTTATAATACTATAACTGACTATAACTTTTCTACGCTTTTCTCATTTCCTTTTCTTTCTTTTCTCTTTATCACTACGTTGTGACCAATTCACAACTCTCATCAACACCCACCCTCTTCTTCTACCTCCATTCCATCCCATTTATTTTCGGTTTAAAACACTGAAAACTAAAGCTAAAAAATAGTCTTGTGTAAGTGTTATAAAATATAAAAATTCATCTCTCCTTTTTTCACTTTTCACTTTCCTTTCCTTTCTTCACCCCATCAGTGGGCCAATTATCTGAAAGAATACAACCACATGGTGTTACCGAAAGTTTACTATTTTCTAAATAGTATTTATTACTATGTATCCTTTTATTTAGCGTGCACCGCTGATTTAAGACAGGGTAGTCCAGAGCTGCCAATTCTCACTGATTTCGTAGGAGACTCCCTGAAAATAGACCAATATTACTGCTTTGGATTCCATCAAATCACCCAATCTCCCTGATTATTGAAAGATTATTGCCATTTGGTTGTATGTATTTGATAGACCTCTCCCTGATTTCTGGCACAATTTCCTCAAATCTTCCTGATTGCTGAATTTCATTGTTGTTAGCTCTGGTAGTCCTTTCGAAGGTCAAAGAAAGAAAATTTGGTAAAAACCACTGAAGATGGAAGCTGTATAAAAGCTTCCCTTCCAATAGTAGAACTGGAAACTGACTTTGAGCAGAATTATATGGATTGCTAGATTTCACATAGGTTTTGCACAGGTTTTTACAGCTTTCATGTTTATTTTCAGTAAATGTCTCATTCCACTTGAACTTGATCTCCAATTCAATACCAGCAAATACTCTAAGTTACTCCTGTATCAGCCATATATTTCATGGGGGGGGGTTATCTTGGCAAATTTCGCAAGTCGAGTCCTATTTGCAAATTTGACAACACGCGAAAATATGAATAGGACGTGCATGCGCACATGTATTACAAGTACACATACTCAACGATCGTGAATTTAACCACTCGCAAATTGTTGAGGATTCCCGATTTGCGAAAAATTAGACTTGCTAAATGTATGGCATATACAGCATGTAATATGATCTGCATCCCTACATTTCTGGTTTACATTGTCTCCCAGTAGAAAAAAAAGCATTTCCCTTAATGCTAGTTCATTATTCAGTACTCCTCAGACACTCTGCAAGCTGGTGGTGGTAAGGTTGATTCTCTGAAGCTTGTCATGGAATACCAACACCTTATTCAACTCACCAAAGACCTCAGGAAACAACTCGCATCGCTGCAAGGTAATGTGTCCATACCGCATGTACAGATTTTTTTCATTTCTTTCTTCTTCTTTTCTCTGTATAACTTCTTTGGGCCTAGTTCACAACTCTAAATCACCATCACCCTCTTCTTCTACTTTCAATTCATCCCATCTATTTTCGGTTTAAAGCACTTGAAACTAAAGCTAAAAATAGTCTTGTGTAAGTGTTATAAAATCATCTCTCCTCTTTTCACTTTTCTTTTCATTTCTTCACCTCATAAGTGAGTCAATTATGCAAATGAATACAACCACATGGTGTTACCGAGAGTTTTACTACTTTTAAAGTAGTATTTATTATTATAAATATAAGTTGAACAATAATGTACAGCGCAGCAACATTCATATTTTGTTTGCATTCACTTATGTATGAGACCAGAAGTGGACATGATTGAAAAAAAAAATGGGAAGTCGGTGCATTGCAGGGCAATTTTCTCCTATAAACAATACTATGATGAATTGTTACTACATAAAGGAAAAGCACAGGAATTAACTTGTTAGGGATGGATAAAACAAATTTTTTAATAGTTCTGAAACAATGAACATTCTCAAGGATGCTGTTTGTTTCTTGCTGTAATAGCACACCTAAATACAGTGAAATATCCACTCATTTTATGCAACTCATATCAGTTTTCTCAATTGGTAGAGAGTTATACTCTCAATGGCAAAGCTGTGGGTTGGAGTCCCTCACAAGTCCTTGCTTAAGTCTTAACCTGCCGCTGTCGCAGTTTTGCGACTAAGGGGTAGCGTGCTGCTGTCGCAAATTTGTAACAAAACTGTAATAAAGAAAACCTACAACTTACCCCTGGCAAGTTAAGAGTTAAGAGCCAGAATTACATGTATTTGCACCTTTCTCCTTGGTGGGAAAACACTGTCTCTTGTATAGGACAATTGGCCACTAGCAATGAGAGTCCATGCTATGATCACTGCTGTTTGCTCTACCATCATAGGTTAGAACCATTTGATTTACAATCTGATCTGATACCGTATATGGTCTTGTGTTTTCTTGTTTTGGTGTTCCTAGGTGAGGTGCATTGGGAAGACATCTACTACGTGGTGTCAGCATGCAATGCTGTCAGACAGAGACGGGATGAGCTACAGACAGAGCTCAAGCAATACAGGGATGGTAAGTACCTGTCTTTGTCTTGAAGACATCTGCTCTATGCTTAGTCTCCTTTCTCTTTTCTTCCCTAGTCCTGTATGTCAATTCAATTCAATTCAAGGGGTTTTATTCAAAGTTGTAGCCAACAGGCTAAATTGCAAGCGAATTTACAAAGTAAAAACGTCAAAAACTACATACCTTGAAAGAAACTATACATCAAAATAACAAAAAGAATTATAATGAAGAATGCAATGAATTAACATATCGTAGGTGCTAGTTTCAATTTTCCTATGAATATATGAAGAATGAATACAAAATTTTCAATATGATATGGTATTCTGGGCTTCAATTAAACTAATTGTACCAGCGTTCAACACATGCAGATTCTAATATAAAAACACATTTTTTTTTTTTATGAAACACTTAAACATGTATGAGCATCGCATCTGAATTGTCTGAAAGACAGAGAGTACCATTTTCAAAAGTCATGAAACTCAGCAGGAATCAGCAGTATACACTGACAATAACATGTATGAAATCTCACAGTTACAGCTTCACAAACATTTTCAGGAGAAGTGAAAAACTATCCTTGTTTACATTTGAACCGCAGTGAGCATAGCTAGTATACATTAATAATCGTATTGCCCCTCTCAGCGCACGATGCGAGCACTGCTCCCATTGAACGCACGCACCGGAAAGCGGATAGATGCGGACCATAGCGCAAAGCAGTCTCCAGGCTCTAGGGTGTAGGTTTCGGATGGCCCGCCCAAAACCTCCTCAAAATCTACTGGCCGCTTTAAATATGCCTTACGTCAGTTTCCTTTTGTATTATTGGGAGAGAAGTTCTTGTACACTATCTTCTTTCGTTTTCTGTGGTTTTTACAAAATGTGTTTTTTTTACCTGCAAAACGGACACCATGTTTTTAATGAATGCAACCAACTGTTTAAAAAAAAAAACACCTCCATATAAAGACAACATATTTTTTGTTTCGCTTGAAAAATGTTTCTCATTCCAACCTTTATTAAAGTGACCGGTACCTAAAGACCACTTGCTCATAAAGATCACATTTCTTGTCTTCCTTGAGCGGTCTCTCACTGTACAGACAAAGGTGCATGATAAGTCTCTCTCTCTCTCTCTCTCTCTCTCTCTCTCTCTCTCTCTCTTTCTCTCTCTCTTTTCCTCTCTCTCTCTCTCTCTCTCTCTCTCTCTCTCTCTTTCCCTCTTCCTCTCTCTCTCTCTCTCCCCCCTCTCTCTCTCTCTTCAATGCATCTTCAGTATCCCCTACTCTTTCTTTCCATCCCATCATTCCAAATTGGCATGATACATATATTAACAAAGCGATAGAGGAGTGTCAATACAATACATCTCCTATGAAAAGAATCATCAGTTAAATCTTGCATTGTGCATATCAGACAGTAAATGTTGCATCAATAACTCTTTGTCAACAAATTTTTTCTGAGCTGGTTATGATGAGATATTTGATGTAAAACCGTACATGTTTTTGCTTTTTTCAGTGGAGAATCATATGTGGGATGCTGCAATATCGCAAACTCTTGACTGGCAGGCGACGACATCACCTTTTCTATGGCCTCATCTAGGTAAGCTACTCCTACCAGTTTATCACCATGCAATAAACCATGCCTTGCTTTTGTTTTGAATAAATACCATTGCCATTCATATCTCAAATATTTACACCATTAACTATACTTTCTCTGAATAATGTTCAATACATATGGTATTAATTTCATCTTCTTCATATATTTTACCTATTTTGGTATAATTTGTATGAAATTATAAGAATTTCTATAAACTAAACACCAAAGAAATAAAGCTACACACATGTTCTTGCCAGACTTCTACTCAGCCAAATAAAATTGTCTTAGCCCCGTATTATTTAATGATTTTTTTTTAACATGGGCATTCTTAGGCCCATACCATTTGCCTGAATTCGACTAAGGAAATCCACAATGTTCACATTCAAAATGCTTCATGTACATGATGTTTGCACTCTTGATGCTTGTAGTTCATTGTTTCCACAGCTCACACAATAATACATACACAAATTGAAACACATACATCATATTAATGTTGCCATTTTGTTTCATGTTGAAATATAACAATAATGAAATGATAATACTGAGACTGTGAAAGGGTCTGAAGGGGCAAAGCTTGTGAGCTGGACTCTAGCAAAATTTGTTGTAGACCAGGAGGGTGTTTCACCAAGCTCTTCTTAAGCTATGAATGAATATGCACGACTGATGACCATTTCTTATGCTAAATCAGATTCTCAATGATTTTAATTCCCATCAGCAAAAGTTAAAATCTGCTCTTTGTAAATTAAAATTCTTGTTGTTGAATGTCTGAAAAAAAGTTTATGATTTGTCAAATTTGATTAAGGATTGTTATAAATTAACTCCTACTACGTTAAAGCAGGAACAGATTGAAAAGGTCACCAGTCGTGCTTAAAGTCATTCGTACCTTATGAACAGATTGGTGAAACGACCCCCAGATTATAGAAACAGGATATGCCTTGCTTAGTATTAGACGTTGTGGGATGCTGGCCTGACCAAAAAATACAGGTCCATGTACTGTGTACAATGCAGGCTTACTCTTGGACAAAGCATATCCTGGTATTAATTCAGCTTTTGTGCTTCTGGTGAATGCTGGTTTTGCAAAGTGCACTTTCTGTAAAGATATGTGTAGTGTACATTCACTATAATTACATGTAGTTTTATGAGTACAGGTGTATGTTGTAAAACATAGTTCATGTACATGTATATAAATGGTACATAATCTGCTCCCCCACGCTCTCTTTTTATTTCTCTCTGCCCCTTTCTTACCCTCTCTCTTTCTTTCTGTCTCTTTCTAACCCTCTCTCTTTCTCTCTGTCTCTTTCTTACCCTCTCTCTTTCTGTCTATTTCTTTCCCTCTCTCTTTCTCTCTGTCTCTTTCTTACCCTCTCTCTTTCTGTCTATTTCTTATCCTCTCTCTTTCTCTCTGTCTCTTTCTTATCCTCTCTCTTTCTCTATGTCTCTCTCTCTCTCTCCCCCTCCCTCCTTCTACCCCTTCTCTCTCTATCTCTATCTATATTTCTCTTTCAGCCTTTCCCTTTTATTTTGAAGTTATACTAATATTTGAACACTAGCACATCACAGGAGTTGCTCTTTGTGCCAAAAGTTTGCACATGGCTTGCATAGCACCCGAATGCAAAACTCACGAGAGTCCTGTACAATGCACACTAATTCATTCATCCCTCTCTATTTTGTTAACATTTCAGATGTGAAAGAGGCCAATAAATTCCTGCACATTCCGGGAGGAAACATTCTTCAGTACTCCTCTCTTGCGGACCTTCTCAGCTGGAATAGACTGGTTTATCACATTCAGTGTCTGCTACAAGAAAGAACACTCCAGCAGGTAATGATATGCATGCCTGGCTGCATTGCCATACTAGGGCCCTGTTACATAAAGCTTACCTTTAATGATGACTCTGTCATCAATGGTAACTTCCATGATAACACCGCTCAAAAGCCAATCATATTGAAGCCTTCCATAGAAGTTGCCATTGGTATCAAAGTTACCATCAAGTTTGTTCAAGGATTATTTGCTTTGTTTACCAAAAAGGACCAGTGATGATATATTACAGAGGTCTCTCTCAATCAAAGGAAAAGTTTACCCTGGAGTTACATTGGATTTGGTTATAGCAGAAAAATGAATGCAACATATTAAAGAATGTTTTATGACAATCTCTTAAAGGATAAGAAAGATATGACTGAATAAAGTAATAACTCTGTTATCCTTTGTCAGATTTTTGTTACACCTTCACTTGTTTGTTTCCGTCATGTTTGTGCTTTTAGTAAACCAACTTAACTTTGCGGTGGACTTTTCCTTTAAGTTGTTTGTCACAGAAAAATATCAAGACTGATATTGAAATTAAGTTTTCCAAGCATTACACGATTAACTTCTATTATTAGGAATCATGGAACTATCTCATTACACAGGAGGATGGAGGGCTAACTAGTGAACTGTGCACAACCCTGTTCTAAGTACTTTTTCATTATGTGGAATGCCACTAACGTGTGCAATAAGTATTTCAATTGCTTAGCTTCTGATTATCATGATTATCATGATATTTTTTGTGCAACTCCATTGGAAACAAAACATTTTAAGGAAGATTTTACCAAACATTGTATATCCGTCTCAGAAGGAAATCTTTATACTACAATACAGATTGCGTTTACTGTTTGTATGTTCTAGTCTAATTTCTCTTGTTCAATGTTATGATTTGCATAACTATTCCCATCCCAATATCATTCTCATTGTGTCTCGTTCCCGCCTTTCCATCTCCAGGTGATGGGGGATGCGGTCCTGAACCTGCTCTCGGATGTGGACCCTCACGACCCCTCCTACCCCGCCCTATACCGGATCGCCCACGGCATTATCCTCAACTCAGGCTCCGTCTTCCCATCCATGATAGCAGATGATGATAGGGGGTCGTCATGTACTCCTGGCCCGTCATATTGTGATGGTGGTGATGAAGAATGATGCCCTTCCCCCTCCCCATCCCCCCCCCCTCCCCCCCCCCCCCCACACACACACACACACACACTTAAAGGAGACCTTTGGGCATTACAAAACCAATACTTCCTTGTTTTGGTACTAGAATTGATTATCAATCATCTTGTTGTGGGTCTAATATGTTTCTCTAATTAGAGAACAATCTGGCCTAGATTTTACCCTGTTTCAAGTACCCTTTTCATTGTATTTGAATGCTGCTGACATGTGCAATTAGTATTTCAATTCCTTAGCTACCACTTATCATCTTATTTGTGCAACTCCATTGAAGAATTGTTGTTTTAAGGAGGATTTTACCAAACATTGTTTATTGATCTCTGAAGGAAATCTTTATACTACAGTACAGATGTTGAGTACAGTTGGCACGTTTTAGTAACATTGCAAAATCTCCAGTGGACACAATGGCAATGTTCGCGAGCAACCTCTTATGATCCATAATTCACCCTTTGCTTATCAATAGTATAACACACACTGTACATATGTGCAGTGGCTGGGTACTCCAAAATAATTTTGTTTTAGGCTGTTAGTGCCGTTTTAAATATTCAGTAGCGTAGGGGTTAACTTGAAGGTGCAAATACCCCATTCCTAATCCTAGCTCAGCTTATATTGCAGTACAAGCTACCCAGTATCAGCAACATTCCTAGATTATATTTGATTAAAGTAGATTTGATCCATTATATCTTCCCATATCTGTGGTAGCAGATGGTTGAAGGCTATTTGTAATGCCTGCATAATCAGTGAATCCCTTTTAATGGATTATAGTGGTTTTGTTTTGAATCACAAACACTTGTTTTTCAACAGTGTGCCTTTAAATCTCATCTCATTGTGTTGTTCCATCATCACACAAAGTTTTGTTTGATATGCTGTAAAAGGCCATCTTTTTTTTAAATGAGTGCAATCTTGTGCAAGCAATTTTGCACCAATTCTGCTACAAAGCTTTTGAAAACCAAACTCTCCTGCAAGATGTCCATGTTCAGTCAAACCTGTCTTTAAAGACCACCTCAGGAAAATATTTAAAAACAATAAGTTTGTTATATTAAAGAAACATGATAAATATGTATAAATTAATAATTGTTCAGGTTATAATTTCATAATAAATGTTATCAAACACAAATTCATGAGCATATTTGTAATGAGTTGGACAATATTAGTGCAGAATTTCAGAATGTTTTGTCAATTCACAGCTGAGATCAGAAGGGGGGGGGGGGGGGGGGGGGCAGCGGAATCAAATACTTCTTTGTCGCATTTTCTCCCTAAGTAAACATACACATCCTGTAGGGTAGCATGTCGTCTGGGACAGACGGGGTTAACCCAGACAGATCTGCTCTACTCTGACAAAAGGAAGCAAGTGACAAATCGCTCAAATCTGGGTTATTGGTATTCTTAGATTGTACCCCGCATTCCCTACATACGGCCAAAATCTGGACAAGAAATATTCATCTTGCTGCGAGATATTCAATCTAACATGATGTGGTGTTGCACTGATGCCAATGCAAGTGACAGACACATTTTGCTCATTTACAAGAAAAGTCTCTTTTGTTAGTTGCTTCCTTTTGTCAGATTAGGGCAGAGATATGCACACCCATATAGGGTCATCCTTAGTCCATGGTCTCTCAGCAATGATAACAAGCCTTGGCAGTGTCATTGCCCCAAGAGGCTTGTAAGCCAATCCTCTGCAGTCTGACTTTACGTAAGTCTGGATTAAGTCTGGTTTAAAGGGCATATACTCTACTGGGAAGACAAAAAAACTTAAAAAAGGGTGATCATGAGCAATCTTCTTGACAATGATCTTATATTCATGTATTGTCCATTTTAGAAACTTGCTGAAAGTTATTTGCCCTCAAATGATCCACATTTGGGGTAATTAGTGATTAAATCCGAAATCTTCAAAATGTTAGGCCCAAACACAATTTTTGACTAAATACTTCAAATATGGATCATATGAGGGCAAATAAGTTTCAGCAAGTTTCTAACATGATTTTAAGACCATTGGCAGGAAGGTTGCTCACGATCACTGTTTTGAAGGCTATTTGTCTTCTCAGTACAGTATAGTCCTTTTAAATCTGGTTTAAGTCTGGTTTAAGTCTGGTTTAAATCTGGTTTAAGTCTGGTTTAAGTCTGGTGTAAGTCTGGTTTAAGTCTGGTTTAAGTCTGGTTTAACTCTTTATGTGCTAGATGAAGTGCGGCTCTATGAGATATGCTACATTATATTATGCAAGCCCTTGTGCTTGGTAGCCTGGCTTCAAGGCTTTTAGACATTGCGAATTCAAACTTTGAGATAAAAATCTAGTGCTCACCAAGACTAGTAACTCTTCCATTCTCCTCTTTTCTCCCTTTGGGTGAGCCGGAGAAGAAATCGAGAATGATTGGTCTACTGCAGCCAGACGCATTTGTTAAATATTGCAGTTTGGAATGAAAATACCCACCAGCATTGGAGGGAGGCTAACCAAGAAGTATGTACCTTAAATAGATCTCATTGGAAGGCTAATCTAGGGCCCTGTATCACAAAGAGCAAGTTGCAATAGATAGCCGCTTTGCAGTCAATTACAAAGCTTTTATCTATTGCAGGGTCCTGTTGCATAAAACTTACCATCAATGGTAGCTCTGCCATCAATGGTAACTACCATGGTAACATCACTGGACAGCCGATCAAATTCAAGGTTTCCATAGAAGTTGCCATTGATAGCAAAGTTACCATAAATGGTAAGTTTTATGCAACGGGGCCCAGGTGTCTGCAATACGAAACTATCTCTGTGATCAATTGCTATTGCATACGATAGATCTGTTAATCTTTCAATCAATTGTAATTCTTTATGATACAGGTTCCAGGTGTTTTATCGACTAATGATTGAGGCTGATTCTGAGAGGTGTGTTAGCTTTTTTCAAAGGGTTGACAGTGTTTCTATTCCTGTATAGGTGTGTGCTGTAAATAAGATATCATTTCTGAGGTATGAATTGCAAGCATATTTGCCATTACACAATATTTCAGATGTATGGGTAATCATTTGACAAGCTCTTTACCTCATTCATTGCGTGGTTCCAATGTAAATAATAAAGATTGTGAATGAACTATGAGAGAAACAAGGTTATGGGAGGCCATTGTGTGTTTCCTGTTCAACCATTTTTTTTTTCATTTCAACCTAAAATCGGGTGAAAACTTTCAATTACACCTATCAAATCTAAAACCGTTGTATTTGAGAATACAAGGAAATTATTACCTCATAGAAAGTGTGAATGAATGATTCTATGTAGATATTCAAACCACCACACTTTGTATTAAGTCACCATCCTTATGTTTATTGGTTAACATTATTATCCCCATTTTGGCAGTCATGAATAGATCTGACCTTCATCCTAAAACAAAAACAAAAAATGTGACACAAAGGTTAGACACGTAGTTCATGCATCTTTTAATGGCCTTGCTTGACCATTGCCATCTAACACTGCAAAAGCAATTAGTGATAGGTAAACTGTGTGTGTGCCAAACGAACACTGTTGTTCTACATGTATGTACATTGTGTGTGTGTTCACTTGTTTCAAATTGCACCAGTGGCAATTACAGGGTTAACATCATATGTGCTACTAAACTCTTTCATTACCATTTGCATGAATATGTGTAGTAAGCCAATGGGGGTCTCAAAACCCTGTAATATAAAGGTTAACTCTCTCATTACCATTGGCATGAGTAATAAGCCAATGGGGTTTTCAAGACCCAGCAATGTAAGTGTTAACTCATTCATTACCAGTGGCATGAAGATATGTAGTAAGCCAGTGGGGTTTTCAAGACCTGGTAATGTAAAGGTTAACTGTCTCATTACCATTGGCATGAAGATGTGTAATAAGCCAATGGGGGTTCTCAAGACCCGGCAATGTAAATGTTAACTCTATCATTACCAGTGGCATGAAGATGTATAGTAAGCCAATGGAGTTTTCAAGACTTGGTATTTTAAGTGCTAATTCATTCATTACCAGTGGCATGAATATGTGTAGTAAGCCAATGGGGGTTCTCAAGACTGTAATGTAAGTGTTAATTCTGTCATTACCATCGGCTTGAAGATGTGTAGTAAGCCAATGAGGGTTCTCAAGACCCGGTAATGTAAGTGTTAACTCTCTCATTACCAGTGGCATGAAGATGTGTAGGAAGCCAATGAGGTTCTCAAGACCCGTTAATGTAAGGGTTAACTCTCTCATTGCCATTGGCATGAAGATGTGTAGTAAGCCAATGGGGTTTTCTACACCCGGTAATGTAAGGGTTAATGCAGATTCTAGTGCCAAGTGATTCCCATTGCACAAATTTACAGACAATTTATTTCAAAATAGTGTCAAGTTGCACTCTATGATCTTCAGTGAGTCCAATTTTATTTTGGTGTTTATTTCTTAACAATAGTTTTGGTGTTAAAGGTAACCTCTAGTGTTAAGATTATTATGTACTCAACAACAACAAAGGTGCTGTTTCAACACAATATTTTTGTTACATTGTGTTTGCATTGTTGAACTATTCTATTGAGTATTTTGGGGTGTTAAACTTTCACACTTGGTCTCCAATCTATGTTCAATGACACCAATGGTGTTGATTTAACACCTGAGTTGTTTGTCACAGTGCGGTAGAGCACTTTATAAACTTAAACACTAGTTTTTAGATCTATATTCAAAGACACCAATGGTGTTGATTTGACACCTGAGTTGTTTGTCACAGTGCGGTAGAGCACTTTAAACTTAAACGCTAGTTTTCAGATCTATATTCAAAGACACCAAAGGTGTTGATTTGACACCTGAGTTGTTTGTCGCAGTGCGGTAGAGCATTTTAAACTTAAACGCTAGTTTTCAGATCGATATTCAAAGACACCAATGGTGTTGATTTAACACCTGAGTTGTTTGTCGCAGTGCGGTAGAGCACTTTCTATTGCTGTTGATGACCTCATAGTGCATGGGATTACTTCAGATCTCAGTTAATGATAGTTTCATCCAGGTACAGAAGTCAGCCCACGGTTTCATTTCCTTCTCCAAACAATGAAGTCGTCAAAATGGCCAATATTGCGTGTTTACGCATGAGTTGAGGTGTAGGACCCTGGACACCTTCGGCATAGATATGTAGAGTACGGACAAACCTATGTATAAAGATTTCTTAACTCTGTGTATACCTATGTTGAATTGTGTGCAGCATTATGACGCATATATCTCATGAGGTAATACATTGTCCAGTGCTTGATGAGCAAGATAGAAAGCTACCTTCAATGAAAGCAAACAAGTATATGATGAGCCCTGATTAGTGACATTTTAAAGGGAAACTTTACTCTGAGATATAAGTTTGATGACTCAATTACGTTTACCTTCATCTTTAAAGGGTTACTGAATTAGAAAAATAAGTTCCCGCTAATCTTTGTAAAATTATCCACTAAAACAAATTTCACATTTGTTTGCCGCTATAAAGTCTCATTTTGACGAAAATTTGAATTTTATTGACACAATAATTATCGTCAAACCTTTTCTGATACATTGCTTTCATTTTGCTGCTGTGATTAATACCAATTTAACTTCAGGGTTTCCCTTTAAAACGAACTCTGAACCCATTAATGATGGGTGAACGGCTCTGCTTTGATAGTGGCCCGTAATCAAGTACATCTACTAATAACCACCCCTTATCTTTACATCAGCTATACCACCTTTATCGTGAGTCATTTTTTGAGAAATCGTGGTGAGACATGGAGCCAATTCATTGTTTAGTGATAATGGGGGAAATCTTGCTGGATGTTGCAGGGCCTTGTGAAATATCTTAGATGTGGTCATCCTGCACTAACGATGGAGGGATTTGGCTTCAAGCCAGTCACATAAGTGCAATGAAACTATTATAGTAACGTGGAAGAAAATGATGCTACAAGTTGGAGCAAGTCCCAAACAGGAAATTAAGTGCATTTTGAGCGTCATCATGGACATCGATGGCCAAAATATGCAGTATGTCCACACTAGCTGAACATCATAATTGTGCTGATGTAAAATATATTATGTTGTATCTAAAGATTATAGCTAAACATAATTGAGTCACAATAACTGGTACATGTATTCATTAAATAAACAGAAGTCTACACCAATGAGATCATTTAAAGTACGTACATACTATTAGGGGGGTGTTTCACCAAGCTGCTCGTAAGTTACAAACAACCGGTGATCCCTTCTTGTGCTAAATCAGATTCTCAATGAACAAAGTGTGGTATCGCATTTAGCACATGAAGGGATAACCAGTCGACAGTCGTTCGTAAAGTCATTCGTAACTTACGAACAGCTTGGTGAAACAACCCCCAAGTTGTTGTGCATTTCTAAACCGAACTATTCCATAACGGGGTCTGACTTCAGTAGACTGCTCATTCTTAAAATGGAGATATAAAGTGTGCAGGAGTCGTAGAATATCAGACTGTCATTTTCTGTTTGGTTCAGAAATATCCACCAAGTTAAGCAAATAGGAAGGAGGGAAGAAGAGGTGTGATGTTTATTATTTTAGACTATCTATTCAGACTTTAATTTGTGATTGCACCAGATTAAGGGATAGAAAGAGGCCGCGTGCACCTCCCACATTCCCAGGTCATACCATCCGACCTGCTTAATAGTCCCATAAAAGCGGGGTTAGATCGTGGTCAAGTTTACGGGATGAGTAGAATGGTGGCATAGTTTCCGTGCCCATTTTGTTGTCATGGTTCAAAATTGCTGCTTCAGTATTATATGTGCTAGTGGTGGAAGTGGCGTGGTTGAGTTCCTCTGACTCGTAATCAGAAGGGTGGGGGTTCGAACCCAGCAGGGAGGTGTTTCACCAAGCTGTTCCTAAATTAGGAACGACTTTGCGAACGACTGGTGATCCCGACTTGTGCTAAATGCGATACCACACTTGATTCATTGAGAATCTGATTGAGCACAAGAAGGGATCACCAGTCGTTCGTAAAGTCATTCGTAACTTTCGAACAGCTTGGTGAAACACCCCCTGGGGTAATAATGCAGTGCCCTTCATGAAAAGCGGTGTTCTCACTGATGAAGCTACTCTAGGTAAAGGAGACCATATTATTATTATTATTATTATTATCATTATTATTATTATTATTATTATTATTATTATTATTATTATTATTATTATTATTATTATTATTATTATTATTATTATTATCATTATTATTATTATTATTGCTAATAGAGAACGTGTGAAACCCAGTTCATTTATGTGTGGTGATTTGGCTTTAGTAGTGAGCCTTTTCCCTGTATTTTGTAAACATTACTTGTTTGCAATCTTCCCATCTTGTAATCACGCCCCCCCCCCCTTCCTCCCCCAAACTCTCTCTCTCTCTCTCTCTCTCTCTCTCTCTCTCTCTCTCTCTCTCTCCCTCCCTCCCTCCCTCTCTCTCTCTCTCTCTCTCTCTCTCTCTCTCTCTCTCTCTCTCTCTCTCTCTCGCAAACCTTCTGCTGTAACACTACATTTAAAATGGTTTACAAAAGCAAAAAACATGACCGAACACGTTAAGTAACATAAAACAAGTGAAGTGTTACAAGCGATATTTACCTCTCAATGGGATTTCATGGAAAGTATATTCATTGCATTGTTTTGATGGTGATGGTGATTGTGATTGATGGTGCGTATTATGGCTGAATAGGAAGTGATATGCAATTTTGAAAATATGTATCAAGATGTCTTGATGTCATTTGTGAACTATAGCCCGTGAGAGACAGGAATGAAGCTGAACTTTGAAAAAGTTATGCAATTGAGGGTAATGATTGACGAAGATGTTATCATAATAGTGATATGATCGTGATTACTGTATTATATCAATGTTATATAACACTGTATAACACTATTATGCACGATGCAGCACGTAAGAAATGAAATGCATATATCGTGGGTGTATATTTATATGAAATTATATTTGTATATAATAAAGTTGCTATGAAGTACAATCAGATATCAAGGAATATTACTCGTGTTATCTTTGTTTTATCTTTATCCCTTTCTTTTTCTTTCTTTCTGCATATCACTTTATTATTTTTTCATATCTTTTGCCAACCCTCTGTCTCCCTTTCCCATCATGCATATTATCTCACTATCTATCTTTAATTTCAATTAGCGGGTATGCCGATACATGTGCATGTACATTGTATTTTGATATTCTATTTTTTTCTCTTTCTTTCTTTAGTTTTGCAACAAAATTTAGCTCCACGCTCCTTCTTGACGAGTTCGGTAGACGTTTGAGTTGTGATTATGATAATAGTTTATATCAGTCGTGAGTATAAAAAAAAAATTGCATGAGCCATTAGCTATCACAACAATAGGCTAACTCTGTATTTGGAATGATCTTTTCAATCTTGTTTACAGTTCCTATTACTTTTTATAGCTCGATAGGAAATGATTGGTCATAAAGCGAGAACACCGGAGGAGAGGAACGTACCAGTCAAGGGCGGAAACGAAGGCCTAGCCTACCTCTGATTGTCTGTCCATACCTGTTTTTCAAAAGTAGTTTAAGCTGGGTTGACGCCAAGGACTTATACCAATAAATTTAGGAGGAGGGGGGGTAGGACGAAAATTGACGACGTCAAATTATATGATGACCCATACCACCCCCTTTCCCCTCTCCACCCTTCTCGAAAGCACAACTGATCAGTTATTGTCTGTCTATACCATTTTTAAAGTATTTTATGTTATGTTGGCGCCAAGGATTTTTACCATTGAGTTTTAGGAGGGGGGGGGAGTAGTTTTCACATTGATAATGGAATTATATGACGCCCCCTTCCTCTGGTATACACCTCCCTGCACCCCACCCTGCCTTCCCTTCTGTTATCAATGTATGTGTATGTGTTTGTGTATGTGTGTGTGTGTGTGTATTTGTGTGTGTGTGTGTGTGGGGGGGGGGGGCGTCAGTATACCCTTTCTAGACGTACTCGTTAGCTTAAGATCCGACCACCACTGTTTCCTGTACAATATCCCCTGACATCCCCCGATCTTTGATAAACTGAAGATTGATAAGGTGCGTGCGTTTATGTGTGAGTTGATATCAGTTTAGGTGGGTGCTTGCATGTGTGTGTATGTATGTGTGTGCGTGCGTGCATGACTCTTTTTGTGCATGTGTGTGATATCTATTTGATCGTATTCGCTTTTGATATATGCAAGGTTTCTTGTTGAAAAGGAAACGGTTTTGTATATTCATGTCAAAACTCGAAAAAAAAGTCATAATTTTTCTTCTTTACGTTCCCGTTCTTTTTTTCCCCTTTTCCACCACTTCTTCCTCTTCTATTTCTTAATTATTATATTAAAACACTTTTACTGATCATCTGTACACAGTTAGTCATATTAGGTCGCTGAATCTTATAGACTGGATACATTCCAATGCTACAAGTTTGCATCAAATATTTTCTATTGTCAAACTTATTTCGTATAGACTCTCCAGCATATTGATGTGAAGTCTTCTCGCTGTCATCACGAGGCGAACGTGCAGTGTAGGGTCATGGCTAACTTCATGCCTCATTTGGTCGATGTATTTGTCCCAGAATTTCCTCTCTCTCTCGCTCTAGTAACAATGGTCATGAAAGTCGATGGCAACGGGATGACTTAAAGCTAAGCTTATTTTTCTTCTCTTTGTTTTTCTTTGTCCAATTTTGATGAGTCATCATTAAAGATGAACCATCCCTTTTACAAACATCATGAAAGTTTGCACATATTTAGCACGATTCTTTGGGATACCAACCGTGATATTTTAAGGTTAGAGGTACTACCGTACTATAACTCCCGTAGAATAAATGAAAATCGAACTAGTTGTCACTGAGATTTGACTATTTTGTGGTACGAAAAAAAGAAAGTTCGATCATTATGGAAGATTATTTCCTCAAAACCGAATATTACGCTTTGTCGATTCCCGGGAAAGTTTATATATCCACTCTCTGTCTCAAATGATGACAAAGTCAGGGAACTTTCAGAATAAGATCTGCAAAAGGGACGGGTTCCTTTCGTCCCCTGGTTTTTCTTGTTCATTTCCCTCCCTCTTCGCGCCCCCTGCCCTCCATTACCACTCCATGAACGTAATACACATGTGCAGACAAAATCAAATTGCAATTATAGAGAAGGAAAGTGAATGGAAAGAGAGGGAGAGTAGATGGGGAGGAGAGATGGGTGGATTAGGTATATAATGGAAGAGAGAGGTGAGTAGAGAGTGATGAATTTCGGGTAGAAGGAGAGAGAGGGGAAGAGAGAGTGAGAGAGAGAGAAAGAGAGAGAGAGAGAGAGAGAGAGAGAGAGTGGGGAGGAGAGACGGGTGTATTATGTGTATAATGGAAGAGAGAGGTGAGTAGAGAGTGATGAACTTCGGGTAGAAGGAGAGAGAGAGAGAGCGATGGAGAGAGAGAAAGAGAGAGAGAGAGAGAGAGAGAGAGAGAGAATGAGAGAGTGAGAGAGAGATAAAGAATGAGGGAGAGAGAGAGTGAGAGAGAGAGAGAGAGAGAGGGGGGAGAGAGAGAAAGAGAGGGGAGAGAGAGAGAGAGAGAGAGAGAGAGAGAGAGACAGACAGACAGACAGAGAGAGAGAGACGCTGAAAATAATATTTGACAATATTGAGAGGGGCGTTTGCGTTTAAGAGATCGTGAAGATCAGCCACGGGTCCAGGATTTTGGAAAAGAGGGGGCGCTGACGTCAAATCTGAGAACACAATGGGAGCAGACTGCAATTTTCTTGGATATTGTTGCAACAAGACTATGTTCAGTGTGTTCAAAATGTATCAATAATATAGGGGCGCCCGCCTCGTTCATCCCCTCCTAAATCCGCCTCTTAGGATGATGGCCTCATTATACCCATAACCACTAAAAATGTTTTCTCATGTCAGCAATCACCCCGAGATGGTTAACATCATTTATTGTTATTGTCAGTGCTTAGAATACCTGAACAATAATTGAACATACCTGCGACTACGGACAGCCCCCCCCCCCCCCCCACACACACACACACACACACACACAGAGACACACACCTCTATAGTTGCTGTATAGACGTGCGGGTCAGAAAAACAACACAAATTGATTGACAGGTAACCACTTCCCTAATCGTTTCTTATTCCCTGTATTATGTGTATCATGATCAACCGCATCCCACCCCGCTCATCCCGCGTAGTGCCCTCTCATGTGTGTATGCGGTAGGATTAATCTCTGCGGTCCGGATGTTGTTTCCTTGCCGCGTATTTTCGATGAGTTAAAAGAAAACTTGCCGTCCCATGTGATGTTGAGTAGTGGCCATCATTATCTCAGATAGTTCAAAAGCAGACAACTATTTCGTTTTAACAAGAGGACAGAGTTTAACGATTTGAAAATTGTCGCAAAAACAAGTGTGTACCATTTTCGTAAAGCGATTTTTTTTTTGTCTCATACATTTGGTAAACATCCACACGAGGAAGTATAAAATTGTAACGCATCTGGTAAGTGTACAACTATCTCTCCCTCTTCCTCCCTCCCAACACTCATCTTACTCATCCTCCTTCATTCCAGCAACATGTCAATCCCTCTCCTCTCTTTCATCTCTCTCTCTAATTATTGTCTCTCTTAGCATCTCTCCATATCTCTCTCTCTCCATCTTCCTCCCTTTAATTTCTCCCTCTCTGCTTCTCTATATCTCTCTCCCTCTTTCTCAGTTTCTCTCTATCTCCCCACTTTCCTATCCATATCTGTCCCCCTCTCTCTCTCTCTCTCTTTCTTTCTCTCTCTCTCTCCTCCTCCTCCTCCTCCTCCTTCTCCTCCTTCTCTCTCTCTTTCTATCTCTACCTCTCTCTCCTGCCCTCTCTCTCTCTCTCCCTCTCTCTCTCTCTCTCTCTCTCTCTCTCTCTCTCTCTCTCTCTCTCTCTCTCTTCAATACATCTTCAGTATCCCCTACTCTTTCTTTCCATCCCATCATTCCATATTGGTATGACATATATTAACAAAGCGATAGAGGAGTGTCAATACAATCTCAATTTTCTGCCTCCTCTTTATTTTTCTTTCCTTCATTCTCCTCCACCTCCTCTTCGTTCTTCACCATTCTCTCTTTACGATTGTTTTACACCCACTTCATTACCCTGCACTTTTCCCTCCTTCCGTCCTTCCTTCCTTCTTCTGGTTAATTTCAGTCATTCCTTTCCCAACCATTTCCTTACAATATGAATGAAACAGGATGTTACAAGGTATTCACCTTAACTCACAATGTCAGTCCTTAACTTTGATCAAAGTAATACACACGGTACGACTTTCAAATATTTTCAGGTTGTTCCATTTTATTTACACGACAACACTAACTGTGCCAACTTCATAAATAGTATTTACAGCATATTGGCATAATCAGACCTAGCGTAATGGAAAGTCTTGTAACAGATAAGGGCGATATTTCATTCCCATCATAGCCATACCTCTTCATAAACATAAACAAGTAGATTGATGTCCACTATGTGGAATAAATGTGAAATAAACATTGATCGTGATGACCATGACCATGCAATAATGTTGCCATTTTAGCAATCTGCAAAAAACATCAACCTATAAAAATCGATCAATATAAATTGAGATTTCAAGTTTAAACATTGAACAGTTAATACAATCTTCTCCTTCTTCTTCTTCTATCTTCTCCTTTTTCATCTATCTTCTCCTCTTTTTTGACATTTCTACTTGTCTTCTTCTTTTTTTTTTCTTCTTCTTCTTCTTCTTCTTCTTCTTCTTCTTCTTCTTCTTCTTCTTCTTCTTCTTCTTCTTTTTTCTTCTTCTTCTTCTTCTTTTTTTTCTTCTCCTCCTTCTTCTTCTTCTTCTCTTCTTCTTCTTCTTTTCATAATTATACCAAGCCTCATTTCTACAATGTATGTACAGTTGCACCATTTGTCTTTAGCAGCATCGTCCAGCGTATAAAATACAAGTTTTTTTATACAATATTTACATCATGAACATTTTTAGATTAATGGCGCATATGTCACTCCACGAGTCCATATACATCATTTGCTAGATGAAACATAATTTTACAAACACTTTGGAAGTGCTAATTCTCACTTCGTATATATGCTATACCGTTCTCACTGGTTTTGCAGCTTTAAGCTACGTTCACACGGGAGAGTTTTCCTACTGCTGCTCAGTGGCATGCGTACAGAAGGGTAGCAGCATGGCCAGCGAGAGCAGCAAAATGCCCCCGTGGGAACGTTCCTTTAACACTCATGATTAGTTTTCCGTAGACATGATATTCGATTTCAATGTAGAGCTTTCTATAAATACAAATGTACATGCTTAGCATAATTTACACATTAATATCATTGTTCAGATTGTGTTGTTTTATGATATTCCTTCAAAGATAATATGGGTTTTGTTTTGCGGAAGGCCACGTATGACTTTGTAACTCGAGAGTGGCTTTGAAGTTCTGGGTCTCTGAGCAGCAGGTGCAATGTCGCTGGGAGTCCAGTGATCGATAGCGAGCGCAGACGATACACACCAGCACGGGGCAGATGGACAGACCGCCGTATGCGATCAGATCGCCAGCTAATCGCAAGACCACCATGTTGATTGAGTCGAAGTCCGAAGGTGGAAAGTAACCGTCAACGGCTCGGACGCTGAGGCAGATCAGCCAGCTGGAGGCGAAGACGACCACGGTGGCGATGACGCCGACGGATAAGAGGCGACGCGTGGCGCGTTGCCGCTCGTTGCCCTTAGCCGCGAAGCTGTCGAGCGACCGCCGACTCGATGACGAGATGATCCGACACATGAGGACGTTGAGAGCGATGGAGAAAATGAGGAGGGGGATGAAGTAGAGGAGAGCGCTGTGAAGGCTGTTGTAGACATCGACAGGCCGGATGTAACCGTAGGACGTGTACCAGTAGTCCGTTAAGCCGAAGAGGACAGGTACGGCAAGCAGCGCGGATACGGCCCAGCCAGCCAGGGCGTGGCAAGTCGTCACGCATAGCCTCTGTCTCGGGCAGTACGACGTCATGTTCGATATCGCACGGTAACGATCCACCACCACACCGATCAGCGATATCACCATCGCCCCTCGGGTCATGAACTCCACAAACATATACCCGTGGTTGATCAGGTCTTCGTAGTCGGTGACGTCGAGGAAGACTCTCTGGTAGTGGGAGAGGAGTGTGCCGAGGCTGTAAGCGATCTCGGCGATGAAGAACGACGCGGCGTAGATGTTGGCTCGTGTGCTGCGCCGCGTCGGGTCGCACGACACCGCCGCCAAGGCGATAAAGTTGACGGCGAGTGCCATTGTGAGGAGAGCGATGGTGGTCACCATTACCAGCTGCGAGCACATCAGATCCTGACCCGAGTCGCCCGGGGAGATGGCGGTGGAGAGAACCGTCCCGTTCCCCTCCTCCAAGTAGGCGCTGGTCGTAGTTTCAAACTCAGCCATTGCTATGGTCGAGAGAGTTTCGACGGTTGATAATTCTTCGACCGTTACGACTTCCATGAAATCTGAGAAGAAGAAAGCGAAATGGAAAATTAAAGATTAGACATGAAAGTAGGTGTTCAAAGAGAGAAACAATCACAGATACTATTAATAAGATCTGAATAAAGAATGAGTTAGAAGGAAAAACATAAAGAAAGACGTCGCTGGTTACTGAACGAGAAAGTGCCATACGGCAATAGAATGAGATCTATACACAAAATGGTGCAAAGGGCGTTTGCATAGTACGGATGAAAGCAATCCAAAAACAGAACATGAACAAGAAATAAGAAGGATAGTGGAAGAGTCGCTGAGTGCATACATTAAAGAACGGCATATTTTTATATGGATTTTCACATCCGCGAGAATTGTTACGTTTGCAAAGCGCAGCGCAAACACTTTAGCCTCGAATAATGTTCAACAATTATCGATTAGAAAGTTAGCATCATTTAAGTCGAACACATAACTGAACAGAAGACATGAAGACACTAAGTTTTGTGACTAACTTTCTTTGGGAGCCGTTCTTTCAACAATTATTTCACGACTCATCCCGGTCTTCCTCTCAAACCCGTGAACAATTCTGAGTAATTTATCACATAATCAATTAAGATACACGCAGCTGTATGGGCGATGCCTGCAAGGATTAACGTTCAAATCTTCTATTTTCCCAAATCTGAAAGAAGTATTTTCTTCTCATCTCTTTTAGCTTCAGCGCTACCCGAAGATGCCAGGAAATGTATCATTAATGCCATCTCGTCACACAGGGCCAATTTTCATCACGTCGGTCTTAGGTATCTCAGCTGGAAGAGATGACGTATAACCAGGTCTTAACTCCGCGTGACTCATCTTAGTTTTGACGTGGTGTCTTTATTACTTTGGTGGTGTATCCCCCCAAACGCGGGGCTTATAAAGCAAAACAACGCGTGATGAAGACAGCATCTTGATCTTAGATTTACTGACAAGTCCCTTCGGTGACTTAAGTAGTATTTCAACGACTTTACTTCTTTGAAATGACTAACCACTGATCGTTCAGAGTGAAATAAATCTTCACTCCTTTCTTTGCAAACTCTGCAAATATAATATACTTGAGGATATTCGTTCTATTTTTGATTTTCTTCAAAGAAGGCCTATAGACAATAGTTTTATTACGCATGATTTATCACATCCGTTTTTATGACAATGCTTCTTTATCATTTATTTTAAGTTTTTTATGTATAAATATCGTTGATACAAAGCATCTCTCAGTACAGCAGTTTTTAGATAAAATCCTGTTTAAAATCATGAAGAAGTTTCTTTTTTCTTACTCATTAAGTTTCATATTCGCTCCTTCTCGGCAACAATTTTCAGTACATGTTGTTTGAACTTACTGATTTGAAAACGATTACCTGTTTGATTTTTAGGAAACGATATTGTTGGTATTGGTACGATATTAAGTTACCATTACAATAAAAAGAGGTAGTACCATACCTTTTCACTATTTACAGACACAACAGATTTACATTTTCCCTAACAAATCGTAGTATTCCTTCATTATATTCACAGGGCGTTGCCAAGGTGTGACCTATATTCTGTAACTTATCAGATGAAATAGCCACTCTGTTCTGTGTCTGATTATTTGTTCATACACTTTTACTTTGTCTGGAAACTAGATGGCTTTCCTCGCGGCTATATACCTATTAATAAACTGATTATTACAATATTTGATGACTGAATGGCGTGAAAAATCCATTAACACCAATCCAGCCAAATGATCGTCTCGCTGGTTTCCAACAGGCAGGGCGAAGTACTTCCCCTGTGCCTGCTTGTACTCATGTTATCTTCCTCCCTCCGGATGTGAATTATCCGATGTCCCTAATTTCTTCTGCTATATAGTTTTATTTTGGGCGCTTCGCATCCCTTCCCGGCAACGCGGCTCTGAGTGTGCAGTGCGCCCGACCGCCCTGTTTAACGAAGACAACCCTTGTTTAACGCTTCCTGTGCCGGATAAAATGCTGCTCTATGGGAATTGGATGCATTTATTGTGAGAAAATACACACATGACTTAAAACATGTAAAAAGAGTGAACTCTTTGGATGCCAGTTACAGTTTCATATCACAATGGTAAAGTCATGATTGGCAATATTCCTGCATAAAAAACACAATCATGATTTGTATGAAATATATCACTACATATATCCTTAAAACTATCTTCAGCGGATGTTATGCACAGCTGGACCATTTTGTTAATTTAGGAAGAGAAACACGTGGGTTTATACATTAGTTTAGCATGTTGGGAAAGACTCAGGCAAACTTCGACGCTGCCATTTGCAGGACTTTGACAAACTAATATATAAAAGAGATCTGGATCTCTCCGACATTAAATTGTTTAACCCTCTTAGTACCAAGGTGCAAAGGGACCACTGATTTATAACGCAGTAATGAGTCAATGGTTGTAAGAGGGTTAGGGGGAAAGAACTTCTGGATAAGAGACCGCCGGTAAAAAGATGACAAAGCACACATACTCGCAATGTCTGTGTGTCATGTCTATAAGCTATTTAAAAAATTAACCCCTACCATGCATACCTCTTGAAAAAAAACTGCCTATATTATGTCTTCTTGCATTTGAGTGCCTTCTTCCTCGAACAATTCTGATGTCAAATTATAGAATGAAAATAAAGTATACAATTAGACAAAATACTAGATTTTAGTGAAAGGGCTTTCTGGGGTAATTTCAATTACCCTTTCACAAAAATCTAGCCAAATTGTCCCTACGGCGGACTACTCATGAATATTAATGAGTCAGATGAAATGAAACTCTTTCGGGTATTTGTTTCCATGTTGTCGTGTCTTGACCCGTAAACTAGAAATAGCTTGCGCGGTTAAGTCGCTGCCCGGTAAGCAGTAGATTGCAGGTTCAAATCCCGTCTGGTTCCAAGATTTTTGTCTGACTTGTTTTTCGTTCATTTACAGGATGGAGCACGCTATCCTTTCTACTGGGTGTATTCCTAAAATTTCTTTGTATATTAAACAAAATACATACAGTTGAAGATAGTACAAGCCCTCCAGATGTTATTCCTGATGTCCATCGTCATATCTCGCACACCTTTTATTTAAGCATACTGAGTTTCTAGGTATAATAAAGTTACAAATCACAAAATAACCCAAGATAACCTTTAAAAAGGGGGTACGCATCGCGTGCCATCAGGTAGCGTAGGTACGCGGATACAACCAGTCTGTATTAGCTGGTAGGCCAGTTGCATTTCCTGTTCTCATTTCCTTTATCTTTTCTCTCGCAAGTCTTTGGGGTTCATGGGTAGTTTGGCTAGTTTCTGGAAAGGGGAAGCGTTACATACCAATGAGATATCAGTGGAGATGCTGCCAGAGGTTCACTGCTACCCCCTCCACGCCCCCCCCCCCCCCACACACACACAACACACACACACACACACACACACACACACACACACACACACACACACACACACACACACACACACACACACACACACACACACACACACACACATATCCTCGTAGTTTCTGACACACATAGCCCCCATGTCATCCATTGTTGAATTGCCATGTTCTGCTATTATTTGATACAAAGCGTCTAATGTTCAGTCGCCGAATATCACTTTAAACATGTTAACAAGTTTAGCAAGCCTCATCACTGCTGAAAAACAAATCGATGAAATGAAACAAATATCTTATGGTAATAAATCATCTTTGTCAAATTGAATGATTCTCTCTCTCTCTCTCTCTCTCTCACTCTCTCTCTCTCTCTCTCTCTCTCTCATCTCTCTCTCTCTCTCTCTCTCTTTCTCTCTATTCTCTCAAAGCCTTTTTTTTCTTAATCTTTGTTTTTCCCATTTCTTGTCCTCTCTCTCACCCCCTTTCTTCATTTCTATTCTTCTTCATCTCTTTCCTTGTCTTTCCTTGTCATTTCTGCATTCTCCACCACTAACCCCCCCCCCCCCACACACACACACACACACACATAGACACAGACACATCTCTCTCTGTCTCTCTGTCTCTCCTGTTCCCTCCCTCTGATTCCTGTCATACCGCTTTGAAACCGGACAGCCTTTGTCCGCGCGATCTGTCCTCTACCTGCGCCTAATTTCCCGCTCCTTTTCGGAATTTGTTTGCGTTTAAAACCTGACATCCTTCCGGCCGCGTTCTGGTTAACAGACTCGAGGAAATGGTTCATTCCGCGGTACTGTGCAACAGTAGTCATGGTTATGTGCAAGACCAAAGGAGAAATGTTCGTAGCGCTGGTCAGCCAAGGAAATTAAAAACGTAATATAGGATTACAACGCGCCCTGCAATAATCCTTGTCTCTGATTGAGTTTCGTATTTTACACTATCATCACGGTATCGCATAAGACATGATCTCTGCCTAGCACGCCTACATAATCAATTCCATTAAAAAAAATACGACTAATGTTCTTATAAGGTGCCAGCCCAGAAAATGTTTGCTTGAATAATAGTTAACTTCTTGAACGACATTTTGAAGTAATTATATCGATGGTTAAAAGAAGTTGCCGATGAATTGTATGCACAAAACACCGATTTAGATTACACTGACGAGCAATCATGCAAATATATTCCATAATCATAATGATATTACACGTCTATCGGGCCTATACCTATAAGAAGTAGGATAGAAATAATAACATCTCATCTTTCCAAATTATAAACAAAATAATTTATCAATCGTATGTTCCTGCTCAACGTTGCTTTGATTTCAAGTTACATGACAATATGGGGATTTTAACATATCCGAGGCTACACTGAAATAACAGCTTCACATCAATGAAAATGCACATCGCTTTTACTTTTCCTAAATAGCTTAAGAGGTTGAACAAAATTTGATGAAAATATTATTGTAGACATTACGTATCAGTATTCCTTCGTTTGAATTCAAGGATAAGCGAGTCTTTTAAAGTGTGAGTGACAAAATGTATTTTAAGAGTTAACGGAACCATGTGAAACAATACATATGTTTGATGTATGTAACATATTGTTTATGATCAAAGTAAAAATTTAAAAAAATTATTTGATTCACACGGCAGTAGTATATATTGACGGGCTTATTACCAAAATACAACGGATACATTTATAGGAGAAATAAGTAATTAGATATAGCATTGTGATATATCATCAGTTTCTACATTCAAATCTGTTATCCATAAACGTCGGTTTATAAGAAATAATAATACAACATAGATAATTATAGTCGTGTCTTCCTCTGTGGAATCACATTATCAGTCCTTCATTGACAATCAATAAATGGCGAATGTTAACTGTTCTTTTTATCATTCATAAAAACACGACGTTTGAACATGATTCAAAAATACCGAACAATGGAAGGGTTAAACTTTTAATTAACTCACCTCAACCGAGTAGTAAAAGGAGATCAGATTTCTCTTGTCGAGCAGATTATACCCCTAATCGGTCAATTTTACTCCGTTCCCTCAGTCGCAAGAACAACAAAGTTTCCAAAGTGTTAAAGATTGACAAAGACGAACTTATCAATTGTGTATTGTTCCAAGTTTGGCGTGTGGATGCTGTGCGGTCGAGTGCTGGCAAAATTATGAAGTGTTCGGCGGCATCCTTCGTTATATTAGGTCGAGCGCTCAGACGGTGTGCGTTTTTGGCGCTCAAACCTTCGCTCAAAAATAGACAGTGACTGCGAAAGTTGACTCACTCCCACCTCCGCGGTCAATCCACGCCGCTCATTGGCTAAACCGAAGAATGCATGCGTTAGATTAATGCGGAATTGCCATCACTAGTGATAATTAGATCAATTAAGTTGTTTTTGCTTTTATGTTATGTTTTTGAATTTGTCGGGGGTTCCCCATTACGTGGGCCTTTTCGTAGAGTGTGTATGGGAAACGTTGTTTTTACGCAAGGGGTATGACACTATGATGTGGTTTTCTCATCTAGATGTTTTAACTTTGCTTTAACTTTTTTTCAATGGATAGTTGTTATTGCTGTGGTGGATGATGTAACGTTGCGAGCTTATATTTTGAAATACAATATGAAGTGCAATACGTGGAACGAAAAAACCCGTTAAAGATCCATTCTTTTTGGTGAAGAATGTAACTTTCTTAAAGCATATACACGATCGAGTGAATACATGAAAAAAAAAATTAAAAAAATTAAAGACTTATTGGTGCTTCATCATTATTCAAATCTTTAAAGACCAATAAAGCCCTAATAACGAGTATATTTGAATACAATTAGTATGTTTTTCGACAAAAGTTTGATGAAAGATCAAACTTATTAAGCTTAATATAAAAAGAGATATTGGGGTTAAATCAAGTTTTTACCGCATTTTGTGTCACATGGGGTACAAGCATAAAACGCAAAATTATTAACATTGTAAAAGCACAATCCTACTTTCAAGTTATTCTGATGTTTATACTTATATACTTAAATAATCCGCAGAACGAATGAAGTTTTTGGGGCTATTGAGTACAAAGGGGGTTTTTTCTTCTAAATCATAACGGTCTTGTACTTTGTCTTATATTGCTGAACATTTACAAAAACTGTTTCTCTAAATTACTTTTTGTAGTGATATCATCGTCATGAAAGTTGTTTTAAAGGATTCATTACTCTTTAAGTTGTGTTAAAAATGACATCATCGGAGTTGTAGGCCTGTACACTGGGTTTTACCTTAAATAAGGTCGCGTGCATACTACACCAAGTATAAATCATTCTCCGTATTCATCCTATTGTCCCTCTCCTTCGCTTTCTTCCGCTTCAGTTTTCTTCTTTTCTTCTTCTTCGGTCTTCTTCTCTTTTTCTTCTTCTTTTTCTTCTTCTTCTTCTTCTTCTTCTTCTTCTTCTTCTTCTTCTTCTTCTTCTTCTTCTTCTTCTTCTTCTTCTTCCTCTTCTTCTTCTTCTTCTTCTTCTTCTTCTTTTTCTTCTTCTTCTTCTTCTTCTTCTTCCTCTTCTTCTTCTCCTTCCTTCTTATTCCTCCTCCTCCTCCTCTTCTTCTTCTTCTTCTTCTTCTTCTTCTTCTTCTTCTTCTTCCTCTTCTTCTTCCTTCTTATTCCTCCTCCTCTTCCTCTTCCTCTTCTTCTTCTTTCCTTTTTCTTTTTCCTTCTTCTTACTTCATTTCATTCTTCATTTCGTTGCTCTTTCCATTCTTCATTTTTCCCTACCTCATTCTTTTTTCTGTTCATTATTTTATTCCTTCGTCTCTTTCTCTCGTTATTTTCACAATACTTCTTCTCCCCCTCTCAGTCAATTACCTTTTCCCCGTGTTTTAATAGGAATTTTTGCCACTTTTTCTCAATCTACCGTTTTTCAATCAATTTCTTTGCTTCATCTGGTTTCCCTCCTGCTTGTCTCCTTTCATATTTTGTTTATTCTTTTCCTTATTTCCCCCTTTTTCGTTCATTCAGACAATGTGAAATTGCTATATATTATAATATGTGTCTATATTCGTGCCTTTTGTACAAAAAACGAAAACGAACTTAAATATCAAGAGTGATATTCAAAGTTAAATTCAATTAAAAATGACACTTAAAAATAATATTGTTCGGGATTGAACAATGATGTGTGTGTGTGTGTGGGGGGGGGGGTGTTAACTTCAGCGGCATCAGATGGATTGTACATGACATTACAAAGATGTCAGTATACATGGTTTTAGAAAGTGTTACCTCTCGACAGAACAATGGGATGAGCACGTAAACGAAGAGAAAAGGAAACATTATTTTATTTTGAAACACTTACACTACAAAAACGTGACATGAAGAAGGAATTGGTCATGCTCAAAGTGTTGCCAACTAGTAAAAAGATAATTTCATAATAAATGATGTAACGGCGTACCTCCTACCGTATGCTATTCATGTTAGCCTTGTGATAGAAACTTTGAGAACTTTATGGAACGTTTAACAAAAGTTCCAGCCATTGCGACATACATTACACAGTGATGCAAGTATTCCCGTTTGTAATCACTATTCCAGGTCAGTGGCCGACGTCATTGTCTAAAAGGGACAACGTACGTATAATGTTTTCATTTTAGTTGCAAATAAAATAAGACCATTAACCTTTTTTTGCGCCAGTGAGGCGTATTATACGAAATGAACTCAACTCTCAGAATGAAGTAATTTCCTTGATATTATACATAGGGTTAAAATAACAATGAAACATTCATTTTAGGGTCACCGCAGCTGATGGTGTTAAGGGATAGATGACCTCATCACGAGTGTTTGGGGTTGCCCCAACCCAACAGAGAGTACGTTGCGTCAGCAATTTAATGCAGAGAGGGGAGATGCCATAACAATGTTAAATTTTATATAGAGCGCAAGATAGATTAGCAATAGTTCCCCGTGCTTTCTATAATCAAGTTTTCTTAGAGAGTTTGTTTAAAAGATTTTTGTTTTTAACACACAATAACATAAACAAAAAAGGATATGGATTGTTTTGGACAAAAGTTAATTTTGAATATAATCGAGAAACTTTCAAGATCCTGTCCAGTTCCCTCTTAAAACCGCATGCAAGTATTCAAGTGTGTTTCATGATCTATACATACACAAGTCATACATCATGCATGCACTATGAACATGACAAAATTCAAAAGGGACCCTTTAAACATTTGTCCGCGCAACAAAAGACCATGTTTATAGTAATGACATTGTATTTTTTATTTTGGTGCGAGAAAAGCATGATACCAGCAGCAGAAAGGAAACACGTAATAAACATTGTAACAGCGATTCAGTAACAATTAAGCAAACAGTACGTCTGTGATTTACAGAGATAGTTCACCCTGAAGATAAGGTTGTTTTAAAGGGCATATACTGTACTGGGAAGGCAAAAAAGCCTTCAAAATGTAATTGTTAGCAATCTTCTTGCCAATGGTCTTAAATTCATGTATTATCTATTTTAGAAGCTTGCTGAAAGTTTTTGCCCTCAAATGGTCCACATATGGAGTAATTAATGATTAATGATTAAATCCTAAAAATGTTCGGCCCGAACATTTTGAGGATTTGTGATTTAATCCCTCATTACTCCAAACGTGGATCATTTGAGGGCAAAAACTTTCAGCAAGCTTCTAAAATAGACAATACACGAATTTAAGACCTTTGGCAAGAAGATTGCTAACAATTACATTTTTAAGGCTTTTTTGCCTTCGCATAATATGTGAAAGAAGCATATTAGTGAAGGTTTGAAGAAAATCCGTCAAAGGAGAAGAAAGTTATGATCTTTTGAAATGGCAACGTTGTGATGTCACGTGCGAGGTGCTCTCCCATTTCTGTGTACAGTATAATTACATAAATTGCCGTTTCTGTTTTTGACAACGGAATGATTTTTTTTCATACAGGTATGTGTGTAATAACGTATTTCTAATGATGTATCAAATGCACAAGTAAAAAGATGCATTTTTGGGAGAAAATGCAGTATTTTCGAGAAAAAAAATTGTACACAACATAATTGAGAGCACCTCGCACGTGACGTCACAAAAACATAACTTTCTTACCATTTGGCGGATTTTCATCAAACCTTCACTAGTATATTTCTTTCATTTGTCTGTTTTTATTGAAACCAACTTATTTTCAGAGTGAACTTTCCCTTAAATGTAAAAAAAAAAAAACGTAGCGCAAAAGCAATGCCTTCCATATCTCTAACCTTCCCCTTCATCTAGCATTACTATCGATATGACCATTATCGATAAGTTCGTCTTTGGAAATTTCAATAATAGTTGTACAGTATATACATGGTTTATTTATCAGTTCTTAGTGCTGACTACTGATTACAGTTTTAATGAAATTACAATAATTTTTCTTAGTAATGTGCTGATTTAGGGTTTTTATTGATTTCTGCATGCGAAACCTATAGTAAAATGAAGCGATAAATTGAAACATTTGATTGTATCTAGTTCGAGTGTAAATGCATCATTTATTTATTGGAAGGTGATATAGAGTGTTAAAATTAGCCAACGACAAGCTTTATGCGAACTTCAGACGTGTTTTCGAAGTTCTATTAATGACAAAATGTGGTCAAGTAATAAAAACAACTTCGCAATCATCATGCAATACCAAACTTTAACTGTCTATTCAACGACAACCGATCATAATAGAGGCCTGTTATGGTTATTGTAAAGCATGGTCAAGAAATGAAAACAACATAAACCTAAACTGAAACTCGACCTCGCTATCATATCATGCAAGACTGAACTTGTCTCGTAAAGTTGTCATGACAACCAATCAAAATAGAGGCCTGTAAAATATGTACATGTGTACAACATACAAGGACGCGAAGGAAGTTGCGTAATACATCCACCCTCAATCATCACAGCTCCGTATGACGCAGTAGGCCTGTGTGTCGGCATGCATGACGTCAAATCTGGTTTGTTGTTGAGTTGAAGGTGATCTATTAGTATGATGATAGCTACGCAAAAATGACGTCATACGTATAATTAACTTGAATCTAGGTACGTGAAACCAGTTCCTCGCTTTTTTCTTCCAGTAAGTTTAGTTAGACCGCCTAATATTGTTTGGTTCCTTAATATATGTATATGTTTTTGTGGGGTTGTTTTCCTTTCTCTCCGCTCTTTTCCTCCCCCCCTTTCTTTTTTTCCCTTTACACTTTAATAAGTCTTCTTCTTCTGGTTTCATACAATGTTGCACTCTAGCCTTGGTCTCTTTGTCATCAGTTGTTCATTATTATTTTACGGGACAATTTTTAATAATATTTTGCTTACTTTTGCTTGGACCTCAATATGTTAATGACATTCACATGAAATGTTTTAAATGAATATTTATGTGTATGTTGTGTAAGGAAAATACGGAAAAATCAAATCAAATCAAAATTTCAGAGAGAACTGTTGCCATGCTAGCCAGATGAGAGCTCTTGACTCTTGTAGAGAAATCGTGGGTTCCACCTGTCCACGCTTGGACAAGCGTTTTTGTTGACGCGTTTCTCACTCTCGACCAACCCTAGCTGGTGAGGTATGGGTATACCTGGCTGGAATATGCCCTATCTTTCTGTATCATTATGCTGAGAATAAAATCATCTCATTTACTAACGCCACACTCCTATTTTGTTTTAATTAGTTGACCTCTTAATTTGTTTTCCTTCTTTATTTTCTGTCCTCCCTGTTAGTTATTTTCCTTCCCTTCTTTTCTTTTTTTCCTCCTTTTTCGTATTCATTTTCATTTCCGATATAATAACGATAGCAGAACAAAAAGAAGACAACATGATTGATGTCCTGGGAGGCATTTAATTAAAGTTGTCAGCACTGACTAAAGAGTCAGTGCTGACAATTTCAGTGAAATCCTCGAGTCGGATTTGATTAACTGAGGGGCACTAGCCTCTGACTGTTTTTATGGTAACTGTCGGAGAAGGACAACTTGTCAGTGCTCACAATGTTCATGAAATGCCCTACTGGTGTCATAATTTATTATGTCACTCTTTTGCGGATTTATACCACAAGAAAACATCTACAACCAAGATTATGCACTTGTCATGGATTTTAAAGAAAACGATACCAATTCAGTATGTGTCAGATAAATTGCAGCTCGATGGGATTTGTGTGCAATATTTTTGAGTGATCGCACACCTGGCATACAAAAGGTTAAACGGTGCAGAATTTTCTGCCATATTAGAATATGATATAACCCCGTCATGCCCGTCTTCTATTATGATTTTATTAATAACTAATAAGATTGGTGCAACATGACAGCGAACCACCGTGGATGTGAAGTGTCTGTAAAGTATGTTGTATAGCGCCATCATTATGCAAAACATTTTCCTAAAACGTGCATTATTCATTAGACTCACGTACAGTTAAGTTGCAGCATGTACTAGTACATTGTGTACACACTACCAGTAAATTTGAATATGCATGAGGATTGGAGAATGCCTACCATTGCGATGCGGTAGCTGGGCCGTGGAAATAACGGAATAATATTTCTATTTTGTCTGTCCTGAGAGTGAATGTGAGTATGTAGTCAATGTCATACACATTTGGTGTCAGAAGTGAATGAATTGGACCTTCAATTTCGCCATGATATCTGTGTTATACGCTGTTTTACTGTTGAAATGAATTGAAAACAATGCCATTTTTTGCGATAGGGAGGTCATCATTTCAGTGCACCGCCTCCTAAGGCCATGGCAAGCTGGGCCGCCCCGCTAGCGATAACGTGTGGGCAGCGCAGGGGCTGTTCATATCCCAACAGCTGATGCATGCATGGTGTCCGTGCTAAATTATGGCTACAGCTGATAATGATAGAATAACACTATGTAAAGCTATATAAATTTCTGTCATTTCTTTGAACCTATATGTCTAGGGTTAGTGCCTATGGCATAAGTTTGAAGAGAAAGCAATTGTTCTTGTAATACCTTTTCAGTACCTGCTGATCGAAGATTCTTGCAGAATCTAAAAATGAACTCTGACTCTGGGCATGAATTCCGCTCGCATCCTTACCACATCCTTACCTTTTGCATGTTACATTATTTGATTTGCACAATGTGTAATCAAGCACTTCTATACACAGGACCTCCAATTTGTTGTCCTGTCCAGAAAGGGACAGAGTCTAAAGAATTCGCTGTAAACCCTTCCCTTCGTAGATCTGTCATATCTGTAGACAATTTTATAATTTTTTAATTTTTCAATTTTAATATTTTTTTTTTAATATGTTCACCCGACCTTACATGTTTTCTCCCAATTATCAAGGCAATCATGCGCTAGAGGTCATAGAGGAAGACTCTGCAATATTATTGTTGAGACTTGGAGGCTTTTAATTTTATAGCTTATTTCAATGCAATGCAGAAACTCACTGTCTCATCAGTGCAGTAATCACTGCCCATCATGAAAGTGTATGAATCTGAAATAAACCAACAGATGGCATTAGATTGTAAGATTATAAGTACACCACAGCTCAAAGGAATTTGCATATAGGGAAAGGGAAAAAAGGGAAGGAGCCGCAGTTTTAAACCGCGGTATATTTTGTCCAGTTCAGCATGAAACATGATGCTTAAGCCAATTCCTTTGAGCTGTAGTGTATGTATGTGGTATTGAATGGAGATTTGACCGTTGATCCCTTTGCAAGTTTGAATTGTGGAAGCACAGTTTCATAGTAACCATAGTCTTTATTGTAGTGCACAGTGGCACTTTGTTGCCAGTCCATACACTGTTCTCATCAGTGCGGACAGTGTGCGGATAACTGCCATGTGTGCTGATTGTGGTCTCGCCTGTAGGCTACAGGAATTGCTAGATTTTGAGGAGGTTTTGGACCCCCTGTCAGAAATATCCTCAAAATCTAGCAATTAGTATTATTCCGCTATTAAGTTTTCCACTTGTGTTATTACTGGGAGGGAAGTTCTTGACATCAGTATACAGTATTTTGTTCATTTTGGGGGTTTTGTAGATTTTTTTTTTTACCCTCAAAAAGGCCACTCGGTCTGTAAATAATGAATTGAGAAAAGAAATCAAACAGACTCTCGATCTACACAATGTCCTACAATTATTACATCTCAGATGATTTGGGTATTTTTCAAAGAGGATTTATCCAAGGTGGGATTTGTGGTAAACTTTGCTTTCAGAAGCCAGTGTCATGGATGTATTAAATTGCTGTTCAGATAGTGGCCATTACTTAAGAGACTATTAGAACAAGTTACAAGACAGTTGTTTACTAATGTTCTTTCAAGTAATGTTCCCATGCTCTGACATCTTCTTTGCTTTTCCGCTTCCCCTCCCCCCACCCCCGCCCCCCCCCCCCCCCCTCATTCTCTAGGTATGTACTGGCAGGATGAAGGGGCATCATACCGTCTGCATGCTGCTCATTGCGTCCTCACTGTGTAGCGGATGCCTAGCAGCCCCACTCATTGGTAAGAATATCATTTAACCATCTACACTACAGCTCCAAGAAATTGGCATAGGGAAAGGGAAAGGGAAGAAAGGGAAGGAGCCGCAATTTTTAACCCCGGTATATTTTTCCAGTTCAGCATGAAACATGATGCTTTAGCCTAAAAAGCATCATGTTTCATGCTGAACTGGACAAAATATACCATGGTTCAAATCTGCGGCTCCTTCACCTTCTTCCGTTTCCCTTTACCCGTGCCAATTCCTTTGAGCTGTAGTGTACGTGCAAAAACAAATTCTGCCCTATAGAGTACCGAAGTGGTGTCGTCATATGAGCATGTTGTCAACGCAACTGGTTCTAGACAAAATTACTCCAGTAAGAGATTAGCGGTCCGTTATTGGCTAGTGGGCTAGTGTCGGGCCGCTGTGATCACCGCTGCTTGCTCTAGCCACATAGTTTAGAACCAGTTGTCTTGACGGTGTACTCAAAATAACGTCACACTTTGGTACTCTATAGGATTTGCGTGCACTACAGGGCCCCGAAGCAATCGCAAAATGTGTTGCATGCACTCTTTGTTCAAAAGACTGACCAGTAACCAATCAGAATTCATCTTTCAAATTTGCGATTGATCGCAAACCTTTATGTTACGGGGCTCTGTTGGGAACATTTTAAAGTGGCACATAATGAGTTAAACAACAGAATTATCTTTTGTGGACCATGTTTTTTTCATGCATTATTGAGAAGATACATGTCTTTTTGATGTCAGTCATAACTTTGTACATTAGAGATAGGGGATTGGACGTTTAGTGTGGGTCAATTGCAACTCTTTATAAGATGGGGCCAGATGCTCCAGTCACAGACCACTTTGACATCTCCGTACTTCCTCATAAGACCAGTCACTATTCCATTGTCCTTTTCTTTAACTCCATCCCTTATACATGTATGACCAGTATAAAGAGTCACATGTAGGGTCAGGTATTCACACGAGTACAGTGTATGAATCTGAGAAATGTGAGGCAGCAAATTATCTCTTTGAACCAAACTATTCCCTTTGATTGCAGAGGGTGGTTTAAAAAAGCCCACCAGCCCAACAGCTACATGTAGGCTGTCATTAAAAGACTCATTATTCTAACAGAGAACAATAACTCTATAACTTTCCTCTGTGTAAAGTCAGAACTTGGATCGTTTTCTGATTGTTTCACAAATTTAATTGTGTTTTTGTTTTGCCATTTTGTGCCAAAAGAAATGCTGAATATTCTGTGATTTGCATTATTATTTGTGGCACATGAATAATTATCCTAAAATTAGAATTTGAATGAAATTAAGATAAGATTATGGAGTAGATCAGTGAAGTGGCCTGGCTGTGTAGAAGCTTGTGTATTTGCAGTTCATTATAATGAGACAATTCTGTCTGTAAAGCAAAATCATTCTAATGAATAATGAAAATGGCAAAGAGTATTCATGTACGATGTATGTATTATAAATGTAGTACATGTGTAGGTTGTATGTGAACAAGGAACGCTGATCATGAAAGTCAACAGAGAACAGACCTGCGGTAGACCCGCGCATCCTCTCCATTGCAGTTAAATTGTATTTGCCAAGTGTCACTCCTGAAAACAGAAATACCAGGTTGAGATGACAGTCGTTCTCTAACAACGGTTTGTGTCACCCTGTTGTGTATGGGGTGGGGAGATATGGGGAAGGGATGGGGGAGGAGGGGGTGTCCAGTGGTTGTTACGCGGCTAGGTGGAAAACTTGTAAGTTCTTAAACACTTTGTCGCTGTCACCACGAATTGTCATTTTTATATTCCAGTTTGTGGTGACAACAATGATTTAAGAGGAATATGTGGAGCCACTGTATCATATGTCCTACATAAATGTACAGTTAAGGCCAAAAGTTTACATACACCCATGGACTTCAGTGAAATTTGTTCACTTGCCGAACATCGTGAAATTTACTGTATCTTCAGAAATATGAATACTAGTAACCATGACGAATTTGGTATCAAATGAAAGAGCGTATGAAGCCCTTTCCACATGATTGGAATGCCGTTGGAATGTCACCACTGAACAAAAAAGTGTAATCTAAAATGTTTGTGTTGAGAAGTAACTTGCTCAAATATGAAAGGTTTTTGTCAAGTTTTAAATTTTTTATTTAATTTTTTTTTAAAATGTGAAGATTTTTTTGGAAAAAATAGCACCTCAATATTTTTCAGCTTGTGATGACAAATCAATGTGATAAAGGGGCATGACATACTCATTTGTTTGATATCAAATTCGTCATGATATCACAAATATTTTATAAGATACAGTACAGTTTGGCAATTAGTGTCAACTGTTCTTTGAATGTAAATATGTAAATTTCTGGCTTTAACTGTATGTAGCTGGGAAGAATTTTTGCAAACTTCAGTTAAGACAATGTCAGTGTGCCTGTTTAGGGACGGGAGAGAAAAGGGGGGGGGGGGGCAGAGACAGGAATGAGGATGCACTCCAACCGCTCTTATAAAATGAAAATGGAGGGCAAAGGGGGTGGGGGGGGGGGCTAGGGAAAAGGGGAGAAGGGAAGGTTGAGAAAACACAAGCAAGGGATGAAAGATGTACTCCGAGTCTTTATTGATTACGGATAGAAATGGAAAAGACCTAGGACATAAGTAATTTTAATGATCACATGTGCAATATCTACTTGCAGCATTACAATGAATGCCTTGTTTATTGCTGAAGTACTCCAGTGTACTGTTTTGCTTCAATCATGAGTCATGAGGAAAAAGGAGCCCAGTGATGATATACTGCCTGAGTGCCTGATTGTAAAGGCTTTAATTGAATTTGTCAATTCATGGTGAATGAAGATCCTGTGCATACAATTTTAGTTCTTTCAAGAGCTACCCTGTATCCTCAACAAATGTTTAGAGTCAAGTTATACTCTTTAGTTTGTTTACAATACTACAGGGGCGAGACTCCCTGAGCAAAGATATGCAAATTGTGCCAGACGTAGCATAATTGTAATTTGAAAGTAAATGACTCATCAAACTTATTGTTTATGAATATTTTGTACAGTTCTTGTCTTTTTTAATAAAATGATTTGTAGTATGTATTTACCACACCTTTTTTAAATGCTTGACACCACAAGGAGTATGGCACGATCTCTTCTTCGCACTCTATCACTTTATACATGTCTGTCTTATTTTGTAGAACCATACCTTTATTTTCTAAATCAAAGATAAGGGTCAAAATGTTAGTCATCCACCAATTGTAGAGGAAAGGATTCAAGTGTACAAGTCTGCTTTGAATCTCTTAACTAAAGTGCAATGCAGTCTGTGGTGTGGGTCAGTGCACACTCTCCAATGCTTAATCCTCCTACAATGCATGATTAATAAATAATGGTAAACAACACATTTATGACATGAATGAATTTGTAAATGGTGAGGTTGATATCTGTACCCAATTAGAATTATGTACATAGTACAACTGTAGGTGTTTACTTAATAGTTGATGGTTATGAAGCAATCACTATTTTTAGAAGTGTAAATTTGAAGTAAACTGAATGAATCAGAAGGGTACGATTGCATTTGAATGAGTGAATGATTGATCATGAGTAGAGAGTAGAGATAACAATTTAATGAATGGAAAGTACTATAAAGTTCTTATTTCAGCTTAAATTTCATTTATGTACAAGTTTTGTATGGTACACATGTACATGTCCCTCAATGCCAAAAAAGAACTCCATTCAATAAAATCCCCCCCCCCCTCTCCCCCCCCCCAAAAAAAAAAAAATAGATTGCAAAATAAAGTTCAGAGTATTTTTTTCCTGCAATAGGATCAGGCTCGATAAAGATTCCCTGCAAATACATGTATCTCCCCCCCCCTCCCCCCCCCCCCCCCATTCCAACACAGAGACGCTTTGTTCATTTTGTAAACATGTCATTTTTCACAGGAGAAGGAGCTGGGGAGCCAGTAAGCCTTGTCGTCTATGCGACAATCGTGTCTGTCGCCGGTCTGATAGCAGCCATTTTTGGCTGTGCCTGCTGCTTTGGAAAGACGAGTATCCTGGTCAGTATTTCTTTCAAAATTGTTACTTACGAATGTTATTTTCTGTCTTGAACGCTTACGGTGGAGGTCTACGGACCAGGGGACTGGAGTGTCAATCTCTTGGTGTGGCAGCCTTTTTTTTTTTTAATCCAATGCATGATAAAAACTTCCCAAAGGATGGTGATATTTGATATTTTCGTTTAATTTTGTATTGTTTATTTTTGCCTACTAAATGATAATAATGGCTTACTCAAAGACTTAATCTTGTATCCCAGGGTTTTGGCCTCAATCAATGTGATACAGACAGCACTGAAGGAGTATAATTATTTAACAAGATTAATAGGCATAAGTAATAGTAAGTTAATAGTAATAAGATGCTTCCTGTGCATGTCTCTCTTTCAAGTTCAGCACCTTTACAGTACACGTATGTGCACATTTTCACATACATATATTTTCATTAAATTTCCAATATATCTCTGAAAAAGTGGTCTGATTGCTGTTTGTGTATTGTGTTCATGTAGTCAGACTGCATTGGTTAACTCGATACATGGAATTCTGTCGAGTATGTGCTTTTGAGTGGGAATTTTCTATCAAGCTGTATGAAGCAGAGCCAGTCGTGGGATGCATTGCGTTTCATTATTCAGTCTCAAGTATCCCTTTGGATCGAAAAATACCGTATGATTGTGTTTAGATGGCTGCATACATGTTTGACAACCTGGAAGGGCTGTCAATAAGTGGTTCTTTTCATTAAGAAACATTTGCGACAATACAAAATAATGTATTTGATGTAAAGTTCACCATACAATGTATTAAATACAAATAGTTTTGATACAGAACATCAAACAGACTTAAGTAAAAGGCACAATGTACATGTAGTACTTGTATGAAAGACATTACGAGCTTGCCAATCCATCTTTCTTCATTCCTTTTGTAAATCTAATTACAGAATTTGGTGGTTGTGCCCTTTAAAGTGTACAGTGTAGGGAGTATTGTTAGTGGATGTGTGTTATAAAATAGTTTTAAAAAAGAAGAAAAAAGGTACATGTACATGAGGAATACCTTAATATAGTGTCTACTGTGCATGTACGCATTTTGCTTGGTTTTGTATGGTCCCGTCTGCATTCCTAAGGGTTGTAGATTTATCTTTGTGGACAGTTCTCAAGTGCAAGCATGTTAGATTAAATGTGTGTGGGTGTGGGTGTGGGTTTGGGTGATTATTTTACTGCAAACATAGAAATTATGTTCATACAGGTTGTACATACTCTGCCAAAGTGATTTTGCATGAAGAGTTAAAGATGGCCCGTCCCTTTTACAAACATCTGCAAACTTCATGAAAGTTTGCACATATTAAGCATGTATCTTTGGGATACCAACTGTGAAATTTTAAGGTCAGAGTAAATGAAAATCTAACTAGTTTTCACTGAGATTGACTAATTTCGTGGTCCAAAAAAAGAAAGCTTGATCAATTATCAAAGATTATTTCCTCAAAACCGAATATTACGTTTTGTCGATTCCAGGGAAAGGTTATCCAGCCACTCTCTCTCAAATAATGACAAAGTCAGGGAACTTTCAGAATTAGGTCTGCAAAAGGGACGGGCTACCTTTAATATACAGTAACTGAACATTGTTCTTGCCCTCTTTTTAATGAACAGAAATATGAGGAATCGGTTGAATATGACGACAACGTGAATCATGGCCACACCAACGATGCCTTTGCGGACTTCAGCCCGCCCACGCAGAGCACGCCCTCTTTCCCTCCTGGTGGCGTTTCGGAGACAGTCAGCATCGAAGCCTTGCCTGACCTATCATCCAGGCTGCAGGGGGCAACCCATGGCATCCCACAGGTATTGAATGAATCAGTAGACCTCTTCATACTGTAAAAATAATCTTAAACATATCATTTAGATAAGTCCAGTATTCTATTGAATTTCATGTGTGATCCCTTGATATTCACTTCTAAAATGCACTTGGACAAATGGATTCACACAATGTCCAGGATATGTGCATACCCTCATATGCTCCAATTGCAAGCATAGCTATTCACACTTTATATTGCAATAATGATGGGATTTTTATTATTATCATTATTATTATTATTATTGTTATTATTATTATTATTATTATTATTATTATTATTATTATTATTATTATTATTATTATTATTATTATTATTATATTATTATTATTGTTGTTATTATTATTATTTGATTATCATAATCAGACTCCTTCTGTGCACATCTACATATGTTCATACACTTTTACAAATAGGGTATTTACTGTACATGAACATTTGATGTCCTAGGTAGAGGACCAATCCACACATAGTCTACAAAAAATACAGCATCACTGCATGAAAACCAATACTGATTTTTTTTTTATAATAAGTTTCCCTTTAACATGTGTAATGTTGCATTCACACAAAATATAATCAACTCTAGTGTTCCATCTACATGTAGTATGGCTGTAAGCTTTACTAATGTGCTTTTTTCCTTGTTCATCTTCGCTGTACATGTGGACCAGGAAATGAGACACTTTAATTTAGATAAACACTGATCTTTACAAATGATTCCCGGTATTTACCACCAAGTGAGACTGAAGGACTAGAAATACAATGTTTATGGAGCTTGTTTCTTTACTCTCAATCGTCTCTGTACCACCATCTCAGACTGTTACCCCCCCCCCCCCCCCACACACACACACAAACCACACCATTCTCTTTCTGTTGCTGTATCTCTCTGTCTTTGCCTCCCTCTCTCTCCCTCTCTCTCTCTCTCTTTCTCTCCCTCTCTCTCTCTCTCTCTCTCTATTCTCTCAAAGCCTTTTTTCCCCTTTCTTGTCCTCTCTCACCCCCTTTCTTCATTTCTTCATCTCTCTCCCTGTGTCTTTCTCTCTCTCTGTCTCACTGTCTCTTTCTGTCTGTCTGTCTGTCTGTCTGTCTCTCTCTCTCTCTCTTTCTCTCTCTCTCTCTCTCTCTCTCTATCTCCCTGTCTCTGTCTCTCTCTCTTTCTCTCTCTCTCTCTCTCTCTCTCTCTCTCTCTCTCTCTCTATCTCTCCCTGTCTCTGTCTCTCTCTCTCTCTCTGCCCCCCTCTCTCTGTCTCTGTCTATGTTTCTGTCTTTGTCCCTATCTCTGTCTCTGTCTCTATCTCTCTGTCTGTCTCTCTGTCTGTCACCCTCTCTTCTTCTCTTTCAGCACTCTTTCTATCTCCCACTCTTGCTTCCTCTCTACATTCTACCCTTTTTTCCCCCATGATTTGTGTGTATCATCTCTATGTCAGTCTGCCTGTCTGTTTCCCATGAAAAACAACAACATTTATTTGTGGGCTTACAGGCGCTCCTTTTCTAATGTGATGTCATGAAACAAACGGCTTGAACCAGATGTTGCAGTATACCCCAGGAGGAAACATCACATTTCACAGCTACATGTATAGGCTCATTTGTTTTGCATATGGGTTCCTCTTGTGTCTTACAGGGGTTAAATCATCTTAAGCCCTGTATAGTGTTTTTTTTATATCACTGCTTCCCCCTCCTCTCTCTAATTCGCTCTTTAACCTCAATTTAATTCTTTTTGCCTGTATGTCTGTATGTCTGTCTGTGCCGTCTATCCAGTCTTTCTTTCCCTGTCTCTTTCTCATTCTGTCTTTCCACATCAGAGTCTTTCTCCATCTGCTTTATCTGTTTTTCTATCTGTCTGTCTGTTTGTCTGTCTGTCTGTCTGTCTGTCTGTCTGTTTTTCTGTCTGTCTGTAAAGTCTGTCTGATCTTCTCACCCTCTTTCTTTCTCGACATTATGTCTTTCACTTTAGAGTCTTTTTCTCTCTTATTTGTCTGTCCGTTTGTTTGTCTGTACAATCTATCTGGTCTTCCTCTCTCTTTCTCTTGTGAATCATTGATCTACTGAAGTGTTCAATTAAACCACTGAATAAATAAATACTAAAATGTATCTGAACATAACTACCTTTACAAGGTCCAGACCTACAGTGAAGTTATTTCCATTCATCGTGTATTAAAACTGAATAAACAACAAGCCAAGGTAAAGTTTACAATGCCAACCACAGATTAGAGTTCACTTTTTATTGACATAAGTCATATCATTGGCATGGAGTAGGCACCTTAAGCTCACAAAACGTGGCTAAACAACATGCTTGCATGCACACCTTATGAAACAGAAAGCACTGGGATTATAATGTGCATGTTTATAGTCATTTCATAGCCAGTTTTTAGAATTTTGTTGTGTAATCGTAATAGAGAGGAACATATACCGTATTGGACAGAAGCTACATTTCTTATGTAATGTATTTTACAAATGTATTGTAGTTACTTGTACTACTGTCCAAAATGTATTTTAACTTTGAACTGAAGTTATGTAATATTTAGAAGAAAGAAGATTAATGTAAAATATTAAGAAACAATTCTGATATCATGTTTCCCTGTTTATGGAATATAATTTCCGTATAAATGGTCTGAAATGCACAATATGCAAGACTAGGCAAAGATACTTCAATGGCTTATACATGTAGGAGGAGCTTTCAAAAACAGTCTAATGGTTATTGATATTTGGTCAGACTATTTGTTTAGATTAGAGAGTTAACCTGAAGCTCTCAAGTCTCAATTACATTTCCAATGTGGTAAATATCAAATTGTTTCCCGAGTCTTTAGGTGAATGTACTATGGATAAAATTCATGTGTGAATTTATGCACCAATGCATTTCTCAAGGAGAATTATTTGCCCTCATATCCTACTTTCTAGCTCCAGTTTGTTTGTTTGTTCATCAAGGTAAAAACACCCCTCCCCCCCAAAAACAAAGTAATAAAGTAATAATTTACCTGTATATAAATAAAAACAGGAGCTGATGGTTCCCTCCCAGCAAAAGCACAAGGCTTGAACAGTTTGGGAGGCACATGAATGATATTTACAGAGACACAATACACTATTAAAAATACAGAAAATTTGAAATAGTATATACCAGGTAGTTATGACAATCGCATAGTAATCAAATTTTTAAATGCATGCTTCTTTAGTTGTGGAAAGTGTACTTGTATCTTGTTTTCAAGAATTCACCGTTTGTAGTTGAAATAAATGAAATTACTGCTTAACTCTTTGATGGTGATACAGGTTACCGCTGGTGCACCGTCCGACACCGACAACCAGCAACCAGACACCAAGCACCTTAGGTCACCCAAGTTTGTCTTCCCACGGGATCAACTCAACTATGTTGATGAGCTGGGAAATGGCTGGTTTGGCAAGGTAAGTCTGGCAAAGGGTCGTCCTAAACTTACTCGAAATTTAGCGATCAGTATCATTCTGTTCGAAGTTAGTTTCCATTTCTTATGTAATGAGTAAAGTTATCGTGTATTTTCTTGAATTGAATTTGAATTTAAATGTTTTATTGAATCAAACATTGCATCCCGAAAGTCGAATTATTGTCCTAAGCCTATTCAAAATCTAGCGATTAGTATTATTCTGTTTGAAGTCAGTTTTCATATCTGATATTATGAGTGAAGTTGTCATATAGAGTATTTTCTTGAATTGATTTGAATTTTAATTGGAATGTTTTATTAAATCAAACATCGCAGCTCGGAAGTCAGATTACGTTCAATGCACAATTTTGATGTATGACTTGATACACAAATTACATAAAAAGATACTTACTGCATTGTTTAATGCTTGCACAATACCCATAATTAATATGCTGTATTGACAATAAACAACCCCTTTGGTTACTGCAGTTTAATGGCAAGTTTTGACATCTTCATTGGACCAGCGTTCTCGAAGCCCGGAAATCCAACCATGAGCAATAGTTAAAGGGCATATACTGTACTGAGAAGGCAAAAAAGCCTTCAAAATGTAATTGTTAGCAATCTTCTTGCCAATGGTCTTAAATTCATGTATTGTCTATTTTAGAAGCTTGCTGAAAGTTTTTGCCCTCAAATGATCCACATATGGAGTAATTAATGATTAATGATTAACTCCTAAAAATGTTCGGCCCGAACATTTTGAGGATTTGTGATTTAATCCCTCATTAATCCAAATGTAGATCATTTGAGGGCAAATAACTTTCAGCAAGCTTCTAAAATAGACAATACATGAATTTAAGACCATTGGCAAGGAGATTGCTCATGATCACCTTTTGAATTACAGTTTGAATTGAATTATCAATTACAGTTTGAAGGGTTTTTTGCCTTCCAAGTACAGTATATGCCCTTTAATGACAACATTTCTTGTTGATCTGACAGGTGTTACAAGGCGAGGCACACCGACTGCACCCTGGGATGAGGAAGACCAGGGTGGTCATCAAACAACTCAGAGACACGGCTACCTCAGAAGAACAACTCCTCTTCTTACAAGAAGTGCAGCCCTACAGGTACCATCCACTTGGACATCAGTCACAACAAGACATAGAATGACTAATACAGTGAAACCTGTCTATAGTGGCCACCCAAGGGAAACACACATTGTGACCTTTATAGATGGGTGGCTAGTATAGACAGGTTCTTCAACACATGATCTCTCTCCTGAGGAATTATTTTAGCGGCCACTATAGACAGGTGGCCACTAAGACAGGTTTGACTGTACTTCATTATCCTGTTCTGTACTCAGTCCGCATTTACGTGGGCTGGCTTTTTACCGTTCAGATACAAAGTAGCATGACTCCTGTATAATCTCCTGTTCGATCAACTGACAATGAATACACTTCAAATACCTCGTAGGACACAATTAAAGACAGCCCGTCCCTTTTTCAGATCATCACAAAACCATCAACACATTGGCAAAACATATAGAGAAGAGTTAGCAAGCTGTATATTCATAATTTGAAACTGATACGTAGTGTAAAATGCAAATAACGCACGTAAACAACGTCTGATTAATAGTCTTTACCTCAGGCTCTTAGCAGTTTGTGTTGAAATATCTGCTTTATTGATTCATCTGTTTATGAAATTATAAAACGCATTATGAAAAAACTGTTCTATAGAAGGAGTCTTCTGGTAATTACTCATAAAATTAGGATTTCACACATGCATAATAACCACATAGATACTGTAACAAAGACTAATACTTTTTTCGTTGTACGAAAAAAATCGGTTTGAAATTTAATGGCTTGAATTTTAACATATACAGAAAGCTTCAACATGCTATATTCTTAGAAATGGTCTTGAATCACACTTTCTTCAATTTACGATCGTGAGAGACGATTTCAAATTTTTAAGCTTGCAAAAGGGACATACAGTCTTTAAGCCACATCCCTCTGGTTACTGCAGTTCCATGGCAAATTTTGACATTTTAAATGGATCAAAGCCAGAAAACCCAACAGGTCATGGAGTACTGAAGTGATGTCGTCATATCCATTGTTATGCAGGTTGCTGGCTCTAAACAAAATCTCTTTAGTACATGTAGGTGAGTGTACATGCATCACTGGTCTGACATTGTCTAGTGGGCTAGTGTCGGGCAGTCCAAATGAGAGTCCCTGCTTTGAATACCAATGTTTGCTCTACCCGCATAGTTTAGAACAGTTGCCTTGACAACATGCTCATGTGGCGTCACACTTTGGTACTCAATACTGTACCCTAGTAGTACTTGGTTTAAAAAAAAAATATTTTGTTATTGTTGAAAAATAATTAAAAAGAAGTTACAACACAAATCAAGGTGGAATTTCGACATCATCAAGCCAAATGATGTGAAATATTTTAGAAGCTTTTTCAAATATTTTTAAGTATTCTTATTCATGTAATGATCCTTGGAATATTTAATGTGGTTTTCATTTTGTTTCACGTGTAAATCTGTGTGTATGAAATAGTTAATTCCGAACACAACAATGCACCTATCCATCTACTGGCAACTGCCATCACAGTGTCATTAGTAATACATGATGCTCCTGGAAGAAACATCTTGTGGGTTGATGTGTGCTGCTGTTGTTATTGATAGTGATGATAGTAAGAATGAAGAATAGAAAACATTAAAATGCTGCTGCTGATGATGTTAATGTTTAGTAATACTGAACATAGTAATAGTGATACAATATAAAAACAAGAGGTAGATTTCATCATTTTATTACTGTTCTTGAGATTGAAATCTTTGTCTGTTTCTGTTGCTTGTTACTGCTACAGGGAAGTGAATCACCCCAATGTGTTGATGCTGCTGGGGCAATGCATTGAGAACATCCCACTTCTGCTGGTTCTGGAGTATGCTCCATATGTAAGTATTACACCGTGCCCCTGGAGATTACCAAAACAAAAAGTGATTTACCTGAATAAAGTATTGATATGGTGAAGTCACACCAAGGATATTTAAAGGGCATATACTGTACTGGAAAGGCAAAAAGCCTTCAAAATGTAATTGTTAGCAATCTTCTTGCCATTGATCTTAAATTCATGTATTGTCTATTTTAGAAGCTTGCTAAAAGTTATTTGCCCTCAAATGATCCACATTTGGAGCAATTAGTGATTAAATCACAAATCCTCAAAATGTTCAGCCCGAACATTTTGAATATTTAATCATAAATCATTAATTACTCCATATGTGGATCATTTGAGGGCAAATACCTTTCAGCAAGCTTCTAAAATGGACAATACATGAATTTAAGACCAGTGGCAAGAAGATTGCTAACAATTAAATTTTGAAGACTTTTTTGCCTTCCCAGTACAGTAGATGCCCTTTAACCCAATTCTGACTGGGCATTGTATCACAAAGAGTGAGTTGCTATCTATAGCAACTTTGCAATCAATTGTAAAGTTGCTATCTATTACAACTCAACGTGTCACAAATCATCACTGCATGATTTTGCAATCAATCTTTAAGTACAAACACCCCCCCTCCCCTTAAGTCAGGATAGGGTTAAATTGCATGCACATGTAGTACCTTCATCCATTTGATTAATGCACATTCATTGTACTCTCCTTAAAGACAGCCCGTCCCTTTTTCAGATCACCACAAAACCATCGAAACATTGGCAAAACATATAGAGAAGTGTTAGCAAGCTATATATTCTGTATATTCATAATTTGAAACTGATACGTAGTGTAAAATTCAAATAATGCACGTAAACAACGTCTGATTAATAGTCTTTACTGAGGCTCTTAGCAGTTTGTGTAGAAATATCTGCTTTATTGATTAATCTGTTTATTAAATTTTAAAACGCATTATGAAAAAAAAATGTTCTATAGAAGGAATCATCTCCAAAGTATGGTAATTACTCATAAAATTAGGATTTCACACATGCATAATAACCACATAGATACTGTAAGATACTGTAACAAAGACTAATATTTTTTTCGTAGTACGAAAAAAGTCGGTTTGAAATTTAACGGCTGAAATTTTTACATATACAGAAAGCTTCAACATGCTATATTCTTAGAAATGGTCTTGAATCACACTTTCTTCAATTTACGATCGTGATAGAAGATTTCAAATTTTAAGTTTGCAAAAGGGACGGACAATCTTTAAAGTCACAAATGAATACTTCACAGTATTCATTTACTTCACTTCATGACGATGCGTCACGTTTTCTAGAGAAATTGCTCATCGTGGTACACCATCATGCTTTTTTTTGTTGTATGCAGGCCTACACACCCTATGTAATTAGGTCTCAACCCCCCTTTTTTTTACATTCCTCTTTAAATTCACCAAGAGGTGATCACTTGTACCACCATGTATACTGAAGGACAGTGCAGGAATTTAACAAACCACTGAAGCTTATGTTGACCATTGATTGCAGATTGAGTAAATTAAGGAAGTACCTCAACAGTGGTGGTTGGGTAAACAGCTAGTCCTATCTTGCTTGTGCTTAAAGGGATAGTCCACCCTGAAATCAAGTTGCTTTTAATAAAAGAAACATGAAAGAAACATTCAGTGAAGGTCTGATTGAACTTACCATGGCTTATAGTTTTGATTCTGTGACGTCACTTGCGAGGTGCTCTTCCCTATGTTGTGTACAATTCCTTTTGAAAATTTCAATTTTCTCAAAAAGATACTCATCCATTTACCTGTGAATGTTCCTGTATGAACAAGTTTATTCAGTTGTCAAAAATAGAAAAGGGAAATTTATGGAATCATGCAGTACACAACAAATGGAGAGCACTTCGCACTTGACGTCACAAAATCAAAATTTTAAAAGATCATAACTTTCTCATCCTTTGACGGATTTTCATTGTAAAAGTCGTAGAAGCCTTCCCCTGAAATAAAGACATTGCTGCTCCAAAACAATATGGGAATTTTACATAGACCTTGAATTTTAACTCTAGTCTGAATTTTGTAAAAATACTGTATATGCATGCAAAAAATATAGCACATACTGAATATAGATAAAAAACGTTGTTGTACTACAATATGGGTGCACTTTTCATTTGTTTTTCAAGGTGCGTGCAAAACTGTTGATATTCTGTACGTAATTCATTAGTGTGTCAAAAATTACCAGCATGTGTATTTTATGCCCTAATTATTTTTTTTTCTGCATGACTATGCAAAATATTTCGCATCTTAAATCTTTAAAGATAGTTGAGAGCACACTTCTACTCTAGGTATTACTCCTTTGTTTCTTTGCTTCTGTAGGGAGATCTGAAGAATTACCTCCGCAAGAACAGAGGCATGATGGGAGATATGGCTCAGAAAGACGTGCAGCTGCGCATGGCTCATGACATCATCTCTGGGCTCCTGTGGCTGCATCAAGCAGATTTCATCCACATGTAGGTTCACCCGTTGCTCTCTGTTACATTTTCTGGCTTTGTGAACCCAGGTCCAGTCAACCCTGGAGGTCATAATTTGTCATGGGGGGTGTTTCACCAAGCTGTTCGTAAGTTACGAACGACTTTACGAACGACTAGTGATCCCTTCTTGTACTAAATCAGATTCTCAATGAACAAAGTGTGGTAACGCATTAAGCAAAAGAAGGGATCACCAGTTGTTCGTAAAGTCGTTCGTAACTTACAAACAGCTTGGTGAAACACCCTCATGGAACTACAAGAACCAAAGGAGTGTGGCTTCATTGCACCTTTAAAGGGTTACTAAACTAGAAAAATAAGCTCCCACTAATCTATGTAAGATTATTAACTAAAAACAAATGTCACATTCGTTTGCCGCAATGAAGTCTCATTTTGACGAAAACTTGAAAAAAAAAACCGCACGTCTCCAGTGACGTCAGAGAAGTCAAAATGCCATAAATGCCAACAGCTTAAATAAAATATTTCATTCACGCCATTCAAACAATACATTATCCAATGGGAACCCCAAAGCTTGTCCGAGGTTTGTCTGAGTAGCAGCAACTAATAGATTCAAAGTTTTTTCCATCCATTGAATTTGAATGACAAGATACAGGTGAATACAATAATGCGTTACTACGCAGTTAGGGGGAAAGTTGTGAATACATTACCAAAATAGTCTATTGACTTCCGTACAATCTATGGAATTTTGACTTCTCATACGTCACTGGAGGCGTGCGTTTTTTCAAATTTTCGTCAAAATGAGACTCTATTGCAGCAAACGAATGTGAAATTCGTTTTTAGTGGATAATTTTACATAGATTAGTTGGTACTTATTTTTCTAATTTAGTAACCCTTTAAAGGGCATATATTGTACTGGGAAGGCAAAAAAGCCTTCAAAATGTAATTGTTTAAAAATCTTCTTGCCAATGGTCTTAAATTCATGTATTGTCTATTTTAGAAGCTTGCTGAAAGTTATTTGCCTTCAAATGATCTACATTTGGAGTAATGAGTGATTACATCACAAATCCTCAAAATGTTCGGCCCGAACATTTTGAGGATTTAATCATTAATCATTAATTACTCCATATGTGGATCATTTGCGGGCAAATAACTTTCAGCAAGCTTCTAAAATAGACAATACATGAATTTAAGACCATTGGCAAGAAGATTGCTCACAATTACATTTTGAAGGTTTTTTGCCTTCCCAGTACAGTATATGAACTTTAAAGGATTTGAAGTTTATTTATAGCCTGTTGTCTATCGCCCGATTATTGGAGATAATGCAGGAGTCACGCTGCTCAGTATCTGAGTGGAGAAAAGCCAGCTTGCATATATATGTTGGCTCAGTAAAGAACAGGTTTGGTAAATCTTTTGGAACGTGTACATTTTTATTTGAAATCATCACTCTAACGCTTTAAATGAGCAACATTCTTTTTTGTATGTCATTCCAAGCTATAGCCACTTCAGGGCCGTGTTGCATAAAACTATATTAATGGTAACTGCAGGTAACATTGCTTGACAACCAATCAAATTCAAGGTTTCCATAGAAGTTGCCATTGGTAGCAAAATTACCATCAATGGTAAGTTTTATGCAACAGGGCTCGGGCCCCGTATCACAAAGAGTGAGTCACAAAAGATTTGCAAATAGTTGCGAATTGGCAATTAATTGCAAAGTTGCTTTCTATTGCATCACACTATGTCACACGACCATGACTACTATGTATTGCAAGTCAAAGCACATGATTTTGAAATCAATTGTATACTTACGATAGATTCCCACAAAGTTTGATCAATATTAATTGGAAGTTATGATCGATATTAATTGTAGATTCTTTGTGATACACATGTATGATCATCAATGTCAATCCTTCAATTGACAGATCAGTCCTACGATTGATGTAAGTATCAATTGTACGATCAATTCTTGATATCGCAAATTACTATAAAATACTTTTTCAGCCTAATTTGTTGATCTGTATATTTCCTCTCTTTTAGTCCAGCACATAGTGCTTTGTGTTGGTACAAGGAACCCCTCTTTTAGTGAAGAAAGTTCTCAGTTGTACAACAGATATCTTCTGAAACATAGTATAGTATACAAATGATGCACAGGTTTGAGTGGGTCGGTAGGAATTGTGTACACAAGTTACCTCTGAATTGCCTGAACCCACGAGGCGAAGCCGAGTGGGTTTCGGGCAAAATTCAGAGGTAACGAGTGTACACAATCCTACTGACCCACGAAATAAACCTGTGCATCATCTGTTTTATAGAATGGGCCCCAAAATCTGATAAAAAAAGGGTAAAATCTCCATTAACATAATTTACCGGATGCATGGCTAGCCATGCGTCAGTATTTACCGGATGCATGGCTAGCCATGCGTCGGTAATTACCGATGCATGGCCAGAATTACCGACGCATGGCTGTGATTGACCAATCAGATTGCAGAGATCCATCTTCATCATCAATCATCATCAATGATTGGAAAATCTGTCAAGACTAAAATTGTTGTCTTCTTTCACGTTGACAAGTGTCCAAATAACACAGCTAAAAATATGACATGATTTTCTCCATACACCATGTCAAGTGGACAAATAGAGTCTTTATGTTTAGAACTACCAAGTTCATCAAGCTTCGATTTGATAACAACCACTTCATATCAGGAAAGACAGATTTACTGCAATTTACTGCGATTGTCCAGAGTGGCGTTGAGTGCCCAAACGAACGTATTCGTAATGTACAGTGTACATGCTCTAGTAGGCAACTCACCGCAGCACACACTCATACAGTGCTGCGACAACGTAGAATTCAGACCCGAGTTTGTCCACTTCTCCGTTAGATATTACTTCCAAAATTACGTGTTTCACTCCTGCAGAGCGTTTGAATATAGAAAATGAGTGTTCGATGCTGTGGGATAAATTTATACTTACTGACAACGTCTGAATCGTCCAAAATTTGTTTCAATTCTTCACCTAACTTTACCGAAGCTTCTCGAGTTTCGTGGGTGCCGCCATTTACGGTAAACAATATCGGTATCGATCATACTAAATCTCGATATCGATCATATTAATTCTCGGTATCGCGATATCGTCTTGATATCGCGTGCTGCCAGTAAAAAACAATGCATTGTAAATTACGGGTAATTAACCAATCAGATTGCAGAGATTCTGACACCCATTCTATAATAGTATATATATAGGACAAATTTCTGTGGGAAAGTGGGTTACCGGGCATGTGTCGACGGAAGTGCGATCATTTGCGCTGATCTATTGATGTTAATGGAAGTGCCCAGTTTGCCATTTTACACATCAAAAGTCTGAAAAGTGTAGTTATTTTTTATATCGAGAATGATAGCCCTTTGTGGTACCAGCCTCAGGTATCACAATCTGGGGAAAAAATCTGAGCAAAAAATAGCATTCATGTAGACAAGAAAAGAAATATCTTCATCAATATAGCTAAATGATTGAAGTAGTGATTGTGCTTCTTTCTCGTTCTCCCAGTGACCTCGGGGCCAGAAACTGCCAGGTTTGTGCTGACACCTCCGTCAAGATTGGGGACTACGGCTTAGCCCTGGAGAAGTATCCTGTAAGTCGGCTATCATTTACTTCAAAGATGTTTGTATGGTGTTGTGCCATCCTTGAACGTAAGGGATACCGTATTGACCGGTAGATAAGACGCCACCGCACATTAGACGCACCCCGACTTTGAGCACGCAATTTGAAAAAAAAATAAATAAAAATCTGGTCTCACGTATACACATGTATGGGACTATGCATTGTGTGACAACAATCACCATTCAACAACAAAATAGATGGCTTTGATAGCCCGACACAATACCGGTCCCATACATGTGTATACGTGAGACCCAATTTTTTTAATTTTTTTTTTTCAAATTGCGTGCTCAAAGTCGCGGTGCGTCTTATTTGCGGGGGTGTCTTGCGGGGGTGTTGCTTTGAAAGACCCAACTTTTGCTAACGCCGCGTATAAGAAGCACCCGGACTTTGGCGTGATTTTCAAGGGAAAAAACATGCGTCCCATATGCCAGAACATACGGGGTACAGTAAAATCAGTGATACACATCACACGTAGTACATGAGGAAACTGTCAGTTCATCAGCAAAAATGTTAATGTATGCATATTTTAAAACCTTTATTGTAACATCCAGATGGACATTACGCAATCACGTTTGCATCGTATTGTTACTATTGTTACTAAAGGGGGTTGCGAATGAATAATAAACATGCACCCATGGTGCCAATCACAAAAACAAAAATATTGATTTTATACAGTGACTGAATGTTTACTTTTTTGCAAGGGTAGTGCCAGTGAAAAGCTTTACAATTTATTGTTTTGATTCCATTTTGGTCATTTCGTTGATCTCTTATATTCTCTTTTCAGGATTATTATGTATTAAAAGATGAGTGTTTTTATTTTGATACAATATTTGTCATTACATTGATCTCTTTTCTATTCTCTACTCAGGTAGGAAGATTTTTTACATAACAAAAGACAAGTGTTATCATTTTGATACAACATTTGTCACTTCATTGATCTTGTTCGTATTCCGTTCTCTCATAGGAGGATTATTACATAACAAAAGATGAGTGTCATGCGGTCCCCATCAGATGGTTGGGACCAGAGGTCATCGAGATCACCGGTCAGGATATCAGACCCATGAAGATCACCAAAGCCTCCAATGTATGGTGAGTCAGGAGTGACAGGGTAGCACGACAGGAAAAGGAGGAAAAATACAGTGAGACGAAAATGAAAGCAAGTGTCAAGTAGTAGGACTGTTTACCCAACAGGCAATCAGTTAAGACTTTGCCCTTCTCAGTTTCAAAAAGCAATACTTCAAGTCATTGCAGTGTACATTGTAATTTGTTTGTAGTTTTCCGATAGATATCCCGTGAAAATTCTATGGCGATCTGACATGCGGTTTCAGGACAATGGTGAAACAAATGGACCTGTCTTTAAAGTTATGTTATAATGTCGTTGGCGGAATCAATTGAAAAGATTGATCAAGGTTAATTGAGCTTCATAATTTTCTGCTTCATAAAAGTAGAAGATCACAGCATATTTTCATGAATTGCCCTGTTTAATTTGCCAGCAATTGCTGACTCAGTAACTTCGAGACCTAAGAATTTTTATCAAAATTACCATCAAATCTAAAAAAAGATATGATTAATTCCCAAATTTGGGGGAAATATTACTATTTTCAATGTGTATACTAATAATAGATTTCTACAAACCACTACAGCTCTGAAATGTGCGTCAAGTTACTTAGTGGAGCAGGAACATGGACTGATAACTAGTATGTACCATCTCCCCAAGGGTTACTTGGCGGAGCATGCAATGGAACAATATGTGATAAACCTGGGGCCATGCACAATTTGAATGGTAGACCAGCAGTGCTAGTAATCACGATATTCAAAAATGTACAACTTACGAATAATTTGGCTTGTTTTTCTCAAACTTTTGCCAATCGGCTTCTTTGACTTTTCTATTTTTTCCAATTCAACTTGTCAGGGTCAAGTTTCACTTTATTCATCTTGATACCAAGCCTTGATAAACACATTGTGTTATTACGCATTCTATGGAATCTATGCGTCTTTGGGATAGAGAGGGTTAATCACCTTCAGCTCTTCATACCGTTTGCAGACCTGCCAAGTCTACTTAATTTGGCAGAAGACTCCCTGAAAATAGATCAATATTACCGTATTCAATTTCATCACGTCACTCGACCTCCCTGATTATTCATAGATTATTGTCATTGGGTTCTATGCATTTGATAGACATCTCCCTGCATTCCTTAAATCCTGATTGTTGAATTTCAATGTTGGTAGCTCTGCCATTGATGAGATCCCCTGTCTGTGTCTTACGCAGGTCGTTTGGCGTGATCATGCTCGAGCTGTCGACCGGTGCGGACAGACCTTATAGTGACTTGAGTGATGAGCAGGTGCTCAAGCAGGTAGTCATGGATCTGGAGATCAAACTGGACAAACCAGACTTCAAGATCAAATACGCAGATAGATGGTAAGTGCTGATTACAGTGTGTGTTTGTTTCAACGTTGTAGACTGTAAAGGGCCTTTCTCACTGGCTGAGGCATTGCGGCAGTTGCGGTGACTCATGAGACCGGGAAATGGCTTGAGCTCTCACTAATACCCCTTTCATGCTAGGCTTATTTCTCCTGGGTGCACCCGGGAGAACTTTTAGCGTGAAAGGTCTCTCGGGTGAAATTGCGGGTGAAATGCCGGTAGACTTTTCAGAAATTTCACCCTTGAATCGTCCAGGGTAAACTTGCAGGTGCACTCGGGAGTTCCAGGGTAAAGCGCTAGTGTGAAAGGCATTGTGGGTGAACTCTCGGGTGACATTCCATGTCAATGGTCATGTTTTGGTTCCGGTCATACAGTCGTCAATCGGTCGTGAAAAAAATTAACAAATTTTATATGCATGTGTTTTCATTGGACGTGTCCATGCATGGCACATGTCGGATGTTAACACTTTTCGTTAATCAGTTGCAAGTTTGTTCAAAGTTTGTTTCAAGTTTGTTCAAATCAAAATTATCCGAAAATTAGCACTAGTACGGTGAATGCACATATTCAGCTCAGCATAGCAACTACACAAATCAGCAAGTGCTGCAAACCAACGTCTTACGCATACGCCATACATACTTCCGCTGCTGATGAGCAGAAGAGAGAAATTCACCCGGGAGCTCCCTTCGCTGTGTGAAAGGAAGTTTACCCGGGAGCTTAGCTTGAGAGGGGTATTAGGCAACATCACCACAAATATTTCCAGTCTATATATACCTTGATCAACTAATTCATCTTTCACATGATTTTCTCTTCAGTTGCCTTGGTCTCAAGCAGGTTTCGGAGATGTCTCCCCAGTCAAAGGCCATGTTAGTCTGCGAGACCTGCTGGCAACTGGAAAAAGTCTTTAAAAATAATCGTGAAAATGATTTATTATGGCATACAGCGACATGTATGAATCCCCAGGTATATTGTCAGACCATCTCACATTTGAAATGATACAAGCATTGCACAAATGATGGAAAAAACAATCTATGTAGACATTTAAACCTGGCAAGTCAACTGCTCATATTTAGCTACTTATTAAACAATGATATCACTCTTGTCTTCCAGGTTTGAGATCATGATGTTCTGCTGGATGGACAGCGAGACCCGCCCAACGGTCAAGGAAATCCACGAGCTGTTGACCCACCTGAAGAACAACATTGACCGCACGGACATGGACACCTTCGAGACAAAATGGAATGCCCTCAAGCCCACCTTGCCTCACCAGAGCTCCTCGGAATGCAGCGAGGCATCCCAGGATGCATCGCAGCACGAGGTGGCAGCGCCCTCGGTTGTTATGTCCAGTGGAGGTCTGACGGACCCGTTGTCCGTCAGCGCAGGCCCTGGGGACCCGTTATCCGTGCACAATGATGGGCAGGGAGCGGAGACAACGGCGCACCAACAAGTCGTCAGTGTGGATGTGACGCTCCCGGCCTTTGATGACAACCACGAGGATCAACTCCTGGACGAATTTGTGAGGGAGCGAGAGAGAGAGCAGGCCGTGGAAACGCTTCCTCCGTCGAGCGGTGGAGATTCGACTGACCCTCTCAGTGCACAGCAGGGTGTGGTTGAGAATGTTATCGCAGCAGCAACTCCACAAGTGAATGCAACTCCCGAAGTCAATTCCAACACATTGAGCTTTGATGTTTCGTTTGATACTCCAACAGCAGGACAGGACATAGACTTCACTGCTCTGTCTGGAGCTGCTGATGACAACATGGATATCGCGCCAAAGTCTCCAGAACTTCTCACGGCAGAGACAAGTGCTCCTGTGGAAGCTAGTAGTCCTTTCACCTCCTCCCTCTCCCCAGGCCTCCTGCAGAGCTCCACCGACACTAGCCTATCCTACGACACCGCCATGGGCAGTGTGCTCGACGAGGGTGACAGCACCATCACGTTCACCGAGTCTTTCAATGCTATGTCAAGCAACCCCTTCAGCAGCGGGACGACGTCTTCCGAAGACCCCAGCGGTTTCGTCTCTGCTTTGGAGTCAGCAGGGGATGACTCCTTACAGGGGAGCCAGGCGCATAGCCCAAATGGCTTCGGGGACTTTGAGGGCTCCGCTCCCACTTTTGGAACACCGTCAGCAGCGGATTTATCGAGCATTAGGGAAACACCCACCCCTACCCCTGTAGGTGATCAATCCATGGACCTGCTAGGAGGTTTATCGCAGGATTCAAATCCCTTCAGTAATTCAGCTAGTCTGGGTTTTAGTGCTAACGTGGGCAGTCCTGCTCCTGCAGATTTCTCCTTTGATCCGTTGGCCCAGAACGGCGAAGACCACACAGATGTTTCATTGCAGAGTGTCGGAGCCATCAAACTGAAAGGTATGTGTAACCAGAGGCGATGTGATGGCCACATATCTTAAAGTCACTGCATACGACATTCTGCCGCGATTTTGTAGTTGTAAGGGCTTACAACTTGAAATGTGGCATCACCTTCAGGCACAAACCCTGTGAACAGGGCTCATTTTATATTTCATAAGTCGTCTGGTCATATAGAATCAGTCTTAAGAAAAAGAACATTAGAGAAGCAGAACAATGAGCTTTATCAATTCAGTGATGATAAAAGTAGTTATGGTATTTTCTAGTTTTACGAGTCCTTGTGTGACAGAGAAACGTGGAATATGTACTGTACATTTCTATCTTCTAGGTGAGATAACTCTGATTACCTCTCATGGGAATGTTGGTCATGTAGGGTACTTCATTTGACTCGGTAAAAAATATGAAAAGTTAGTCAACCACACCAACACAACTCTTGTTCTGCTGCTTCTATTTCGTAAATGTCAAAAGCTATAACTCTCTTATTAAACTTGCACCAATCTGCAACTTTTTAGTAGTGTGGACTCTTCCATTATTAAACAGTCTATCGGAGGAGACTTTGAGCCGTCGGTCCTGTGTAAAGGAGAGTCACACCATTTGCACGTTAAAGAACCTGCGTCTCTTTACGTGAAGAGCAGGGAAGTTATCCCGGGGAAGTAGTTAACATTAATTTATCTCTGATTTATAATCCTACTCAAATGTGGTAAATTTCATAAGGGAATGATAATAACTTTTTAGATGAACTGTTCGACACTTATATGACACTGAAGTGTTGGTGGTGTCGTTAATTTCACATCAATCAACCAATCAATCAATCAATCAATCAATCAATCAATCAATCCATTATTAAACTTTTGTGTGCCAGATAAACCGCTGTTCTATTGGAACTGTGTGTAATACTTGTAAATAAAGTCATACATGGCACACAAAGAGTTTAAGGAAATGTGGTCATAACTCTCCTTTACATTTTATGTTTTATTTGTTATCTAATGAAGATGTCCCCAAGGAGTCGGAACCTGAGACCTTCACAGCGAGCCCCTTAGACCTACCACATGGCTACACAGAGGTGAGTGCAGCGGCCAAGAAGCCAATGGGGATGACCATGCTGACTGTCTCATCAGGGAAGAAGAAGAAATCCATCGAAATCCTGAAAGACGAAGACGAAGTGGCAGATAAGGGCGGGGCATCCGAGAGCTCGGTCGTCACGTTAACTGGTTTGGGAGATGAGATCACCATGGCTACGGGAAATGGTGTCGCTGACGCGGGATCTTCTGGGGAGACGGGAGCCAGCCTGCTAGACCTGGACCTCTCCGGGCCAGGACTTGGTTCCGGTCCTGGGCTATCATCGGGTTTTGGCGCCATCGAGGTCCAGGTTACTCCGGATGGTAAGGACGCCCTCGTAGTTCAAACCCAGAGTGCAGAGGGTGGTGACTCGGACGAGTTTGGATCCTACGAGGACGTGAGCAAGGAATCGTGAAACCGGACATGGAATATGTCTTTCTCTTCAATACCTAATCAGAAATTGTGCAGGATTATTATTAGTATTAATTATTATTGCAACATATGTATGCATATGGAAATAAATGTAGTTACTGCTGTTAAGTAGGGACTCCTAGGAGGTAGGGACAGTGTTGCCTATAACTCTTTGCAACCCGTTGACACATATTTGTTAGCCCCATTTCTACACATTAATCATATAAAGCAGAGGCTTTAATATTTGGCATGCAAATGGTTAAGCTGAGTTCTTAAAATGAATCATCAACAGAAAAAAATTGGGGTTTGAAATCAATAGCAATACCCAAATACTGGTAGTGCTTCATGCGGTTGCCACAAGGTGGCAGAAGTGCTCTATTTCATTTAAAAGTTTCTAAAGGGGCCTTGCCTGGGGATAAAATGGTTCGTTGGTTGACTTTGCTTTATCCCACTGTGTGCTTAAGAACTACGACTGGCAATGATCTGCTAAAAATTCATCTGTTTTTACAGCCAAAATGTTATCTGGAGCATCTGATCATTGATCTATTGATCAGTTTTGTGTGTGCTGTATGAGGCAATAATACTTGGCTTTACTGAAATGTCATGGGAAATCCAGGGCTTATTCTGAGTTGGGTCAACTTTAGAAATAATATGGAGTCTCCTACTACACAGTCTCCAGCCTCTTTAACCAGTTGTGTATCAAGTAAACTCCCGTTCTATGGGAGTTGTGTGTCGCACCATGCAAAAATACATCAATGGTGTAGAAAGAGTTATGCGATCAAGAAATGGCCTTCCCTTCTCACATTGATGTAGTTTGAAAGCATTGTTTGCCCAAATGTTGCTCAAGTGTCCTACCCTACTCTGACAAAAGGAAGCAAGTGACAAATCACTCAAATCTGTGTTATTGGTATTCTTAGATTGTACCTAGCATTCCCTACCTACATCCAAAATCTGGACAAGAAATATTCATCTTGCTGCGAGATATTCAATCTAACATGATGTGGTGTTGCACCGACGCCAATGCAAGTGACAGACACATTTTGCTAATTTAGAAGAAAAGTCTCTTTTGTTAGTTGCTTCCTTTTGTCAGAGTAGGGCAGTATAGTGGTAGAGTCTGTACTGACTTATGGCATATTTAAAGGAAGAAATAGTGGGTTAACCGTTTAGAGAAAGAATTTATATATATGATGAAAAGTGTATTTTTATATCGATTATAAAAGATGGTCAAGGCATTAATTCAATCATTTGAGATTAGATATTATAGAAAAATTGATTTGTTTAACATTGTAACATTGGTTTAATGCGCTTTATTTATGTGTGTGTTCCTATATTCATACCAGTTTGTAGATTCAAATTTATTGTGTGTACAGTAAGAAAGAAACTACATGTATTGTTTCACGAGTACTTCATCTGTGTTCGTACACTGATTTGTTGTCGTGGAATGCAGATTGTTCCGGCAATGTGTATCAAACGTGATTCAGGTTGTACCATCTTGCATCTTATACTAGACATAGAAGAAGACGTCATATGTCTCTTTTTTATTTGCTTGTTTATATTTCTCGTCAAATGGCAAGGTGCTCTACAGGAAGCTGTCGCCAGAAAATTTGGATTTTATTTTATTTCCAGTATTGTTGGAGTAAGTACTCTGTAGCATTCAATCACATTTCAGTGAGTATTTTATGTGTGTATTCAGTATATATTCTCAGTTTTGTATTCATTAGCAAAGTGAATAATTTGTGCTATGAAATTAGTGTTTTTTATATTTTTTACATGACTGGCTCATTTCAAAATCATGTAAAACAATGATTTATTCTTATGAGGAAAGTAGAAACAAGTTCTAACAGAATGTGAAGTTTTAACCAAAAGAATAGAATAGAAGAAAGTGATTTAGGTATGCCATTACCAATAGAGTACCCAAGTATGACATCATATGAGCATGTTGTCAAGACAACAGGTTCTAGACTATGTGGGTAGAGCAAATATCAGTGATTATAGCAGGGACTCTCATTGGGAGTGCCCGACACTAGCCTGCTGGACAATGTCGGACCAATGAAACTCCACCTGACTGATGGTATATAGAACGAGAAACTGCCGTAACCATGGATATGACGACTTCACTGTGGTACTGTTCATTTATCATGTTTTGTTATTTTCCTTTTGATTGCTATGGAACAGTTTGAACTTATTTTTTTGTATTTCTTTTGATGTGTAGCATGGGCCTCATTTCTGAATGGATTTTGACATTCGTAAAAACTGTCATCAAAGGAAAGAAAAAGTTAGATTTCTTTAAAAAGTACTTTTAAAGTTGTGTGTGATCAAGTGATTCAAAGTCTGTCGCTAAAACTGGGTACTATCACAAGAGAATATCAGCAAAACCTGTAGTGGAGGTTGATTGTATTCACAGTAGATCTGTATTTAGTACTCTGTATTCTACTTCATGATTAACTTTTGGTACTCTTTGTCATTCTCCTAAAAATGCTTTAGAATTTCAAATACACAGTACTTTTAATACTACAGTACCAAGGTTTATTTTTTAAATAGATTTTATTTAGAATTTTAGAATACTTTGTCTCCTTACTGTAGCATGATTTTGTCAAATTGAATACTTACTGTTTTGCAAAATATTTTCTCTATCTTGTTTTATGTTGTTATTATATTTGTGGATTCAGAAGTGCATTATGTCAAAATATTCTTTTTATTGGAAAGCAGGTAGTTACAGGAACACGCATTTTGTGAGAAACAATTTGCTCCTGTTATATTTTGCAAAATTAAGTTTGAAATTACTTGTCATTTCAATTTTAAATATGTTCCTTGATTTTCTTTGATTAGTCTGTTATTACACATTATTCCCAAATTTCTATCTTGCCTTTAATCATACACAAGTAGTCCTTTGCCAAAGATGTGATACAAACATGTGTATCAGTCAGCTTCCAACTGAAGTAATATATTATCCTTGCATCCATTTGTGCAGATAGATTTTCAACATTCCAATCATAGTTGCCCACAGTGTGTTCTTTGTATTTAATGATTATGCCAGTTTCGATCGAACAGGCTAAGCAACTCTTTATTTAATATCGTGTCTGATTCAGAGAACAAACGGTATTTGCCAGTCAGGAGAAAAGCAAACTTGAAATTCAATATTATATTATTGTGAAAAATGTATGTGCCCTGTATTATAGGTACAGTAATGGAAACAACTATGATGTAATCATATCATTTTAAAATAGCCATAAAATGGAGGCTCCCTTCATTTTAGACATGTTTAAGTTAAGATAATCAAAATGATTCATACCTTCTCTTTTTGTGTGTGTATTTGCTTGCCTTTCTTCTTCAAGATAATCTTTATTGGTGTCTAAGATACAAAAGCCCAGTAGAACACTTCTGGCAAATTCAAGATTCAAAATCTCACAATTAACAAAAGGAGTGTAAGAATACTAATATTGGACATTACATCATATTTTCTTTTGTCACTTATACGCAGTATCTATCTTGCCGTATATTAATTTCTTAAGAAATCAAATACTTCCGATCAGCTTGTCTTGCATAGAAAGTAGTTAATCACCCACTGTCATCAATTGGATTACATTTATTAGGACTACAAGTAAATATCTATATTAGCTCAACCTGTATTTAAAATACTTTTCACTTTTGTGTACATGTAATTGATATTATCCACATTACATTTCAGTGTAAAAAATGTTGTCCACGCAGCGACTAACCATCCAATTCATACTGAATACCTGCTCTGGTTAGATTTATAGAAATTCCATTCAGGGCCCCGTGCCAAAGTTTGCGATCAATTGCAAATGTGAAAGATGAATTCTGAGTGGTTTTTTACAAGTTTGTTAGTCTTTTGAACAAAAAGCACATGTAACAATGGTGTTGATTGGCCATTGCCATTTTGCGATTGATTGCAAACATTTATGTTACGGAGCCAAAATTGTCACAGTTTTCACAATTTTAAGTCAATTTAATCTTTGTTTTGCTGTTACTCTCTATAGTAATAAGATTTATTGATCAATCTGTTTAAAATAATAGGCAGAGAAAAGAAGACCATGCAGGGACTTGAGTCTAAATTTACTGCTTGCCAGGCAGAGACACTCCGGGGAGACACTATCCACCAGACTACTGCTTGGCTTTTGATAATGACACTGCTCTCTTCATCCAGAATTTCAAAGTCAAGGTCTCACTTGGATATTGTAGTATACGTATGCAATATAGCGTTCAAAAATAGTGCGCGCTCCATCAATATATTGCTAAATCACGATCGACTCTCAGGATTTATGCTCTACAAAAGTACAGGAATGTTTTCAATTACTGAACCCAGACGATTTTGGTGACAAGTAAAAAATGTTGTTTTTAGGGGGGTTGAAAGTCGTAACATGGTGTAAATTACATTGTGTGACATTTGGGAAATATTCAAGATTCATAAAATGTGAAATTCACATGAATTTGTGATTTCAATAATTGTTCATTGCACAGATTCTTTCATTAAGGAACCAATACACAAGGCTTCCATGCTCTTGCTTACCGTGTATGAATTATATTTCGCTGAATTTAACAACATGCAAAAAAATGAATATGACATGCACTAGCACATGAACTGATAGTACTAGTACTCCAAGATCGCAAATTTAACCACTCGTGAAATTGTCGCAAAGTCCTGATTCGCGGAAAATTAGACTCGCGAAATATATGGCGTATACATTATTTGAATTCATGAGTTCCCTGAAGGACAGGTGTATTGTAAGCTGATTTCAGCATATGAAGGATTAAAATCAGCAGATTAAGATTTCCTGCAACGTATCTTGAGAGTACATGTAGGTCCTCAATTTGACACATTGTGTTTGAGTTGTGGCCCGAGTATGTAATTGATCATGTGTCAGATGAAATGTCGCTCTATGAGATTTGTGTGCATTATTGGTGACAAAATACAGAGTTAAACAAGGGGATATGTACTGACTGTTGTATGTGGATAGGGCTGCATGGCTTATACTATGGTGTACATTGCATGTATGGAAGGCGTGTGCCATGCAGCTTGTATGTACATGTAGACCAGTGTCCTTTGACCTGTGAATGTCATTTATACCTGTAGGAGTAAAAAGTGGAAGTTGTTATATTAGCCATGCCAAAGTCTATGAAAATCAAAATATATTCAGATTTAAATTTTCAGTACTCGCCTGTCCGTGGCATGTTGTGTTTCACCTTTGTGTAATTCATACCGAAGACAATATTTTGTATTGCTGTATAAAAAATTATCTTCTGTATTCAAAATATTACTGCTGTGTATGTTCCATGTCTGTATGAAATTATGTATCATTATTCACGGCTTTGATATGGAGACAACTTCAAGTAAGAGTGAGTGCATGGCTTGACATGGTCTACAAAGATGTGTCTTATCTCAAAGTGACCTTTTGATCTCTTTCTATTATTCTTGTGTAGCATATTATGCTTTATTCTTTGCATAATATGTGAATGAATATTGTTATTTCATCAAATACATGCATGTATGTATGTATGTATGTATGTATGTATGTATGTATGAGGTATATGTCTGTTATATTTCCATGATGAATTTCTGGCAGAAACAAAACCCATAACTCCAGATACATTGAATAAAAACAGTACAATCTGAGAAACAGATGAGCAGAAAATTATTTGGAAAAAATGTAGCAAATAATATTGAATACAGCACTGATTTTTTTTTTAAAGAGGTATAGATCGAAGCCCTTCAATCCCTCATGGGCAGCGTCATTAGCTTGTAGGGGATGCATACTACTCGGCCGTCATGTATTGTGAAGTATGGACTTTGCATTGTCCGTGTGGGCAGGATAGTTAAAAAAAGACCATACACTACAGCTCAAAGGAATTGGCATCGGGTAAAGGGAAAGGGAAGGAGGCGCAGTTTTAAACTGCAGTATATTTTGTCCAGTTCAGCATGAAACATGATGCTTTAGCCTAAAAAGCATCATGTTTCATGCTAAACTGGACAAAGTATACTGCGGTTCAAAACTGCGGCTCCTTTTCCTTTCTTTCCTTTCCCTTTACCCGTGCCAATTCCTTTGAGCTGTAGTGTACCCTTGCAATCAAGGGAAGTTGACCATATGGGCAATTCCACAGTTTTGGTTAAAGTCATGTAATGTGAGTAACCAAAGCTTCTTTATTTTATATTCTGTTAGTGTTGCAGAAATTATGTAAATGATTATTTAGGAAGCAAACAGTCCACCTTTCCATGACATGCAATCATATCCTCAGCACAGAAATTTCTTTTTCAATGAAATAAAGAAGCTTTGGTTACTCACGTTACATGACTTTAACCAAAACTGTGGAATTGCCCATATGAGATTCTACGGGTTATGGTAGCTTTCTTTAACTCTCTTTGTCCCATACAATTATACACTCTATGAGATTTGTATGTATTCCTATGTGAATAGATACAAATGTGGCTTGCAAAGAGTTAATATTGAATTGTCCTCTTTTCATCTAAGCTATATGCAAATCTCCTATGTGTTTTTTCGGTTTCTTATACAATCCAATTTATCGATAAGTATTTGTTCTCTTATAATACTTTGACCCACTCAGTCCCATGGACAAGAAAATCAGTAGAAATTGATAAGGGGCTGTCTGTGCTTGGTACTGAGATGGTGAAAAAGACCCCACATTTAATTAAATTCCTTCTGGACAGCTTACTCCACCATATTTGGCGTTGCCAATCTGTGAGACAATCCTGTTACAGTCTATGGAGATTGTGTAACCCTCTGCTATGATCATAGGACACTAACTGAATGCTGAGTTATGTACAGTATTTTGTAATTTCATGAACTTAATGTGAACAAGACAATATTTTTTGACAGTAATGAGTTCCTGGAATGTTCATGTGCATGCGTGTATATTCTGAGGAAACATATTTTGTATGTATATATTGATTTGATGTGTTTGTAAAACTATATAACAATACTGACATTGTAAAATTATTTTGAAATGGAAAGTTACTTATAATGAAATATCAAGGTATAAATAGTTTTTATGATTAGCTTATGAAAGAGAAATATAAATGAAAGAAGTACTTTGATATGTTTGCTTTGCGATGTGTTGAAATATATATCAGAGCAGTGTATGTGAATTAACATATTTTGTGATTATCTATCTGCAAAGTGGTATTCACTGTCAGAATATGGCGCCATTCAGGCAAATGTCATCAATTCATGAACATTTAGTACACAATATCAGTCGATATAACACCAAATAACACCAAATGTTAGTTTTTCAAAACATTTTGGTTTAATATGTAAAAAAAAAAAAAAGCTCAAATATGTGAATAGTGCCCTCTTTTGACAAAATTGTGACTCTAAAAGTGTTCTAATTTCTTTCAATACAACATATAGATGGTACTTTGTGTCAAATAAATAGTCATGGTAGATCTGATCATAGTGTTCATACTGTCTTAAGTTCTTCTCAATAATATTGCAATGTAATCTGAAGTAAATTCTATGCAAATTCGATCGGCATACATGTTAAGATTGATGAGAGACGGTCTTTCCTGACTTTTTTTTTTGCATGATTCAACTATTAGCATTTTTAGCACATTCTAAAAGATGCAATTTTAGACATTTTATACCCTACTTCAACTAATGTAGCAGCTAGGTAACATTACGCACTGCAAACTATCACATTTTTCTGTGGTTATAGATTTGTTAGTGGTAGCTGTTCAATTAAATTTGACTTTTAGAGAATATTGGTATATAGTATCAAATCTAAGTGAGATAGCTTAAATAGAGATAAAATTCCAGATGTAAGTGCATCTTTATCAAACCAGTAATATGCCACTGGAACAGATTGGTGACCGTGTTGATCAAAATATGAAAACTGAATTAAGATTATTGCAAACTGAATTAAGGTTTCAACAGTGAAAATAGAATGTATGAGAGGATGTTTCCTAACATATTCAATACAAGTAATACATATCTAAGATGATTAAATGATCAAAATGGCTGTTTTCAGTAGGCCTACTATTCACAAAAATGAATTATTGTTCTTAATATTGAATTATTGGTATGATATGAATACAATCTGAATAATTACTATGAAAATAGTAAGCATGCCCCAAAAGAGTTAAAAACTTGCATTTATGATTTCATGTATAGAGGATTAAAATCTGATGAAAGTTATAGTTAATTGGTGTTGTGTTGTACTTCATTACTTGTCATGTTGGTGCTGTGTTTGTGTGCATAATTTATATCATGTGTTCTGTAGTTATAATGAACACTTAATTATGATATGTTTTCCTACCATGGGGTGGGGGAGGGGAGGCCTGGGTAGAGGTGGGGAGGGGGTAGGGGAGCGGAGGGGAAGAGAGAGACACACAGAGGGATAAAGAGAGAGAGACAGGGTGGGGAGGGTGGGAGGAAAGACAGGGGAGGGAGAGGAAAAGAGAGACCTGAGGGAGAAGAGAGGGGGGGGGGGGTGGAAGTCGAAAAAGGAAGTGTGGGTGGGGGATTGAAAGACCAATTTGCAAAAACATTTTTCACACGCACTCCCAACACAATATATGTGAAAGTAATAAAATTTCAAAAATTAGATATAACAATATTGTTGAGGACAATGAAAATATTTCAGAAATATTCAATAATCATTTTGTCAGTATTGGGCCTGATTTGGCTAGCAAAGTTCCATACACTATCTTTTGAGGAATTTTCAGTGATCCAAATGCCATCTCTTTATTTCTTGTGCCCACGAACCCATAGGAAATCGAAAATATTGTCAATAATATGAAAAACAAAAAGAGCTCTGGCGTAGATGAAATAAGTAATAATTTACTGAAACACATATGTTCAATTTCGAAGCCCCTCTCCCATAATATATTCAATCTTTCCTTGAGTCAAGGTGTTGTCCCTTGAAATATGAAAATAGCTAAGGTTGTCCCTGTTTTCAAAAAGGGTGACCCTCTGGATCTAGGCAACTATCGCCCTATATCATTACTTTCATCTGTTTCTAAAATTCTTGAAAAATTTGTTTATACACGAACTGTTTCCTTTTTGGTCTCAAAATAACATTCTATCGAACTCCCAATTTGGTTTTCGTGAAAAGCATAATACTTCTCATGCAATTTTATAATTTGTTCATAACATTGCTTCGGCAATCGACAATCATTTACACACTTTTGGTATATATCTTGACCTGTCCAAGGCCTCCGACACCATTGATCATTGTATTCTCTTAAAAAACTTTTTCATTGTGGTATCAGGGGGAAGGCCTTGGACTGGCACTGATTACCTCTCTAACAGAAAACAATTTGTTTCGTGTAATGGTTTTGAATTTCATACTCTTTCAATTTCGTGTGGTGTTCCACAGGGATCGTTATTGGGTCCGCTTTTGTTTATATTATATATTAATGACTTTCAAATCTCATCTGATAAATTGTCTTTTATATTATGTGCTGATGATACAAATATTTTTATTTCACATCGTGAGCCGATATCACTGCTTGAAATGATAAACACTGAACTTTTTTTCTGTAAGTAAATGGTGGCGGTCTAACAAACTTTCTTTAAATGTACATAAAACCATGTACATGTTATTTTGTAACACCGTCTCCTCTTTACCTAATAATATTTATTTCGACAATATCCCCCTGGAACTTGCCCATTCTTCTAAAGTTCTTGGTTTAATTATTGATGACAAATTGTCATGGAAACTTCATATTAGTTACTTACGCGAATTGATATCAAGAAATGTAGGTATCATGACATAGACTAAGGCTGTTTTTTCCTTCAAGTACAATGCTTGCATTGTATTCTACTTTAATTCTCCCTTATCTAACATATGGTGTACTTGCTTGGGGCAATTCTTTTAAACTATACCATGACAAAGAATTCAGAAGAAAGCGATAAGGGTTATTTTGTAATGCTAGTAGATTATCCCCATCAAATATATTTTTTTGTAATAATAACATACTAAAGTTAAGTGACTTTCACATTGGAACCCTTATGCATATAAATGAACTTCCTGAAACGTTATCTACTTTGTTTGTAAGAAATGACAGTTTCCATCAGTATCCTACAAACATCATTTCATCTACCTCTAGTAAGAACTCAATTTATGCAAAGAAAATTAGTTTATACCGGCCCTTATTCTGGAATTCCTTGCCATTGAATAGTATACAGTCCCTTACACTTATTTCATTTAAAAACAAATTGAAGAATTATCTAATTAGTAAGTATAGATAACTGCTCTTATCTACATTGCATGTCGGTGTTTACTTATTGCAACTTATATTGCACTCATGCTATGTTCTAGTTTATGAAAAAATCTTGTAGACAGCTGTAGAAATCTCAGACCTCAATATAGTTTACTTTTTAGTATATAATCACAGTCATGTAGTTGCTTTTAAGAGGAACTTTTTTTTTTACTTGAATTATCACATGTTAAGTTTCCGTACCATTGGCCTTTACTTCACCTATGGGTACCCTTTGACTTTCAAGCTATGCTTTTTTAGCATAATAATTTGTACAATTCATTTGGTTTGCCAGTTCAAGATGAACTCTTCTGCTGTATATAATATTTTTTTTATACCTTGTTAATTCCTTGTATTTAGTTGTATATCTTTGTTGAACATTATTATGGAAAAATAAATCAAATCAATATTGACTTCATATTGTAATACCGCTACTTTTTTAAAAAGTATATATTCCACTAATTGTAAATTTCAACGGTTGGATTAGATAAGCATACCTATGAAAATGGAATCTACAAAACATTGTACTTAAGTTACTTATCTCCTTACGAGCCATGTGTGTATTTTTTCCACCATTAATGCACACAAATCCTTTAAAGGTTACGTTAGTCTGGTATATTACGAAGGATTAAACAACATTCCACCGTTCTTCGTGTTGAAAGATGTTTTCATGACATAATAGATTTTATGCACACATGGAGGATCCGTGGAGCTACCTGATATCGCGATCGCCTCGATAGCGAGATAGCGATTGCATCGGGAGATCGAGCAGAACTTTGCATTTATATTGTATATGGCTCAACACTCGGGAGTTCACCGCGGAGAACGAAGACGCAAAGAGCTGTGAATTCAATATTTTCCCTTCAATCTTGTCACTGGAATATCAAAAATGGAAGGAGGAGGCGCCTACGGAGCTGGAATGGCTGGGAAGCCGTTTGATCCCATTGAATACATCAAAAAACCGACCGTAATCCTGCGACTCATCAGCTTGGTAAGAGGAGACATTTCTGGTTGCGGTTCAATCTCGCACTGCACTGCACTAGCACTGCGCCCGTACCTGTGTGTTCATGTGTGTATTTTTAGTTTTCGGCCTCGGGTCATGTGTTCAACACAGTCACACTCACAGGCAGCGATGGGTGAAATTCTTACTTGTCTTTGATCTCCAATACATTGCAACATACTTACCACTGACTAAAGTTAAAGATTAAGATTAGATTAGATTCTACCAGGTTTTATTGTTCATAATATAAAGTAATTTGAACTGCTTATGTGGTTATTGTATTCTAAAATAGTCTAGATTTAGACTGGGGAGGGGGGCATTCTCGCCGCACTTACAATTTGAGGCGGAAAAAAAAATATGCATTTTGACACTAAATCATACTTTGATGCTTTATATTTTCAAAATCATTATTACTGAGACATTTTGAGTAAACACTTACAAATAATTGTATTTTCAGTGTAAAACTGTTAGCCTGTCAATATTTGTCAATGATAAAGTTGTGGTCCTTAAACGCTGCAGCGTCTACATGTATTCTCAATGGGCTTTTCCTGATGGATTACAGTATGTGTTCGATTTTATGGTGACTCGTTGATTGGGAAAAAAAAGATATTTGTAGTTTGGTTGTCATTGGCTTTATGTTGAAGTGGACTCATAATAGAAGAATTCTATCTTCTTTAACCTACCCTAGATGTTAACTAGGTCCGAAAAAAGGGGACTGCCTATGAGAGAGTCATCATTTCGATCATATTTTCTCGGGACGCACATGATGTAGTGCGGAAGGCATGCACATCACGATCAAACCAACTTTTCCGGTCGGCGACCAAAGCAATCACCGAGCGGGTGTACAGTAGGAACTGTGGCGAAAACGGACTTTCTAGTCAGCATGTAATTTTGGTATTTGCCCAATAATGTGATTTTTTTGTAGCTTAAAATTTCAAAAGACGATAACTTGATGAAACTTGCTTTATTTTTACTCGCAATTGACCGAAACTGTTGTGCCGACAGTGATCCTGTACTGTAGTCCCATGCGTGATGCGCTTACCGTTGCTATCTAATACGCATTTTTGCTAGTGCGTCAAAATCATACGGCCTTTGCGAAAGCTCTCAGACCACAGTGGTTCCGATATCAAGTGTCAATATTGAATGCATAAAACATGTGCTCATCATCCTGAAATATGGCATACCAAGGATGTTTAACTCATTGAGTGCCATAGCGCTGCGACTATGCTAATGTTACGGTGCTTCATACACGCTAGCGTGCTATCGATTGACTGCTTTGTACACGCGAGCGCACTACCGCTAGAGTGCCAGAAAGAGCCCTCGCACGCATTCCTGATAGCAGTCATTGTTTATGCTCATCGCATATGTACTGAATGCTTCGCACACGCTATTTTTCTCATCGCATCGCGCGCACCAGCTTATCAGCTTTGGATTACGCATGTTTGTTTACACCTTTCAGACTGGATTTTCGTGAGTAATTTAGCGTTTTGTAGTATGCAGGATGTAGCTTATCACTCCCTCTTGCAAATAAGGGAACAACACACAGGATGTCCATTGTGTACCCAATTGTTTTAAGTCCAGGTATACACATAGCCTATTTGAGGGGTCCAAGGGGATATTTCTCACAAAATACAAGTTATCATATACATGTATCATTATGAATATGATCTGAAGATAAAGAAGCATGTAATGTATGCAGTTCAACTGAATATAGCACAGAAATGTCTTCAAAATAAAAAGTAGAACTTTTATTTTAGAACGTTTATTATTAGTTTCTAATAAATAACAAAAAAAGATCTCTGTAGAAATTTTATATCATAATAAAGCTCATAAAATTTTCTACAACTTTTGTGTAAAAGTTTTTCTGTATGTAGGTTTCAAAACATAGTGGTTCGAAAATGCCAACGCAGAAAATAATGCGCGATGAGGCCTCAGACAAAACTTGGCACAGAGCGGATTTGGGGCGGGCACAATGGGGATTAGCGCAGTGGCAGTGGGCTCTATTCAGTGGGGCAGGCTAAGAATTAAAGTAGAACACCATTTATTTTAAAAAGCCTATATTTTGGTATCATGTGAAAAAGGATAGTATAGGGTACCCAAATATTGACTTTTCCAACCACGCTGGTCCAACAGAATGGAGTAACTCTGCATAGAAAATTAGAATTCTTCATTATTGACTCTCTGGAACGCTGTCAAAATTATGACGTCATTCATTGAATATGATCTGCAACCGAGCTACCTGTAGCTACATGTAGCTACACTCGCACCCATAGCTTTTGAACGCAATTCCATCCAGTGATAAACTCCAAACTTGCTCCAAAGTAAAGCCAACATGTCGGGAAACACACTAGACCTTGACATCGACATTGAAGAGGATGATTCAGATGTATCTTCTTTTGAGAGCAATATTGATGATGGGGGGGGGGGGGGGGGGGAGAGACAGAAAGGGAAGGAGAAGAGGGTAATGACGATGACGATGGCCATACACACAGATACTGAATTTTCGACTATACATTGTAGTACGTAAAGACTAAGAGACGCACGGAGCTGGGAGCGCGTTATTAATACAGCATGCATAGAGTAGTACAGTACGTATCTAACTCTATGACAGCATGCGAATACGTGCATGCATGTCTGGCTGGCCCGTAGAGCACCGATCCCAAAGATCGGTGATACAGCTGTATGACTCGTATAATTCAGGCCAGCGCAGGCATGAGCAAGCTCGCCAGCTAGCCAGCCTTGCTCCCTTCAGCGCTGAGTTGAGATGTACTTAAGACGCGGCTGCGGCTGCAGGGATCTCAATTTCAGGATCAGAGATAGCGTTCGCTGCAAACCCGAGTACTGCGTGCGTGGGAAGCGTACGAACGGGAGTAGTATGTTGCAATGGCCAAGTTGCGCCGCGCGCACGCCCAATGACTTCTACTAGATGCAAGAAAAAGATTGACAAATTTCACGACAGAATGACTAATTATTTGTTAAGTAATGAAAAAGGCAAATATGTTTGTCTCACTGTAAGGAAATACTTAATTAATATAAATCATACAACAATAGGTACGAATCAATATTTGCACAGGGGATACTCTTGAATGATGACGAATTTTGTGTACAATGCGTACATGTATGGCGAGTGTGCGTGAGTGTGTGATTTGTTCATTTAATGGCGTCTGAACAAAAGGGGTCTGCCACTCACAGTTTCGCGGTAGATGAGGAGATCATGCACCTGTGATTAGAATCGTTAATTTTTTGTATTCACATGTCAGTGTGAGGCTGGAAATTAATATTTTCGTGATCCCTACATAACCAGCTTTCCGTGCCGCCATTTAATATTCATGACTATGAGCTGCTCTCTACAATATGATGCATATGCGATTGCGTCACTTTCACCTGACCTGGAATTTATAATAGGTCATTCACATTCCTATACATGCATGTACATAAAATTAAGCTTTCACTGCTGAACTTTTAATTTAATGCTTTAGCCTAAAAAGCATTGATCATATTTCATGCTGAACTGGACAAAAAAATGCGGCTCCTTCCGTTTCTTCCCTTTCCTTTTCCCTATGCCAATTCCTTTGAGCTGTAGTGTATATGGGGTGAGGATATCTCCCCAAATTCTTCTGCGCATCCGATTTTGTTTATACATGTGTACATCAAATTAAGGCAAAAATCATCCAGAGAATCGGCGGCTTTGAACAAGGGAGATCAAAGAGAATATCTTTGTAAAGCGTTCTTTTGTGACTAGAAGCAGAGTACAATGAATCTGCATGAATGAAATGGCTGCTCCGCTGCTGGCACTCTGTGGGCATACTATGATGGAATTGACTGATCAGAAATCTTTCCCAGGACCAAAATTCTGTAGGAAGAACCAGTGATGATGACACTAACAGATTTATTCAGTCCTCTCATTACTGGTAATCATCTCATCAAGCTGAAGTATAACTACACTGTTCATGTACAGTAAGCGTAAGTTACCAAACCATGTAGTTTTCACTGTATACATGTAAGTGGAGATTTTGCAGAACATACATGGTATTGAGTGAGGTTCTCAAGAGTCCCATGAAGGGGAGAATTTACAGAAGGATGATGATGCATCAGGAATTGTATCAATAAGAAAACTTCTTAATTATGATGTAGAATTGGAGTAGATTTCACCAAGTTCCTGACTATATTTGATCTAGTCTCAGCAAGCAGGAAGTCATTCAGATTTTCTTCAAGTTGAGAAATTGCATTTTCACCCTTTCTCCTAAAAAATTGCCCAGCATTTTAAACAATTACATAATAAAAGCAGTATTTATGTACCTTGTACATTTGGAGATATTATTTCTGTTCAGTTTTAATTTTTTGAATGTGATCTTTCTAATGAATGAAATACATGTAATACAGTACATGTGACAATGTGAATGCTGCAAATTGCATTTAAGCACAGTCACACATTTACAACTTGAATAGGATTACACACATTATGCATGTGACACTGTAATACTAGAATGAAAGTACCAGCACACAATATTCCAATTTCTTAAGAATCCATCAATTATGTTTGCTTTTTGTCTCGCCCACCGGAGGTGAAGGCGAGACTAAGGGATCCAAATGGCGTCCGTCCGTCGTCCGTCCGTCGTCCGTCCGTCGTCCGTCGTCCGTCACAAATGTTAAAGTTTACCTGCAAGACTCTCTTATGATCCATAACTTGGCAACTGTTACAGCAATGGCAGCCACACTTGGTTGATAGAAGCACTAGGGGTATCTTCATGTTATGGTGTTGTCAGAGGTCATGTGATGATGTCAAAGGTCATTTGAGGTCATACATGTATATTAAAGAGTATGTGCAAGACTCTCTTTTTCTATGTTAAAGTTTACCTGCAAGACTCTCTTTTGACAAATAACTTCACATAGGTTGCTTGGATTACAACCTAACTTGGGTCATAGATGCACTGGGGGTACCTTCATGTTATGGTACCGTTGGAGGTCACAGGATAAGGTCAAAGGTCATTTGAGGTCATACGTTAAAGTTTACCTGCAAGACTCTCTTTTGACAAATAACTTCACATGGGTTGCTTGGATTACAACCTAACTTGGGTCATAGATGCACTGGGGGTACCTTCATGTTATGGTACCGTTGGAGGTCACAGGATAAGGTCAAAGGTCATTTGAGGTCATACGTTAAAGTTTACCTGCAAGACTCTCTTTTGACAAATAACTTCACATGGGTTGCTTGGATTACAACCTAACTTGGGTCATAGATGCACTGGGGGTACCTTCATGTTATGGTGCCGTTGGAGGTCACAGGATAAGGTCAAAGGTCATTTGAGGTCATACGTTAAAGTTTACCTGCAAGACTCTCTTTTGACAAATAACTTCACATAGGTTGCTTGGATTACAACCTAACTTGGGTCATAGATGCACTGGGGGTACCTTCATGTTATGGTGCTGTTGGAGGTCACAGGATAAGGTCAAAGGTCATTTGAGGTCATACGTTAAAGTTTACTTGCAAGACTCTTGGTGAAGGCTTCCTAACTTGTGCACAGAATTGTGTGAGCATGTGTGAGCATTACTGATGTAGATTTAGGCAAACATTACTCATGCACATTTATGCAAATTTATTCAAAGTCACTATTTTGCACCTGATTTTGATGTTGTCTGTTTAAAGTTGCTTATTTGTTTGTTTCAGTTTTTCACAGGTTTTACAGGCAGGCACTACCTCTTAGGCAACAAAGGAGCCCATTTATTTTATGGCAACATGGCGTATACATGTAATAGATGTGGAAAGTCATTCCAGTTGAGAGCGAACCTCCAGAAACATTCATGTAATATTTGCTACAAATGTGGGAAGCAGTTTACCAGGAAACAAGTGTTGCATTCACATTCTTGTATAGGTTCTTTTTCAAGTTTACTTCGCCTCTATTGTGCAACTGATTATCATCCTGTTTTGTCTTTGTCTAATCTAATAGAAATTGGTGGAGGCTTTTTATTCCATCTCAAAGAAGGGGGAAGGTGGGGGAGGGGGAGTAGATAGAGGAAGTAGCATTGCGTGAAATAGCCCTTCTCATTTATGGAATGTTACATTCTATGGCAGATATTTCACAATCAGCCAGGGATACAATTCTTTTGCGTAGCAACGGAGATCGCGATATTTCTGGTTATTTTCGCAAGTGGGCGAGACACAATATTGCTAATGCCTTGTTCATAAATTTAGTGCAGTCCCTCATGTTGAAACTGACCCTGAAAAGAAACAAGACTTTATTATTAGTAGGGTAGCTGTTTTGGAGGTAAGAAAAAAACATTTGTAAATACCATGGAAAATGGAAGAAAAGAGTGAATAAGAACTTGGGTAACAGTATTAGACCTGTTACAGATGTATGTACTAAAGAATAGTATTTCAAAATAAACAAAAACAAATAATATCACACGATAAAGTGATAATTTCATGAAGTCATTTTGCTTTGAAAATCACAAGGGTGATACAGACATCATATGCTTCAATAAATGACAAAATGGATTCATCAAGTGCAGAAAATATTTAATTTGATACTCTGTACGAGTGTACGTCTTTAATTCATTATGATACTAGATACAGTGTATTATTACTGTTCCTATTCATTGTTTATGTTTTAAACAATGAACATCATACATGCAGATATTTTGATACTAGTGACAATGAAACAAGTTAACCTAACAAAAAGTAACAATACAGTCCACATACATGTAGTACTACATTTTATACAGTTTTCTGTTGGGCTTTATTAGTGGAATGAAAGCACAATCTATAAATTATAAGTGTGTGTACAATTTTGAAGAGAATATTTGTTCAAATGTGCACGGTGTAAGTGATTTCGATTTAAGAAAATGGGGGGAAAATGCCAGAAAGATTGGCATGACATCTGCACAGGATTGTTAACATTATGGTAAATGAGCAATCGATGAAATTCCATGGTTCAATATTGCACAAGTATGAAACAATCGCTATGTTGAGTCTACTGCAATCTCTGTTGTTTTAGTGAGTGCTACCCATGCTATCACACCATCCTTTACACTGTACTGTAATGTACATGGTAGCACTACTGTGCACAATGTACCTGTACAGTAGCGCAGATGGACAGTACATGATGTACTGTATACGCTGCTGAATATGCAAGGTTTGTCATCTCCTGATATTGATTCCCAGCCTGTGGCAGGCATCTTGGGACAGTGGCATCCGCACTCTATTCGGTATTGATCTCTCGGTGCCTGTACGAGTTTATGTACTTCCCATCACCCCATCCGTTCTGTCCATCTCTCAGTCCACGCAGATGCTGCCTCAAATTTCTTGGTGTGCACACACATAAAAGCCCAGGACGTCCACCTAATTTAAAGTCATCTCATGAAAAAACATATCTGGGACCAGTATGCGACTGTTCTGTGGTGCAAGGGCATATGTGAAAATGTCTAATGTACATTATGAACACCTGTATGAAGGTTGTGTGTAATGTCTAGAATACTATACACTGTACATGTACACATTTATTAAGAACCTGCCACTGGTGCTACAATGTGCAATATTAACCATGCACTTTACGTCCAGTACCAACGATATGGGAACATGATTTTATGAGACTTGATCAGTATGAGCTTGTATCAAAGTCTGTAGTCATGCCTGAGGAATATTTTGGTAGAATAAACAGTAAAAGCATGGAACTGCTTGTTATTTAAATTGTGTACACAGTTTAATACATCATTTTTTATCTCATGTTGTTATTTTTTTCTCACTTTTCCCCATACGGTTTGTGAAGCAATGATTGTGACATTTCATACATGTACGTATCGTTAGGTTTATTCATGACTTTTGCAAATGGGTCAACCTGTCTTTAAATACTAAAGCATACAGTGTAGTAATAACTGCAGTACTGCACATCACATCAGATTACTGTGGACTTTGAGCATTAATATTCATGCATGAGTCTGGGTTGTGTGCAGAGTCCAATCAATTATTATTCATGATTGGCTGTGCACACCAGTATTGGTGTCAAGCAAGTGCAATACTTCCAAGTGTAAATAGCAGATGTCACATGACAAAGCCATTCACACTGGTGTGAGTCAACTGAGTGTGCAGTCATACGTTTTTAATGAACAATGACATCATTGCACTGTAAAATATTGTACATCATACAACTCCCACCTCCCTGATCATACAACACCGAAGTACATACTTTGAGTACATTTCTGTTACATTTACTGTACATTTGCATAAATCTCTTAAATTCCATTTTTTTTTTGTCTCAAAAGAAAACCAGCCAATAATACATTAGTAAAATATCAAAGAAATGTATTGATTTGCACTTTAGTTTACAAGGTTTTGAATGCTGCAGAAAGTTTGCCGTGTACAAATTTGCCAGAGCATGTTGGTAACGGGACAGACGAGTTTGTTACAAACCTTATTTGGACATGTACGTTTTCCTTTACAATACCGGTACATGTACATGTACGTACTTGTAATCCCGCGGGTCTCATTACAATTAGCTTTGGTCAGTGGTGTTTGTGCAGTATTTATCTTAATTATGATTAATGAGTTGACTGAAGCACCCAGCTGTCTCTTGTAAGCTAAGCACTGTGTTTGAGTTGCATACACCTGTGCATACAATCATGTAATTGGGTCGAATGGTACCATTCCCATTTACCCCCATGATATTTATTTCACATACATTTGTGAAATCCGTAGAGCATCTAACTTGTAAATTAATCTTGATGATCCCTAGAAAAGTGTTTGTCCCATGGGCTTCATTTGGTACCCCATATTGCAACCATCTTGGATTGTTACAAAAAATTGTTCATAGCATAATGCTCTCTCAACGTACTGTATACATGTAGATGTCATATAGAGACAAATGAGCAAACAATTCAAGTCAAATAAAGTCAGTTTTCAAATTCAATATTATGAGGGGGACTGTGAAGCCTGCATGAGGGACAGCCCTACGCAGTGAAAAACAATTACACAGGTGCTGTGGACGATTGAACACCCAGAATGCAGAAATGAGCTCTTGTGAAAAATAAAGAAATGTCTTCGAGTGAACATGTCACATGTACATGTGTACGTACCGGTATTGTTGTAAAAGATAACATACTGTGTACATTCCAGCTCAAAGGAATTGGCATAGGGAAAGGGAAAGGGAAGAAAGGGAAGGAGCCACAGTTTTAAACCGTGGAGTATTTTGTTCAGTTCAGCATGAAACATGATGCTTTTTAGGCTGAAGCATCGTGTTTAATGCTGAACTAGACAAAATATACCGCGGTTTAAAACTATGGCCCCTTCCCTTTCCCTTTCCCTGTACCAATTCCTTTGAGCTATAGTGTACGTAAATAAGGTTTGAGAAGCATCCCAACAAAAAGTGTTTCCCTTGCAGGTACAGTATCTACTAGATAATCTACCAGTGAACTCAATTTGATTGATGAGTTGAATGTGGCACCCAGCTGTGTGAGGGGAAGCCAGGCATGCAGTCTGCACCAGTTGGTGGCTCTCATTAGCTTTATTCATACAGTTGTAGTCAGTTATCTTGGATGACATGTTTAAAGACAGGGTGGCCATATACTGTATGTATTTGCAAAAGTCTTGAAACTTGGCAGGAGTCAGTAGTGTAATAACATGTTTAAAATCTCACTGTAGCTTCACGAGCATTTTCATGAAAAGTGAAAAACCTTGTGCACGTTTGAAACATTCAGTATCGTAGCGACCATCATTTACGTTACAGTCTTGCAACGGTGCGGTGCTGTCAGTCCATGCACTGTTCCCATCACTGTGGACAGTGTAGAGCAATAGGTGCGTCTTCATTAGCCCGATCAGACGAAATAGCAAGCTATTTTGCTGATCCGGGGAACTAGCCTGAAGTTGCAATCGCGTCTTCATCAGCTTGGAACTCGGGATGCATAAATTATCCTGATGTTCGCACATGCGTAGTGTGCGACGGGAATAGGCCATGACCGCATGGCTTCAGTTGTGAGCTCGCATTCACGCATGTACAAAAACCTAACCTAAATAATGCCTCGTGTGCGCTGATCCATGCCGAGGTCGGAAAATTTTTGGGCTAATGAAGATGCTCCGTGCTAGCTCGCTATTTCGCGAACTAGCTCGAGCTACAGGGTGTAGCTCCATCTAGCCCAAGATTTCTTGGGGAATTTTCACTACCAAATAGCTCGCTGATCTGGCTAATGAAGACGCAAATAGCTAGCTATTTCGTGATCTGGCTAGCTAACCCGATCAGATCAAGCTTACTATTTCGCCCACATCGGGCTAATGAATATGCCCCTAATGTGTGCTGATTGCAGACTTTGCCTCTAGGCTACAAGAACCACAGATGTTTTGGATGACCAGTCAGAAACCTCCTCCAAATCAAGGAATGACAATATTTTCGCTCCAGAGTCAGTTTTGAGATCTCTTTTGTTGGGAGGGAAGTTTTATGCACAGCATATTTTCTGTGCTTTTTACAACATTTCATTTTTTTTTGGATCCGCAAAAGGGCTACCCTGTATTTAAAGTGCTGCGTAACATGGCAAAGATACAACCAAGCCTGCATAATGCCGTTCACAATGGAAACACATTTCATGGATAGGGTGTAATCAAAGACAGGTCTGACTCTGCACTGACAGATGGTCTTTATAGACAGTGGTCTTTGAATCCTTCATTGTTCCTGTACCTGAAACTTGACCAATATTTTGAGTGCTGGTGTATAGTGTAAGGACCATTACAGTACTATAGTATGTTGCACTCAAGTATATTTGTAAGTGTTGTAGCAAGTTGTACATGAACAGGTCTGTATGTAGGAGCTACTAACTACTGTACATGTAGTGCTCCATGCACAAAATGCATGTACAGCATGCAGTAGGACCCATGTGCTTGTACTCTGAGCAGGCCTTTTATTTGATCAGTCCTCCGACAACATGCATAATGAGGTCAAAATCCTTCTCGCCTGAGAGTGCATGGAAGCCCTCAAAGAGTGAGATTCATGGCTTTAACATGAGACCATTTGAAAGAGAGAGAGACTTTTACTAGTAAGTATTGCGGTAGTGGTGGTAGTAGTGGTGGGTTGGAGGGTGGGTTGGAGGGGGGGGGGGGGAGGGGAGGGTGTTATTACTACATTTACAATGTACATGTACAGTACATGCTGTATACTGTTTAAATTATGAGAAATGGCATTGCAAATTGTTCATCAAAGAAGTATTTCCTCGCATTAAATGATGATTTCCTGGGATTTCCTCCCACATCCAGGAAATTGCCTCTGCAGGCTGCAAAAATTGAAATAAAATTTACATGTAACTACACAATTGTACATGTAGTACCGGTACATTTTTACACATTGCATTGCACACTGGCAGTGTTACATGTACTATACTGTACAATATATATTTAATTAAATGTTCTTTGAATGTTTCCATGGTGAGAGTGTACATAAGTACATGTACTATTTAGAAAATAGTAAACTTTCGCTAACACGATGTGGTTGTATTCTTTCGGATAATTGACCCACTTATGGGGTGAAGAAAGGAAAAGGAAAGTGAAAAAGAGGAGGGGTGATTTTTTATATTTTATAACACTCACACAAGACTATTTTTAGCTTGTTTTTTCGGTGTTTTAAATAAAAAATAAATGGGATGAAATGGAGGTGTTGATTGAGAGTTGTGAACTAGTCACAAAATAGCTATAAAGAGAAAAGAAGAAGAAAGAAATGTGAAAAGTGTGGAGAAGTTATAATAAGTTTTGCAACTGCGACTGTTTAAGTTTCTTTCAAAATCAGAAAGAGAGAGCATCAGTCTCGACGTTTCGGGCAGTGTTCTCTGTCAGTCATCCGGATAAGAATAGAGCGTATTGGTGCGAGTGTGCGGTGTGCACTGGAGTGTGAAACCGCTGAATAGGTGTGAAAGTGCGGCCTGCACAGCTGAGCGTGCAATGGAGGGAACAGCGATCTGCTGCTCCGGCCCAGCGAACACAAAAGAGCGTATTGTCGTGAAAGCACCAAAGTGTAATCTTGGGGTTATCTTGGATCGTGAAACGCCGTGAAAATAAGACGTATTCAATTCCCTGGCCTTTCAGGGAATGTATTTAAATGTATTGAATGTATTGAATGTTTGATTTCTTTCTCCATTGTTTATGACTGATATAAACCTTATTAATTGTTGATTGCTGCTTTCAATCTGCACAATACACATTGTTGTACAATCCCATGAGTGTATGTACTACAATTTATGATCACAAAAATCAAATTTGTCAAAAACATGCAAGCAATACAAATGTCAAGCAATGTGTTCAATGTATGTACTTTAACATGCATCAATGGTAACACAAATTAACCATTATGTCTCTTCTTGCTCTTATATTCTCATCCTCACCAGATTTTTGCCATCATCGTCTTTGCATGTATAAGCGAACAGAAGACTTTCTTATTTGTTGACGGGACCGTGGGCTGCCCATACGACAAGAGCGGAGCATGTGGGTTTGGGATCTTCGTCGGCGTCATTGCATTCCTTGCTGCCATTGTTTTGCTCGTCGTTGATGCCCTCTTCGACAACTGGAGCAATGTACAACACAGAAAAATTGCTGTCATGAGCGACCTAATTTTTTCAGGTAAATGAAGTGACACAGTCATTGCAGTCCAGTGTGGGAATTCTTTTATCCAGACAGACACTGAAAATCACGTACTGTAGTGGTACAGTATTCTGAAATCAATTGTTAGCCTGACACATTTCTGTTGACATTAATTCGGGTTGTTTCCCTGAAAGTGGCAACCCTTTGATATAGTGTGTGAATGTATGTTCTTTGGCATCAAATGTACATTTGTAATGTATGCTCTTGTTGCCAGTAAGTTTTCCCAGTTTTTTCCTGCCATAGCGATGACGTATTCAGGCAGACATTTACCGGGTATGCTGTCAGGTGGGGGAAGTATCAACTTGCTACAGACTATTGCATGACACAATACCTACATTTACCACAAAACAAATAAGTTCCATATTTATACTTTGTATGGATAATCCTCCACAATTTTCCTAAAACCCATTGCCGTTTTATAATGCAGGATCGTACAAACTGAGTATTACCCATGCACTTTTTAACCTTGTTACACATTGTGCTATGTCAAAGGATTATTAATTGCACCATCTGTCACTTGCAATAATTGATTGTTTGAAAATGATTCGTGATTGGCAATACGTATGTGGGTTTAAAAACTTTCTAACGATGTATAGTATCAAATGCACAGGTAAAAGGATGCATCTTTTTAAGAAAATTCTCATTTTCAAAATAAAAATTGCACACAACATAGGGGAAAGCACCTCGCACGTGATGTCACAAAGTCAAAGCTTTAAAAGATAATAATTTTCTTATCCTTAGGGTATTTTCATCAAACCTTCACTAATACGTTTCTTTCATCATCATGTATCTGCTTTTATTGAAACAAACTTTAATTTCAGGGTGGACCATTCCTTTAAGTTAGTGTACATGAGATTAACTCTGTGCCTGCCAAATTAACTGCTGGTCTGTGGGATTTGTACGTATTACTTGTGACAAAATGCATCAACGACGCATAAAGAGTTAATGGTGTGTTTATTTCTTCCCTCCCATCAGGTGTCTGGGCATTCTTTTATTTTATAAGCTTCTGCTACATGACAAATAAGTGGAGCAAAGTCAGCAGCACCGTAAAAGCCAGTAACCATGGGACCAGCTCCGTCCAAGCAGCCATTGCTTTCAGTTTTTTCTCCATAATAACCTGGGTGAGTGCTGCTTTCTTTTATTTCTTTCATAGTGCCATTGATGCATACTTGCCGTTAAGCACAATCTGTAACAGTGGCAGCTTGTTTGCCACACAAAAGGTCAAATAGTCAAAATATGTTACTTTTTATTAGTTTCTAATTCTAATTGCCACTTTTTTACATTGGTGATAGAAGCTAAACCTAAGAGACATGGTACAAAGTCGTCTTTTTACAACATTCTTTCAATCTTTTTTTTTTATAAAATCTGGCAGTACATGATAGAATACATACTACATTTTTTGTAGATTGAATGTACTGTCAATCATTATTCTGTGTCTTGTGGATACATTGTACATGTAGTAAAGATTGTAAGTTTCACTTTTTCTTTGAACACTGGAAGTTTTCCCCCAGCTCAATGTACATTGTGTGTGCATGGTAAAGGAACATACATGTACACAATGTACTATGTACATGTAGGTACAATGTACATTGTAGTTTGCAGGGAGTACGGGGATAAATTGAATGAATAATGAAAAAAGAGATAGAGTATGTGTAGTCTTTAAATGTATTTATAGGAGTATGAAATACATGTAGTTCATAGTTTCAGAGAGAATTCTAGAGAGATAGTAGAGGCAAAGAGAAGAAGATGTACAATATGCAGACTGAAAATGTAGAAGACGGAAAGAGGAAATGCACTGTATACCATAGGATGGGTATGACATGCCATTGAGAAAAAGAAAAGGAAGAAAAAGAAGAGATGTTGGCACTGATGTGTTATTGAGAGAGAGAGAGAGAGAGAGAGAGAGAGAGAGAGAGAGAGAGAGAGAGAGGAGAGAGAGAGAGAGAGAATAGAGAGAGACGGACAGACAGAGAGAGAGAGAGAGAGAGATAAAGCAGAGGGAGAGGGGGAAAGAGATTCAGAAAGAGAGGAAAGAGAGGAAAGTAAAGATAAAGATTCACATGGATGGAGAGAGGGCGAACTAATTACAAATGTCTTGCCTTCACTTCATTAGTTCTGCTCCGAACAGTACATGTAGCTTGTCCTATTACGCACGCATATATCTTCCCCTCAGTGTGCATCTGAGTGTGTAGCGGTACATGTGCATGACCTGTCTGTGTGTGTATGTGTGTGTGTGTGTGTGTATGTGTGTGTATGTGTGTGTATACAGTGCATGCACGTGTGCTACTGTATGTGGGTGTTCATACGTGCCTGTGTGTGGGTGTGGGTGTAGGAACAGTTGGTTTTCCGTACTCGGAACAGCGTAGGAAGATGCTCCTCCGATTTCCTCCGCTCTGTCACTACCGCTTAATCAGTGGTAACACAGCTTGTTATGGACGCTAGCGCTTAGTAGCCTGCATGCAGGGGAAGTATTACCGGGGAGCGGAGAGGAGCGATGGCTTGCCCTCGTGTAATTCATATGATGCATTGGGGTTGACCCATCCAATTTGGCGACGGGGACAGAATTTATCCAGGGTCTGCTAATTGAATTAAAGACCATGTTTAAGAAAGCCATGGGTTTGTACAGTTTAATGATTGAAATAAGTTGCTGCAGTATTTTGGGATGCTTTAAAACAAGCATACTAGACACCATTTTACTGCTGTATTTGGGTTTATATAATATACAAATATACCAAGCTGTGAGATTGTATAGTGGAAATTATCTATCTGAGGAGGGAGTGGCATAGAACTATTTTTTCCGAGGGGCGAAGCCCCCGAGGAAAAAATAGTAACTAATGCCAGTCCCTCCGAAGATGGATAATTTTCACTATACTTTCGAACTCAATGCTTGGTATATTTGTTTTATATCCCTTTTGTAAAACAATAACTAATAAATACGATTTAGAAAATAGTAAAACTTTCGGTAACACCATGTGGTTGTAAGTCGCCTTTTATTTTTCTCTGTCTCGATATCGGTTCATCCCAGGTAAATGCGCAACACACCGCGCACTGCATTCATGCGCGCACTTATTTACGCCCGCTCAGGTAGAGAGCATGCGCAGTAGTGCCAAGGAAGAAAATAGTAAATAGAGCATGCGCAGTCCTCCCCATGAAAAAATAGTGAAAAATATCCGGAGCTGAGGCAGATATAGTCAAATTATTATGTAGTCTGCGATCATCAATTGACCAATCACGTTCCCAGAATACTCATGAATATTCATAGAAGGGATATAATTCATCTTGATAACCCTGTTACCTGATGGGTTGACGGGCATAAAGCAGATTTAACCATCCTAGCAAAACTACCTCATTTGCATGAATAGTGGTCAGTAGTGCTTTCATTTTCAGACACAGTACTTCGTTAACATAAATAGCTGTCAATAATACTTTTATTAACATAAATTTGCATAGTGAGTGGCGACCAACTTTGAATAACCCATAGACTTCAGTGCATTGATATGCAAGTTCTTGGAAAGGAGCTGCAAACAGCAGTGTCGGGATAGCTGTCTGATGTTACAATACTTTTTGTTTGCTTGCATTTTGCAATGTGAATACAGTGGCCAATAAACGTTACCACGGTACAAATATGCAGTACGTCAATGCGAACATGTGAGCTGTCAATTAAAGAAGTTCTGTTCTGGAGAAATCTTGTTTGATGTTTGTGGGCTTGAAAAATATTTTGAAAAAAATGTTTCCTGTGCCCATTCCCCTTTATCCCTCTCCTTCTCTCTCCCACTCTCTCTCCCTCTCTCCCCCCTCTCTTCTCTCCCACCCTCTCCATCTCTCTCCCTCTCCCTCTCCCTCTCTCTTCCTCTCTCTCACCCTCTCTCTCGTCTACTTTTCTTTTTGTTGCACACACACACACACACACACACACATTCCTATGATGATTAATAATAATAATAATAGTAATATACATTTATACCCCACTTAAAGCTATGCTTCTTGACGCTTTGGTGCCATTGTCCTTTTGACTGTTGCCAAATGGTGAATCCTTGCAATGAGGAGGGCCAGGACAATAGCACCACTGAATACAAAATGAATGAAACTGAAAAAGGTTCTCACTGTATGTCTCTCCGTACCACTGTTAACCCCCTTCAGGCACTGCTGTGTGTACTGGCCTTCATGAAGTTCCGGCAGGGTTCCCAGTCGGCCTTTGCGCCCAGCTTCGAGCCCAGCGACCAACCTACCCCCTACCCCGGCACCGGGGCCACCAGCGTGGGCAACGACTCCTACCAGCAGCCCCCCTTCGATGCCGGCCAGCCCGAGCCCGCCCCTTCGCAGCCCCAGTACCAGGCACCCTCCTACTAGCCACAGGTGCATCCACCACCAGGAAGGTGGGGTGGGGGGGGGGGGGTAATACCCCACCCCCTCCTGGTAGATGCCACCCAGCCGACGACAGACCCCGTGTTGTGAACGGGGTCATCTATGAGAAGATAGAGAAATGATTGTGAAACCTTCCTTTTGTATCATTGGTGTTAATAGTCGATGGAAGAAAGTTTGTATACCAGTGTTTCCAACCCTTGGTGGTGAAAAGAGTCTTAATCAATAACATGGATCGCTCATAGTTGGGATGATACTAACATAGACAGTCATGTTCCCGAAATGGACAGTCAGATATCACTCAGATGGAGTGTTGTAGTAAATCGTAATTGATTGCGTGTGATGATTATATCGAGTATAAATGTGTATGTTTATCCCGAGAGATACTATTGTACATGTACAGGATGTTTCATGTTGCAAACACCAAAGTCAAATGTGTTTATTTTTTGTGTTGTTGACTTGATGTGATTCCAATTGTTGATGAGACTGTATGTCATGTGAATTCAGCTTGCCCTCTAATCTGCCTGCAGTAGCTCAAACCCTGTGTATTGTGGATGCTCAATGCTGTACCCATGACAGTATAGTGAACTTCATGATTTGATAAGCAGAGATCGCCATTACATAATCATGACAGCTGAAGAACTAGGAATATTTTCAGAGTGATCACAGCGGTCCCCATACACCTGCACCATTTTTTTTTTAAATTCCTGCACTCAGTTCAGACAACTTGTTAAGATGTGAAATGATTGGGAATTTATTTCAAGTACAGTATTTCTGTATTTGTCTGTATGATTAAAGACTATTATATAGAAATACATAGAATGCTTTTCAAATCAAGATGATTCCCATTCTAATAAGAATGTAAGTTTATTAAGATTCCAAGTGAGAATTGATTCAATTTTCGTGGCACCTGCTCTAGAACATGTACTCATGTAGTATGCATAGTTCATGTCAGTGATACCAAATTCATTGTGACTCGAGTGTACATGTAAAGTGGACAGTAAAACTACACATATTCAGGGATGCCAACTACATGTATATCAGTCAAATGCCTTATTCAGGCCCTTTCACCATCATATTCCAGCCATTTTTGTGTGAAAACAAGCCCAAGTAAAGTATGTGTACTATAAATTTATGTTTCAGGCCCTGGAAGGAAACATTATTATCTGCGCAGTATCATACATAGTGAATCTAAGAATACCAGCATAATTATTATTATTATTATTGTTATATTATAGCATTGGCACTACTTGTGTGTTAAAGAATAGATTTTATATAGACACAAACATATTAGTCACATGTTAACTTTAAGACTGTATCTGATGCTGTGCCAAGAATCCTCTGTGTCAAGCCCACAGGCACGTACATACACACACATACACACACACACACACCTACACACTGACATATATGCTACAGACTGAGATCTCATCACATGACCCGTGATGTAATCATCAGACGCATCTCTGCTTGCATCAAGTTTCGTCATGGCGGCATGCACGCCTGTGTGCGCATGTAGTATGTCACTCTGTCTTTCATTTGTAATTAAACCTACGTTGACCAAGGAGGGCCAGGCTTTAAAGGGCATTGGGCAAGGGGTAATTGACTTCTGTAATATGATTGTACTTAAAGTTTTTTTTTTCTAGTTTTCTTTTTTTTAAAGTACAATGTACAGTACATACATTTAACAGTGTCTACATTCTGTGCTTCTACCAGCAAACCAGTTCAATTTTTGGTTTAATAGTCAACACTACTCTTATTTAAAAAAAAAAAATGTAAAACAGGGCACCAATTTTCATCTTTGAATGTACATTTCAAGTATCGGTTGTTTCACCAGCCACAATGTGTCCTTCAATTGCAAAATTTCCATTTATTATGTGAAACACACAAAGCATACACTTACATGTACATGTAGCAATGTTCATCTACATAACTGAAATCAGCGATTTGCAGTGCACAATTTTCTTGGTATTGATTAAATGTTCACTTATGCTCACTGTACAAGAATGTTTTATGACTGTGTTTGAAATAGAGACAAAGATTTATTATTGCACACAAACTCCATGGAGAAGAAGTTTGTCAGGCATGCAAAGGGGTTAATTAAAAAAAAAATTACAAAAAACATTCCAAAGGAGCTTGTTAGTGTTGGCATTTGCGGTCTTCACTGAGAAGCTCATTAGTGTTAAACAAGAGTGTGCCAGCCAAGAAGAGATGGCTTGAATAGAACATCATATCACACAGTGGGACATCTTATACTGGTAGACAGTTTTAACCTCTCGCTACCATAGGTACATGAAATGCGTAGTAAGTCAATGGGCTTTTCTTGGCTCGGTACCGAGAGGTTTCATTTTGCTGTAAATATGGCTGTGGCACTCTGAAGAAAGCTATAGCAAGATGGTATCAATATTTTTGTTTTTAATATCAATTTCTTAATCTACATGTATGTTTGGCAAACTAACACATAAGCAAGACTATTACATTATCAACTACATTTAGCAGGTAAAATATCTCACAAGAATGTCACCAGTTGTATATTGACATGGATGGTGTATGAAATCAATAATACATTTAGCAGGTGGAAATTAAGCCTAGCTTTCCAGGCGTTTGGACATGGCTAATTCAGACTTAATGATAAGAGTCTAGTATTCACAAGACTACATGATTGTCTCTCTTTCATTCTCCTCTCTTGAGTGAGCTGGAGAACGAATAAGAATGATTAGTCTACTGCAGCCAGACCCATTGACTGACTATTATAGTTTGGAATAAAAATGCCAAACAGCCTGAAAGCTAGGCTAGCAGTAAACTGACACATATATATACTGTACAATAAAATTCACTATTCTCTAAAGCATATCTATTCAACATGCTGGTTTAAAATGAAACATGAATGTACATACATGTGTGCAGTGGTAAAAAAATCTGGTGCTTTTTATCAAAACAGGTGAGTGGTCCATTCTTGCAGTTTCTCTCGTAACATGGGGAAGCATAGCCATATGTGTATGTATGTAATATATCACACATATTTACAACAGACGATATGTACAGTTTACATTTATGATTACAGTGATGATACATTGCATGCATTATATCTATATCACCAATTACTTATGGGGAGAAAATATGGTCCATATTCTGTACCGGTAATTGTGGTTTGTTTTTCATTCCTTGTGATATTTAAGTCCAAACTCATCTATGTACTGTACAAGCATCTTACTGTGTTCATGTGATCGTTTTTCATCGATGAGAAGGGTGAAATTGATAGAAATCTGGTTTGGGATGAAGATATTTTTGTGGGACTGAAAGTAATAATTCTTCTACCCTCTCCATAATTATGCAAATAATGGATAATTTGCAATAATCTCACGGTATGCTTAATGGTTTACATCAACATGATAGCCATGTTTTGTGTGGCACATTTTGGCTTGTTATATTAGTAGTATTCAATTTTTGGCTGCTTTCAAATAACTGTACTTTCAACAGTAATGTTTGGCAAGGATCAGCAGCCTTGCTTATAGTATGGGTAAAAGGCATCATTTTCCTGACCATTTTACGATATAAAATAAAGAATTTAGCTTGTTTTGTGGCCTTTAATACAGAGTAGAATAAATCATATACATGTAGAAAAAAGCTGCTCAACTTTGCTGCATCAAAGACTAAACAGTCCTTTGATTTTGGTGAGATATAATAATTGACTATTCTGGCATATGCATACAGTTATTGACCATGTAGATGTACATGTGGGTGATTTTCTGCTAATATTTGGAAGATTCTTCTCTTTATTGTTCAATTCAATTGATATATTATTGATTTCATTTTGCATTCCAATAAGGAACAAAGAAGAGATGGTCACAAACCATCAAAATGATAGATAATGAAAATACTTTATGAATGATTTAATGAATGTGAAAGAAAACATATAATGTACAATGATGTACAGTATACTTTATACTACTTTGAAGCCTAGTACATACAATGTATCTGCAATGCTTCTAAAATATATTTTGTGAATTTACTTTCCAATGTCGCTTGCTTTTGGTTCTTTTCAGGTCAACAATATAGATTTTAGTGTTGGTAGACGGAGGAAAAGTGAATAAAAGACAATAAATGGAAGTACTGTCAAGTTCCGTACCTAAAAACTCTATCAAAATCATGAAATTATCCAGATTACTGGAAATTTAGTGTAGAAACAAATGTAAATGCTGCATCAAAATTATTTCTTTTTCCAAGGAACCATTGTCCAGCAAAATTATGAAGAAGAAAGACAGGTGTATTCATTGGTATGATAATGTATATTTTGGGTAAATCTCTTTGAGCATATGTTGATTATATCTGAATTCTCTCAGTGCATGTGCATTTGGTGTATAGGAGATGAAATGGTTCACAATCCTGTTACTATACTGAAATCTAGACGTGTATCATAACGCTCAGACATTACCCTTTTGCATTTATTGATACCCTGTTTGTGATTATTTGGGTAGTGTTTAAATAAGCATGGTTGTTCCTGTAACTAAAAGGTTCATCAAGTGGCTGGATTTTGAGTGTTAATGTGCCCTTTTATGCTCACATCATTTCATAGCTTACTTCGTGTTTATTCCCTTTTTTTGTTATGTTAGAAGTATGGAATGTCATTTTTAGAATACGTTGTTCTTAAGTGGGTATTGACTAGTATGTACGTACTAATGAAATTAACTTTAAAAAAATGTGTAAATTGGTCACAATATTGATTTAAATGGGTATGGATGATAGAAGAGATGTAATTGTATTATATGTTTTCATAGTAAAAAGACTTGAATTTGTCAAATAGATAAAGTTATTGAATGGACTTCAACGTTGCGTAAGAATTGTGGACTAGAACCCTTCATAAACCTGGTTCAATGTTAGGACCCTTTTGATATGTACATTTTTATTAATACCAACTTGTTGTTTGTATGTCATGAAAGATACCCTTTTTTGGTCATAGACTTGTTTATCAAACTTTCTGATCTCCTTTTGTTTGCACATGTATCGCTGCAATGAGAATATGAAGAACTCCTAATCTTGTATTTTAAACAGATTGCTTATGCACATTTTTATTGCACTAAAGAAATATCTGTTGTGACAAAAATTTGATTTATACACATTGACAAAAAGATGTGCCTCTTGGTCTAAATTGATCGTGTATTGATGCAAGATGTACAAAAAGGAGGTGTTTACAATTGGTATTTTTTTCAAATAAGTAGTCAAATAGCACCGGACAAGGTGCTGCAAATCTGCAAATGGTAAGTTCTTTTCAGTTACAATTTCTGACAGACTTTTGTACATGCTTGCTTCGACAGTCTGTTATTTTGTTACAACCAGCACATACATGTTAACATACCATACATGTATTTCACTCACTAGAACAGATTGACTGAAAATTTTGCTTGTTTTATGCAAGTGATGAAAGAGGATCAGACAGAGAAATTGATGAGGTATGAGGTTGCCCTATTTTGTTCTTTACCTTCATCAGCGAAATAATGCTTGAAACTTTTGTAATTTGACATGCGATACAGTTGAAGTTTTCTTGTGATATGCCAAAATTATATCTGAGCAAACAATTGCCCCTGAATTAAAAAACAATAGTCGGTAGTACCATGATGACTTTTATATCGTGCTATCCGCATGCAACCATGTAGAGGATTTATGCAAGAAATGTGCTCATTAATTTTTAAGTTTTGACATTGAAAGGGAATTCAACTCTGTTAACCAGTTAGTTTTCATACAGGCTTCAAAGCAGAGAAACTAATCGTCAACGGCAATGAATCTTTCTGGGCAACTTAGGTTGCGTTCATGCAACCATCGCCAGAATCACGATTTGAATCATGATTCGAAACGCAAACATGAATCACGATAATGACAGAATCAGCGTTCAAACGACCTTCTCTCTAATCACGTTTCTACTTGGATTTGGGCCGATCCAGTGCGCATCGTTGTGCGCAGTTTGACCCAGAATGTATAGGTCAGCTTAAACGTGCATGTTTTCTGCTTTCTATGTGGGCTGCTTGACTAGCACCAGAAATTGGCCAACACAATGACCTCATAGAATCATGATTCAAAACACGGTTGCTTTCAAGCGACCTTTTTGAAACGTGATTCTGCAGAAACACGTTTCCAAACGCCCCTTTTTCTGCGTTTCATGTTTGCATTTTGAATCGCGTTTATATTCAATTTCGTCTGAATGCAATTGTGATTCTGCAGAAACGCATTTTGAATCATGATTCTAGGGCAAAAAAGTGTTGCATGAACGCAACCTTAATTGGTCCAAGCATGATATATGATATGGACAATTGATTGTTTCTGTCCACAATGCGTGACCAAGAACATGCCTAGAGCATCACAATGTGGAAAACCTATAGTGAATCTGCACAGCAACTTTACAGGGCTAGTGAATAGTGTTAAAACACAAAATATGTTTGATTTTTCTGAAACATTTACTAATCAGTTTCTCTGATTTTCCTACTGCTGTTCAATTCATAAAGTGTTATCAAGGGTAAGTTCTTTTTCCGAAGATCACATAAAGATGAGATAGATATCACAGATTGATTATGTCTTTTGACAAGTTAGATTGTGTACCCTTGTGTCTTTGATCTTGTATGTGGTGATATTTTTTTTTTTGGACTGATTTTGTGATATTGTTTGTACTGCACATGAATGGACTTTGTATCATTGGTGAATTGCAACCCTCTCCAGAGCAATAAGAAGTAGTCTATCACAGAAAAGTGGGATATCAGAATAAATGGTTTTGGTTTATTACATGACATTTCATCTTGAGTGTGGTTTTTGACTTGGTGTGTTTTGAACTATGGTGGTGTTTTGAAAGCATGTAGAGGTGTTTATATAGCGAAGACATATTTTCTTGAAAGGTTAAGCCAGCTTATCGGTGAAAGGTAGTGTGGAGTAGTCATACATGTCAGCCAAAATCTGGCTTCAAAGCTTGCTGTTTGAAATTAAATTGTCTCAAAATGATGTAAATAGTTGTTTAAAATCTGGGAACCCAAACAAGAACAGGTACTGTGACGACAGGTGCTATACCATTGATCTTGATTCTCATTCTAATCCACACTATAAGCCAAATTCTCATTAAAACGTCAAAATTTGGACATGACATATATATATCTTTCCCTCTCATTTTCTCTCCCTCCTCCCCTCTCACTGTACCCTAGATCTCCTATCTCTTCTCATTATGTCTCATCTTCACTCAATGTCTCTCCATCTCTCCTTTCTCCTCACTTCTTTTCTCTCTTCGCTTATCCATCATGTTCTCAATGCTTACTCTACACCTTCCCTTTTTTTTTCTCTTCCCATCTCTTTTTCTTCTCCCCTCTCAATTTCCTGATCTTAAAGGGAAAGTCCACCCTGAATTTAGATTGGTTTTTATTAAAGCAGCAAAATGAAAGCAATACAGTGAAGGTTTGACGAAAATCTGTCAAAGGATAAGGAAGTCATGACTCTTCAAAGCTTTAAGTTTGTGACGTCACTTGCGAGTTGCTCTCCCATATGTTGTGTGCTGTATGATTCCATTATTTGCCCCATTTGTTTTATAATGAAGGTTTATTTCTTGAGGTTTATGTGTAAAAACGTGTCTAATGATGTATCAAATGCTCAGGGAAAATGGTATAAATCCTTTTGAGAAAATGGATATTTTCTATAAAACTTAGTCCACAACTTGTGGCAGGGCATGGCAGGGCATCACAAAATTAAAAATTTAGAAATTCATAACTTTTCTTCATAAATTAGGTTCTTTTATGTTTCTGCTTTCATTAAATCCAACATACATGTAAGTTCAGGGTGGACTTTCCCTTTAATAACCACAAGTCTCTAAGAGCTTGCTTGTCCCTCTTACTCTCAGATGACATTATACACACAATTATGAAAGAACAATGCAACGGTTAGTTTTTCATCATTTTATGCATCAAAAAGTTGCCTCACAAGTCACAACAAATGCATTACAAAAATGAATGAATACCGGAGGAGAACACCTTCACTCATCTTAATCAAATTTGAGCTTCTTGTACTTCAAACTCAACTCGCTCTGACTCACAGCTTGCTGTTCAAAATGAATGCAATATGCTCACTATTGAAACTTACAGCTACTTTCACTTGAGGGATAGACAGGTAAAAGTACCTTATATTGGGAATGTTCTGAGAAATTCTTATCTTAAATTAGCATGTCCTTGTGCTTGTATGCCTTTGCTCACATTGGACAGCCTTAATTACTGGACATTAAAATGGGAAATGAACAGAAACTGAAAGGCAAGAAGGTTTTAGCAACTCAATATTTTTCAAGGGCATTGATAATCATAACAAAAAACTGAACCTCATTTCAAATGAAGTATACATAGCTTCCTAAAGCTTCTCTGCACCTTGTTAGTTTCATTGTCAAACTTGCTTCCTTTCTGGGAAACAATATTAAACCAAGTGAAGATGGTGTAATATTTTGTGCAAGATGTACATGTACAATGTACATGTACATGTATATCCCTCAATTACAAGTTTTTGCATGGAAGGTCTGTTATACAGTATAGAAAGGGGGAAAGGGTTATGACGTGAATTCACAGGGACTTGCAATGAAAATGTAATAAAAAATGGTTGCCATGGTTATCAATAAAATTCATTCACATGTTGGTTTAAACTTATAGATGCACATGTCAATACATGATACCCATTTATAACAATTTGTCCAAGCTCACAGTGATGAAAATAATATTTCAGAAAAATGCAGATTAATCCTGTCTGGGCTGCAGCTTAAAATGCTGTAAAATCCAGTATGTGAAGAAGAATATGCCCAAAAATCTAAGTATCACATCATACAGCTTAAAAATCTTGATATTACACATTAGACACATACAACCATATCTTGTATTGTACCAGTATCTCAAAAACATGACTTCTTGACTTCTCTCCTAGCAGCCAAAAACAACAGCTCATTATTATGAACGAAAGCTCTTTACTGTAACGAGAATTTCACACCGAGACTCCTGTCCATCTCTTCCGCATGAAAGTGTCTTATCACCGTTTCAATCAATCACAGGCATGTGTGGATGAAAGATTAATGGCGGATATACAAAATAATGCAGCTCATGAAAGTGGCCAATCTTGCTGAAATGACGAGTCGGCTAAAAATAAATGCCAAGTACTGATCCAGTGTTTCTATGCCAGACAACCAGGCTGCTATATAGTGCGAGTCAGAAAAAATATTTCTTACAAGCTCATATCAGAAATACAAGAATAAATCACAATTCTTGTACCAGTGTCAGAAATTCTCCCTGAATCCCACATTTTCTTAATACATTAATACATTATTTAAAAATTTTAAAAACTGTAAAAAAAAATCTGACTCACGCTGTGGAGGTATGTGTGGTCTAACTGGTGCCAAAAGTGGGGCAGAGGTACATGAAGAGAGTTAAAGGGAAGGGCCACCCTGAAGTTAAAGGGATAGTTCACGCTGAAACTAAGTTGGGTTCAATAAGAGCAGAAATATGGAAGAAACATGTTAGTGAAGGTTTGATGAAAATCCGTCAAAAGATGAGAAAGTCATGATTTCTTAAAGTTTTGATTTAGTGATGTCACATGCGAGGTGCTCTCCCATATGTTATGTACAATTTTTTGAGGGAAAATGTCCATTTTCTCAAAGGGATATGCATCATTTTATTTATGCATTTCATACATCATTAGAAACAAGTTGTTACACACCTCTTTGAACAAAAATTATAAAAAACAGTTTATGTGGTAATCATACAGCACACAAAAAATGTGGGAGATCATAACTTTTCTTATCCTTTGACAGATTTTTTGTCAAACCATCACTGATATGTCTCTTTTATCATATTTCTGCTTTTATTGAAACCAACTTAACTTGAGGGTGGATCCCTCTAAGTTAAAGAGTTAACTCTTTCTGTGTCAGACAAACTACTGGTATATGAAATGTGTGTACATCACTTGCACCAAAGTGGAACAGTGGTACACACTATTCTATAACCCTTTTCTCTCTATGACTCTTAACGCCGTACTATCGTTAGTCCCATACTATCCCTAACCCCCGGACTATCCTTAGCCCCATTTCTCACTGGCAATTTTAGTCCCGTACTATCGACGAAAGCGGGGGTTAAAAAAAAATCACTCCTGTTCTCACTTCCTTTTGTGAACCCCGGACTTTCTAGGTAATGAATATTCATGATCCTCCACGTAAATTATTTTATTATTATGTAATTATTATGTAATAATGTACGTCGCCTTCCTTAACCCCAGACTATTTTTTTATGTTCTCACTGACTGGCAATTGCTACATAGCTCCCGACTTTCGGTGGGGCTAGCCCACTTTCCAAAAAAAAAAACACAGTGAGAACAGAAGCGGGGCTAAGCTTAACCCCGGGAAATTGGTGGGGCCAAACTTAAGGCAGGGGGGGGGGGGGGGGGGGGGGGGCTGAGCACCGCAATTGCCAGGGCTAAGCGTAACTTTTGACAGTGAGAAAAGGGCTTATAAATGCAATGGTTCCTGCATATCATTAGACGAGTATACATGTAGGCCTTATATTTAAGAAGGAGTACAACTTTGTAAAACATGGATATGATAAGAGGGCAACAATCATTATTGCAAACAATGTATACAATGTTTAATCAGTCAGTGAAATGTAACATGTAACACATGAATGGATCCCGTATAGTGCATCCTATAAGATCAAGTCTATTTTGTACACATCACAATGCATACATATAATAGAGGCCTAATACAAGAAATACCATACATGAATTGCAATAACTAGTTCCATAAAAAAGGGCTGCTACCTAGGGGTGGAAACAGTGCACATAACTGTTCATAACACTTCTCTGTAGCCTGTGACATGGGCTATGATTGATAAATCCCATCAGAATTTGTGATACAGACAGACCCTACAGCAACCTAATTACCTCTATGGCATGTACCATGTACACGTACATGTACCTTTATAAGCATTTAATGAACAGCACTATCATATTTCAAATTAACATGTATATATATAGCGAACACGTGAAATCATTGCCAATATCACTGCCATTGTAAATGCATACATGTCTATACATGTACATACACTACAGCTCAAAGGAATTGTCATCGGGAAAGGGAAAGGGAAGAAAGGGAAGGAGCCACAGTTTTAAACCGCTGTATATTTTAGTTCAGCACGAAACACAATGGTTTTTAGGCTAAAGCATTGTGTTTCATGATGAACTGGACAAAATATACCGAGGTTTAAAACTGTGGCTCTTTCCCTTTCTTCCCTTTCCCTTTCCCTATACCAATTCCTTTGAGCTGGAGTGTACATCACAACCTTGCGATTCACTACATATCACAATACACCCAATGGAATGTTCTTGCATGATTACAACATTACTTAAATATTTCCATTAAGCACATTTCATCTCGTCTTTCCTTTTTCAAATAACTTATCAAAAACTTATGTACACACAATGCTCAACACTGCACTACTTTTTTTCAACCCAATTGCACAATCAACTACTCAACAATGACAAAAACAACACAATCACTTCAACTAAAGTCTGGCAAAGGATGTATGGTACTCATTTTTCTCTCTATATATACAATCAATATCTTTTGTACAAGTAATGGCATATCTCATTAATACTGTTGGTTCAGAAGTTATCTATATCATCAAATACAAGAGTTCATTACCCCTCTTCTATTTCTCACAGTTGTCGCTCAAAGTAGATGTTGTTGAATCATGTTGTACCTTTTGCAGGCTTAACGTATAATTTTCTTTTCAAACCCTGGTATACCGAAGAGAAAACTATTAAACACCAGGGCCCTGTTGCATAAAACTTACCATTGATGGTAACTTTGCTACCAATGGCAACTTCTATGGAAACCTTGAATTTGATTGGCTGTTAAGTGATGTTACCATGGTACATGCAGTTACCATTGATGGCAGAGTTACCATTAATGGTAAGTTTTATGCAACAAGGCCCCTGGTGTGTAAAGATTTGCAATTGATCACCACTTTAATAACTTGTGATTGATATCAATAGTAACTCTGTCCATTAGAGATAATCAAGGGATTGAATGAGCAATGCTATCAATTAAGATCAATCAAAACTCTCCAAAAGACATGGCCAAGAGTCCAGTCATCCATCAAAATCTGGAGCAATTGCAACTGCATGTATCCTGGAAACAGCCAATGAGCTCTGGCCTTTTTACACATTGCCATGATGGTAGTTACAATCAATTGGAAGATACAATAGGTTCATATGTGTATCATGTAATACGGTTCATAATTGAAACAATTGAATGGCTATTAAAACAAAGACTCTTAAGAGTTCAGATTGGATGCCAATAACTTTAAAGTGTCCCCAAATATTTCCAGCATTCATTTTCTTGTCAATGGCTGTCTGCAATAATGATGCTGGCAATGCAATTTTCACAAATTCTCACAAATGAATTGCAAACTTCCAATAATAATTCCCACAGTACTGGTATTACCTATGAATAGAGAGATTTTTTTTCAACAGTTACAGTGAAACCTCACTACTCCACAAAGCTACAGTTCTTTTAACATCTGTACAGAACATACTGGTACATAGCTGTACAACTATGTACCGAAGTACGTTACAGATAAACCTATCATTTTATATTGAGGCATTACATCTGATGGAAGAATTGAGACATTTAAGTCACCAATTTTCCTATAAACACTATCACTCATTTCTTCATTCAAATGCATGAAATGTGAATGTCAACTATTTTTCAAATATTGAGTTGTTTTGGATCACTCTAAAATGTATAGCATGAATATCAATCCAATATTTTCAGAACATCATATACGGTTCAATCAGAAGAGACTTATATCCTTGTCTAATAAATGGGAATGCTCAGATTTAAATTGTAAAGAAACATGAGTAAAGGCACTACGGGTCAAAATGAGTGTTATTGAACATGGAATACAGATTACACTTCTGAAAGTAACACAAAAAATATGACAAAGTTGTGGATTTTGCTCACACTCAAGTTGGAGAGACTGTCACAGTGTATGCCAGCTGAGCAGTCAGAAAAACTTTACAACAGGAATCCTAATAAAAAAAAAATACATTCACAGTCACATCAAGTTTAGTTTTCTATTCCCCATAGAATTGCAATTTTCATAGCAAGATATACGGCACATTATAGCACTATGCCCACCATATGAAGTGGAAAAAAAAAAGAATAAAAATGTGGCAAATGAAAGGGAGTAAAGAAAAATTGCATTCACGGCAAAACATCTCGACTTGAAAAGAAGTTTCAAACAATAATGACACAGCACACACACACACACACACGCAAAAACACTATCTGTGTAACACACTATCGAAATACAAATTGGCAATTATCTCTAAAACAAAATACATACAACTTCTTCTATTGGAGTACCGACTCTGCCTACTCAAGAGAATGCACATAAGTTCTTTACTTTTAAATATTTCTCATATTCCCGTCGTTTGTAAAATGTTTCAAGAATGAGTAAATACCAACAATATAATAATTTGTATGGTGCTTTCCTCTGAATTAAAGCTATTCATACCATCAAAAATAAAATATAACATTTTGTTTGGAGATTCTCTTTTGGGTAAAAGCCTCTGAACTGCAGTATAGTATAAGCACAATGGTATGGAATACAAGCAAATATATTTGAATACATGCATAAATATCAATATAGGATTCACATGATTTATGATGGTAAAAATCCATCTGCAGTAAAACAGATCTTGAATACACAGCTGTTTGTCATTCCGACATGGTAGTATGTTTGTTGTTGTTGTTGTTATATTTCCATTTACATGTACGGCCACAATTTCTCATGTTTATTTGTATTCATGAGTCCCCAGTAGAACAGGTGTTTATTCAATGATATGAATGTTTTGCAGAGAGACAGTAAATGATAGAATCTTTGTTTTCCTGTTACGCACCATAGTAATACAATTAATTGATTTATCTATCAATTTTTTTAAATAGAAAATTTGGACCATGCCGGACTTAAACCTGTATCTTCTTTATATTAACGCTCGCAATCCTATGGAAGCCTAGGATATGTCATAACTCAGTGTGCTTTTTAAGGCTTGGTACTGAGATGGTTAACGAACATTGAGAGATATATGATGCGCTAAATGTAATATGCAGGCACACAGACTCAATAGTGACACTCTCAATCTAAGGGTCTGCAAGATAAGACTACGGCCAGACTCAATTCTCCCTATCGCATATAGCCGATATCAAGCGATATCACCTCACGATACCGATAGTTGATCGATAGCTCTCGGGACGTATACTTCCGGTAAGAGTTTGTCGTCGGCAGAAAGTGACCTAGAAATCACTTTTTTGGGTGAATTAAGCAGTGAAAATTTTGTGTAGGGTTGTGGTTAGGGTCAGGGTTAGGTTTAGAATAAGGTTTAGGGTTAGTGTTAAGGTCAGGGTTAGGTTTAGGGTTAATATTCATAAAATTAGTTGGATACCCTGGTCCCTTATTGTACTACGGGATTGCCGAATGTTCGTGGACCGGAAGTTCATATCCCAAGAATTAAAGGTAAAAAAATTAGAGCGCCATACACGTTCAGATTCGGAGAGCTATATGCGATAGGGAGAATTGTCAGTTGTGTCTCAATGTACGCAGGGACGTGTTAGGAAGGAGAAACAACTCGAGCATAAATATTCAACATCTGTATGGATACTAAAGCGTGCTTATGAATGTCAAAAGCATTCCACAATCACTACAATGCTTTGATGTCCCATGCGCGGCACCGACATTTAGCTGCTGTCAACTTGGAAAGCAATATCTTTAATTCACTGTTTTGTCTCTGGAAGTTATGTTTCTTTTCACATTTTTGTGCAATTTTCAAGAAGGTTACGAGCAACACCACTAAAGATCCTGTACTCGGTTTTCTTCTAAATAACTGTTGAATGATGCACAAACGGAGATATAAGATCATATTCTTACTTACACAATTAACAAATTTCTTCACTTTCTGCAGATTTCTGCAAATGTGGGATTCAATCATTATCAACATTATATCTTAAGCTGTTTATTTTCATTAACAGAGTTTGCATGCATTTGCGTGCAACTGAGATATTTTAGTAGAAAAAAAACTGTTTATTTTTGTTCGCTGATATCTCTTTTCCTCACAAAAGTATTGATGCAATCCAACAGAACTGGACAAGCGAAATAAGACTCTACATTTCTTTTGTTCTATCTGAGAAACCGTTGCTACGCAATCCTGTTCGTTATTATCAAAACACCTGAAAAGCACATGCTGAGAAGAGAAGATTTTTTTTCGGCGGTGCCACGCATGGGTTCAAAGAAAGAAAGTTGTTTCATATCCTTCCATAACACATCCCTGATGTAGCGATGCTTGTACACAGAATGCAGTATGGCAGTTAGTATGGGCAGTTTCAGACCCAGCCACTGACTGACAGACAAAGAGGGACGTCTCTTCGAGCAACATGTATGCTTGATGTAGTTGGCAACAATGTAATCCCTGCAATTATTTTTGTATGAAAAGATGGAAACATGTATGCAAGCTTGGGAAGAATAGCAAATCATTTTCCCCATATTCCATCCAGTCTCCAGGGGGGTATTTCACCAAGTTGTTCGTAAGTTACAAACGACTTTCCGAACGACTGGTGATCCCTTCTTGTGCTAAATCAGATTCTCAATGAATAAAGTGTGGTATCGCATTTAGCACAAGAAGGGACCACCAGTCGGTCGTAAAGTCATTCGTAACTTACAAACAGCTTGGTGAAACACCCCCCAGGTTCTTATACATGACATTCGACATATGTAGACATTTCCAGGCTTCTTCCACTGACAGAGGTTAAAAAGTGGTAGGTTGGGCTCAATCAAGTCAGTGACACTGTAAGATATCTGTGTCTGGAATAATATGTGATTCACATGCTCCAAACTGATTAGACCATCTCCTTCTCCTCCTCCTCCTCCTCCTCCTCCTCCTCCCCATCCTTCTCTCCTATGACCTTGTATGTTTTCTTCCTCCTTCATTATTCTCCTCTTTACCATATCCTGCTCTTCCTTCTATCTCTTCATGCTTCTGTCCATTCTCATCCTCCTCCTCTCTCTCCTTCCTTTCACTTTTTCTTCCTTCTTGTCCACCTTCATCCTCTCCCTCCTCTTTTCTTTTTTCCTTCCTCTCCTCCTCCTCCGATATCTCCTGCTTCTATCTTCCTCCCTCTCCCACACTCTCCCTTCTTTCTCCCTCTCCTCTCCTCTTCCCTCCCTCCTCTCTCTTCCTTCTTTCTCCCTCTCCTCTCCTCTTCTCTCTCTTCCTTATTTCTCCCTCTTCTCTTCCTCTTCCCTCCCTCCTCTTCTCTCTCTTCCCTCTTTCTCCCTCTCCTCTTCCCTCCCTCCTCTTTTCCCTCTTCCCATTCTTCTGTCTTTCTCCCTCTCCTCTTCCCTCCCTCCTCTTTTCCCTCTTCCCATTCTTCAGTCTTCCTCCCTCTCCTCTTCCCTCGTTCCTCTCCTCCATCAATCCAGTTTCTTGCTCCTTCTCCACTACATAGTACACAGCAGCTGAACTTGGCCCCCAGTGGCTAAAATGGCAAGGCATAGTCATGGTAGCAAACATAGTACAGTTGCTACTCCACTCCGACAAAGTACAAATTCAAATCCTGGCTGTCCAATCAGCCTTCAGCATTCATCACATGAGCGATGCAGCCTCCAGATTGTCCTTAACGATGGTGTTGGTGACGACCTGAAAGACCACCTCCATATTGTCCGTGTCTGTTGCCGTGGTGAAGTGGGGGTACACCTCTTTCTTGGGGTTGCGGTTACACTGCTGAAAGCGGCGCTGGATGTACTTCGCAGCGGCATCAATGTCATACTCGGAACCTGCAAGGAGACAGATTTCATTCTCATAAAACCTCCATTTTCATCTGTGACAGCAATGATGCAAAACCATGAAAATGGAAATACACATTTTGCACCAATAGTAAATAAAATATTCAGAATAAAATGAGGGATATTTTCTATAACACATTTTGCAACAATAGTAAATAACATTTTCAGAATAAAATGAGGGATATTTTCTATAACACTTGTACAGCTTTATGTGCCGTGTGTGAACTTATTCCCAGGTAATATACACAAATCCCATAGAACCTCCTTCTGTCTGGCGCTGAAAGAGTTAAAGAGACCATTCTTACCTTGGTAATCTGGGAAGTACTGATGAAGCTGCCTGTTGGTGTGCAGGATCTTGTACTGGAACAGGTCTACTTTGTTCAGGAAGAGAATCATCGTGGTCTGCCGGAAGAAACAGTTATTGCAGATAGACTCGAACAGCCTCAAGCTCTCCTGTAGTCGATTCTGTGAATGGGAAAGAAAGATAACAGACAGGTTTCAAATCACTCATTTTACAGCACTCTCTGTCTACTGGTACAGAGAAATTGATTGCTTCTATTAAATTTGACGTACATGTACCCAGTTGTGACTATTCACTCTCTATCTTAAACAGAAATATTGCAGGCTATGCACTCATACACCTTCTCACTATCCTGTAGTCACGTTCTGTGCATGCAGATGAAAGATAGAAAATAACATTCTGTTTATAATCAAACAGAGTGAAGAAGAGAGAGAGAGAGAGAGAGAGAGAGAGAGAGAGAGATAGAGAGAGACAGAGAGTGAGAGAGCGAGATAGAGAGACAGAGAGACAGAGAGAGAGTGAGAGAGAGAGAGAGACAGAGAGAGAGAGAGAGAGAGAGAGAGAGAGAGAGAGAGAGAGAGAGAGAGATGACAGCTGCTTCCACAGTGTACATAGGCTACTGCAGCCAGATAGGCTATTGAGCAGATGGTATTATGCCCAAAGCCGGGGACCATATTTATGACACATTACTAAGTTTATATGAGGCTACATAGCTACATCTTGGCCCCGTTGCATAAAACTTACCATTGATGGTAACTTTGCCATCAATGGCAACTACCATAGTAACAGGGCTCAACAGCCAATCAAAATCAAGGTCTCCATGGTAGTTACCATTAATGACAAAGTTACCATCAATGGTAAGTTTTATGCAACAGGGCCCAGGTAGCTAATCCATGAAGGTTTATGAGCTTGACCCAACTATGCATTAACCTTACTGGGAGATCATCATTCTTATGACTAATAAAATAAAAGAAACAGTGTACAACTAATCAATGTTAAAGCAGTAACCTATTTTGGAAATTATTATTCTTGGAATATTCAATAAAGGGAATATACTGTACTGGGAAGACAAAAAGCCTCCAAACAGGTGATCATGAGCAGTCTTCTTACCAATGGTCTTAAATTCATGTATTGTCCATTTTAGAAACTTGCTGAAAGTTATTTGCCCTCAAATGATCCACATTTGGAGTACATGTAATTAGTGACTAAATCACAAATCTTCAACATGTTCGGGCCGAACATTTCGAGAAGTTACGACTAAATCACTAATTTCTCCAAATGTGGATCATTTGAGGGCAAATAACTTTCAGCAAGCTGCTAAAATGGACAACACAATAATTTAAGACCATTGGTTAGACGATTACTCACAATCACCTGTTTGGAGGTTTGCTGTCTTCCCAGTGCAGTATATTCCCTTTAAAAGAAATTGGAGATTTACCACTTCGGGATCTTCAAAGAGCACCATGTCATAGCCACTCAGAGCAGCTACAAACAGCAATGCCTTGACATCATCAAAGCACTGGATCCACTTCCTCCTCTCTGACCTTTGACCTCCGACATCGTATAATCTAGGAGAGAAATTGCGAAGATGTGTGCGAGATATTACAATGTGGCATACTGGGTATACTGCCCCCACAGTATCTGGGTCCTGTCCTATAACGAGTTGCGATTAATCTAATTCAATCGCAAGTCCAATCCCCTATCTGTGATGTACAGAGTTATGGTTGATATTAATTGCAAGTCAAGTTGTGATCAATTGCAAATCTTATTTAAAGACGGGGCATTGGAATACAATGGACATTTCACAAGAATCTTTAAAGCAGGGATTAGGTTTTTGCAGCTGTTGCTCTTGCTTTTATCTCAAATAAATAACATCTAAATCAAATTGCCAGCTGCTAAGTTTACAGACATTAGCTAGTGCATGATTACATAACACAAACCACACACAGAAGTTATCTATATGTTTGTTTTTCTGGGGATTATTTCTAAGAGCAAAGTATACAAATACCAGTATTTAAGTCCTAAGTTTTTGCTGTATTTTCAGCTTTATATGCAACACTAACCCTTCATTTAGGTTTATTAAAAAAAAACTAGAGCAATTCGACTGCCACGCTGTCGATAAATATGCCTCCGCCTCTTTGCTAGCTCTATTTAGATTATTTCCAGAAAATCTGGTGGTTTGGTTGGAAATGTTCCAGTGAATTCCTATGTGAAATGAAAATACCATTTATTCTCTTTTTCTATGTTTAGCGAAGTTTGGCAATGATCATTTGACCTTTGACCTCTTACTTCTTTGACTTCCAATCTTACCAGTCTGTCTAAATCCATCCTTGTATCCTTATGATTCTTGTACCATGTTTTCTTGAAATGCATAATTGGATTGGGATTTATTGTTAAAAGTATCAATTTGGGGGCAATTTTCAGCAAATTTTGGCAAAGTTCATAAGCCTTTGACCTCTGACCTTTCAGGAATTTTACCCAAACCTCCACCAGTCTACCTTCATGAAGTGACACATCTCTATAACATGTTTGTTTAAATTGAATCATTAGATTTGGATTCATTGTGAAAAATAACCAATTTTGGCAAAGTGCACTGACCTTTGACCTCTGACCTTTGAGAAATTTCACCAAAAATGTTATCAGTCTAACCCCAAGTAGTGAACCATCTTTGCACCATGTTTAGTTGGTAATGTACCATTGGATTTGGATTTACTTTGAAAAATATCACTTTGGGGGCAATTTTTAGGTAATTTTTGGCAAAGTGCATTGACCTTTGACCTCTGACCTTTCAGGAATTTTACCAAAAATGTCATCAGTCTATCCCCAAGTAGTGATCCATCCGTGTACCATGTTTAATAAGAACTACATCCCTGGACTTGGATTTATTGTGAAAAAGGTCAAATTTTTGCATTTTTTCACAAAGTTCATTGACCTTTGACCTCTAAACTTTCAGGAATTTTACCCAAAATGTCACCAATCTACCTACAAGTAGTGATCCATCTTTGTACCATGTTTGATGAGAATTGTATACTTGGATTTGGATTTAATGTGAAAAAGGTCAATTTTGGCAATTTTTCACAATGTTTATTGACCTTTGACCTTTGACCTCAATCAGATTTGACCCCAATTTAACACACTTCATTGGTTTTATGCAATACATACATGTACCAAGTTTGAAGCAAATCTGGTTCACGGTTCTCAAGATATTGCCTAAACGGATTCGGGACGGACGGACGGACGGACGTACGGACGGACGGACGGACGGACGGACATACGTACGGACGGACGGACGGACGGACGGACAACCCGAAAACATAATGCCTCCGGCCACTTCGTGGCGGAGGCATAAAAAAAAAAAGAATATGAAACAGCGAAGACGGATTGAGACCAAATAAGCAAGAAGTATGATCGCTATTCACCCTTTGTTTATCTATAAAGCACACACTCCTGTACAGTGGCTGAATGTGCAAACAGCAATCTCACTTTAGGCTGCTGGCACTGGTCTAAAAATCTTGTCCCAAAATGGATTCAAGTAAGGGGTGGTACTAGTAACGATTATGAGCTGTTCATCATGTCAAATACATGTACTGTTCTACCATCATCACAAGATTAAAGGGAGTATACTGTACTGGGAAGACAAAAAGGCCTTCAAAAGGTGACTGTGAGCAATCTTCTTGCCAATGGTCTTAAATTTATGTATTGTCCATTTTAGAAACTTGCTGAAAGTTATTTGCTCTGATATGATCCACATTTGGAATAATTAGTGATTTAATCACAAATCCTCAAAATGTTCGGCCCGAACAATTTGAGGATTTGTGATTAAATCACGAATAACTCCTAATGTGCATAGTTTTATGGCAAATAACTTTCAGCAAATTTCTAAAATGGACAATACATGAATTTAAGACCATTGGCAAGAAGATTGCTCACAATCACCTTTTGAAGGCCCTTTTGTCTTCCCAGTACAGTACAGTATACTCCCTTTAAGGATATTTTCAATGATCTTAACATTTTGAGATGATTCTTTCCTGGTATCCTGAAATGAAACAAGAAGGCTACCCACGGCCCTGTTCACATACCATAATCATGATAGTAACGCTACTATTACCAATGCACGTTTCCAGCGAGCCTCTAAAAACAACGATCATATACACCAAAAAAGCTGTAATATGTGTTTTGAACAGCTTCGGCTATTTTGCGCCTGCAGCTTATAACATTTGCTTTAATACCGCAATACTGCTGTATCATTAAAACGTCTCGCTCTGCAAAATATCCACAAATTAAGCAGAAGGAGGAAGCAAATACTACATTATATGTGTGATTCCCGTTCATATACGCAGTGATTGGTAATGTATTGGCAAAATTGCCACAAATGTGGTGCTTATTTTGTGGATAGGTGGTGTATATGAACAGGGTTCATGGGAGTATGTTCCAGTCCCCTATACCTTTAACTCTCTCACTACCAAGCAAGGAAAAGATCACTGACTTATGACACATTGCATGCACCTATGGCACTGAAAGGATTAACTGTATGAGTGCTTCAATATTTACAATTACTTTCTAAGATCTTACACTTACCTGAAGATGATGCCTCTGATCTTGAAGTGAGTTTCTAAGATTCCTGTTGTCCTCACTCTTGCCCGCAGGACGTCTTGAGTGTTGGGTTTGTACTTCTCTGAGGTCAGTCTCTCCATGTTCTCAAAATAGCTGTAAATGTACAAGCATTTACAAATTATATTATTGTGAGTAATACATTCAACTCCTACAAAGTGGCAAATCGTTTGGCTTAAAATGAGTTCATGGCAAACTTTTGTCTTGATACGAATTTGGTTGCGCTGAAAGAAATTACATTTGAGACAAAGATTAGTCTCATTGGTGAGTAGTTCTCACAAATTACATACTGACAGAAGTATAAACGCAACACTGTAGGTTTAACATGAAATTTGCAGGCTTTACTGTGATGCGATCAATAACCATGATGTTTTCATGACAAAGGCATTTCAAAGTAAAACTCATTACTATTTGGCTTTTAAATTGGCAACATTATTTTCAATAGATCCTTCTTTCATTGTAAAATGGAAGGTACATTCCATTGCTCTACATTAACTACCACACATACAAATTATGGCAATAATTGTGCCGATTTGAAGAGCAAAAGCATGATTTATACATTTCTTGTGTGTTGCCAATTCACAGATGTTGTTATTTGCTCACTTAGAAAGATCATTTCATAGGCAAAACATATCATTAAAACACACACACACACACAAATAGGTGTGTGCAGACAGTTATGCTCTTTCATTTAATACCTCATTTATATTCTAAACTTGATATCAAAAGTTACTTGTTATTTGTTTTACTTATTCACAAATGGGTTCAAGATGATTTTATTGTCAGAAAACAGTAAAATATTCAGACTATCGGTCAACATGCCGCAGAGAGACTCACTAGAGGGCAGAGTCGTTGAGCTCATACTCGTGACCCCGTGAGACACACTGACGGATCCCTGCATCGTTCCACAGGGCCATGAGGGCAGCAGACATCTCTGGCCTCATCACGTGGTGGTCATCGAAGCAGCGGTGGCACTGGAGTGTGGCCTGGGCATGGTGCTGTTGGTGCCAATTTAAAGAGCACAAGTGCAATTACAACCTTTTTCAGTGCAATTTGAAGAATTAGTGATCATAGTAACCTTTATTTTGCTTTAAACCATTATTTTGAAATCCCTACATATCACTAAATACCAAAAATGGATTAACCCTTTGCTCTTTCATGTGGTATATCTTTCATAACAGACTGTTCATTATTGATATTGAACATTATAGCCCAAATTCCACATTTTTAAAATTGGACAAATACAAAAATCAATTAAATTCAGTATAACTCCAAGGATTGAATCAAAGGTCCACTCCCTATGGACATATTGAATTAAATATATTTAAGAAATTGAAAGAAGTAAGTAAAAAAGTGTGATGAATGATAAAATCAGCCATTAAGTATTTGCAGTTACCTAAAACCATTTCTGTTTTGAGTATGTAAAGTTTCCAATAGTTTTCACAGAAAAAAAATCTCATTGTAAAATACAAATGAGATAAGGAACAATTTGTATTCTTCCTTCTGTATATCAGAAGCCTAACATTGAGAAAAGCACGACCAAACGTACCTTATTTCTAGAGTTGGCAAGAGGAATGCGTAACAGGCCCATCCCATTCAAAACATACTTCATGGAATTCAGTAAATTGTCCAAGACTGCAGGCTGCAATGGCAAAAGAAAAAAACACTGAATTAAATCCAAACAGTTTGAAAATATACACAGGATGATACATTTTCCCTTTATAAGGGGAATAACAACATCAATGGATAAGCATCTATAGACACATCAGAGAAACGGAATGGGAAATACTTAAGGAAAATCAGATAGGGAAACAGTGTATTTCTGGAAGATTCCACGGGGTTGGGGCAATTTTTGTGACATACCACAACACTAAATCCATATCTTTTTCCAACAAGGCAAATATAGTCCAATAATGGCATGAGCAAAAAAATGGGGTCTCATCCAGGATTGTCTCTCAAAGACCGTGGCATATTGCACTTTGACTTATGAAAATTCCTTGTCCATGTAAAAACAATATGATGTCCATGTAACGGTGGTGGATTTTTGTATGCCAGTTGCTTCAAATCCATAAAAGATTTCCCATTTGAACGTAGATCTATTACTGAGAAAAGAGAGCAATTTTTCATTGGCAGGTCAAAACTTAACCACATCTAAATTGATCTGCATGGTGAACTGCAAAGGTCGATACCTCCATTACATGGACATTGCATGAAATCTTTGCCCCAACCCCACAGAAAGACCCTTCTTTGAAGACCATAGCTTTGAACCTGGATCATTAATCTTCATAAGCATCTTAACTGGTATGCAATGACATATTGTCATACACTGTACTATACTAAAAAAAAATACCCAAAGTATTATTTTTCTTCATGAATTTGCACAAGATTTTGCATTATATGGCTAGTGATTACATTTTTAAACACCAAAACTTAAAATAAAAAACTACTCTCACTTTTCACAATCTTTCTTTTTTTAATCTGTTTCTTTGATTTTCTACTTTAATCAATTCAACTAATTTTCAGAATTTAATTCTCATATGTTTTATTACAAACCAGTATACATGTACATGTACATCAAGCCTAGATAATGCACAATTTTGATTAAGTTTTGACTACTGTAATTGCATATGATTCCATCTAAATAAATGGACCATCCTGAATGCAATTCAACAATGAATTGGAAATAAAAATGATGTGTCATAGGTACATCCCTACCTCAAATGTGCAGTCAGTTGTTGAATGCATACATTCTTTAAATTCCAAGATCTAAATTACACAATTGATAAACCTCAAAAGAATGCTTGTTTTGATACTTTCTAAAGTTTGCACACAACAATCCCACACATGTTTGCCATCAAATTAAACACCCACATTTCTGCCTCATATCCTCCAAAATAAAGTATAACCACAATATACATACTGCACATACATGTAGTAAATGCAGCACAATACGTTATGTATGCTTACGTGTACATGCGTCATCTGTAACTAGCCTACGGCCATGTAAACAAATACTGTAATGGTAATATTCCCACATACAATGAAATACCATCCATTGTCAAATGCTCAAGCTGGGATAATAAAAGCAGACTTTTCAAGCTTCAACGTTTGACAAGATCCCAGTAGGGAGTCAATCCTCATCAATAGACTGCCTAGTCTTGGTTTTAAGACCTGTTTCAGCCTAGATCATTGGATGCTACACAACTACATGTCTATTAAAAGAAGTACTTCTAGAAAAAAAACATAATGAAAGTACAGTACTGTACATACAAGAAAAGGGAGAAATGGAGAGCAAGAGGAAGAAGGACCAACAAGAAGAAGAATGAGCAAAAGAAAACTGTTAGAAATAGAAGATGAAGAAGACAAAGAAGTTTTAAAAAGATGAAACAGGAAGAACAGAAGAAAAATTACAAAAACAAGAATAGAGGAGAAAGGGACATAAAGAGTTGACAAAGTTCTATGAGTGAAAAAAGGACACAAATTATATTAAAGAACACCAAGAAAAAGAAGTGAAAATAGCAAGGTGCAGAAGAAACAAAGAAAAAAGAAAGAAAAAAGAAAGAAAAAAGGTCACCAAGAACAATTTAGGAGAAAGAGAGGAATTTCTTCTAAATAAGAAATTTATGAGCCTTAAATTCTTCATTGTCTTCATCATGGACCCCTAGCAGCATCTTCGCCTGAAATTGAAGAATATACAGCAATTCTTCAATTTGACACTGTGACCTCATAATACTACTATACTTTTATAAAAGGAGGCAAGTGTCACTTTACTCAAATTTGAGTTATCAATAATTTAAGATTGTACCAATCATCCATTCAAACATATATATGTAAAATATAGGGAAAAAAAACCTTGCTGTGAGATATTCATTCTAACATGATGTGGTATTGCATTGATACCAATGCAAATGACGGACAATATGCTAAGTTACAAGCAGGTTTCTTTTTTTCTTTTTTTTTTGTTATTTGCTTCCTTTTGTCAAATCATGACCGAATATGCACAAGACATACACTATAAGTTCTCCCATCACCTGTCTAACGCATCACCTTTGTTGAATACTTAAAATCACAAGGACCTTTCCAGATTATGGCTTTGAGCAAAGGTCATGAACACCTTTCCCTCAGGCACTAGCGAGTGTGTGTTGGTATTGACACACCATTGTATTGTATTCTTTCAAGTTTCAAGTTTGTTTTCAGTACCGCCACCTCTTTCTTTCATAGCTTCTGTCAAATGTCAGTTATTTTAAGAACTCTGCTCAAATATCACCAGCACTTTGCTATATCCACACTAACTGTACATGTAGCACTGTTGTAAATACAAACTGTGTATAGTGTACGGTACCAATAAATGACCACTCAAGGTTGCAGGGAAGAGTGGTGTATCTCTTTGCACTACAGTTTATGGCCAACCAAAATCTCGTGATAAGAACAATAAAACTACAAGTACAAACATGCATTCATACAAAAAACATTAACATGTAGTTCAAAGCATTCCACAATCATGACTATGCTCTGATCAGTTTGATGCTCAACGCCGACATTTAGCCAATATCAAATTGAGAAAGAAATACAAGTTGTACATATTTTATAGCTTGAAGCTTTGTTTCTTATCAAATTATTTTGCAAATTTCAAGGAAGTCAAGGGAAACACTAAATGTAATTGTTAGCAATCTTCTTGCCAATGGTCTCAAATTCATGCATTGTCCATTTTAGAAGCTAGCTGAAAGTTATTTGCCCTTAAATGATCCACATATGGAGTAATTAATGATTAATGATTAAATCCTCAAAATGTTCGGCCCGAACATTTTGAGGATTTGTGATTTAATCACTCATTATTCCAAATGTAGATCATTTGAGGGCAAATAACTTTCAGCAAGCTTCTAAAATGGACAATACATGAATTTAAGACCATTGGCAAGAAGATTGCTAACAATTACATTTTGAAGGTTTTTTGCCTTCCCAGTACAGTATATGCCCTTTAAATAATACTTTGCTCCATATTTAACAAAATTATGATTATTTCAACCTGCTATTTTATCAATTATTGCGGAGTTTTGTGAGAAAGGCTATCAATTTGTCTGAAAATTTCCGATATGGTATCGATACACGAGATGTCACTGATATCCGACTTAGCATTCTCTTTGAGAATCCGTTTAGCATCATTTGTGCTAACGTGAGTTCTAAATCAGATGTCGCTGGCATTCTAATGCAGAGACAGGCCCCTTGCAAACAAGATACCAAGGCATCTTGATCAACACACACACAAATGTGATAGCCCTTCCATACCTACATTGTGTGGATACAGTATTTATGCAAACTTGTCATTGTCCTTATGCAATGCAACCACAGCAAAGCCTATTATGTAACTTACAGACAGGTGCAAGATCTCAGTAATAGTGATTCATTAATAATGTAAGTGCCCGCTGCTCACCTTCAGCTCACGCATTATTTCATCAAGTTGTTTTCAAACTCTAATGCTAATCAAAATGCAATTTGGATGTATGCCAAAATTGCAAAAGAACATATTTGCTGATCGGCAAACAAAGGATACCCACAGATCTTTTAATTAGCGAACAAAGCACAAAAAGAGTTTAAGGATAAATTTCAAACTCTTAACAAGAATCTTAGTATTTGTGCGATTTTCTTCAAACTTACACCAGTCTTCTTCTTCTCCAAAGATGAAAAATAGTTCACTTCCCATTCTTACCAGTGTACTTGGAGTATAAGTTGTGGCAAAATCACAATTGCATTTATTAGGAAGGTGCATTTTCTTCTTAAAGAGATATTTCACTGTGAAATTGCTTTCAATAAAAGCAGAAACATGAAAGAAACATTATATTAGTGAAGGTTTGATGAAAATCTGTCAAAGGATAAGAATGTTATAATCTTTGAAATGTTTTGATCCTGTGGCATCACAAAGTCATGCGAAGTGCTCTTCATTTCAATTTTCTCAAAAGGATGCAGAATTTTACTTGTGCATTTGATATTATGTGCATTATACCTCTATTAAAAAAATATTCCTTCATCAAAAACAGAAAGAGAGCAATTTAAAGAATCATACAGCACACAGCATACATGTGTGGGAGAGCACCTCGAACGTGACATCACAAAATTTAAATTTCAAAAGATCATAATTGTCTCATCCTTTGACGGATTTTGCTCATACCATCATATGTTTCTTTCATGTTTCTGCTTTTATTGAAACCAATTTAACTTCAGTGTGCACTTCCCTACAAGTAGAATTTATTGTACTATGCATCATTTGAGTGGATATCTTACCTTAAAGCTCATAAGCTCATAGTCTGTGAAGCCATCACTGTGTATTATCTTCATCTGCTTCACCAGGGTGCTCTTCCCACTTTCACCAGCACCTACATAAAAAAAAGTACGAAAAAGAAATTATGGCTCCATGTAAGCAAACATAAACATGGTATAAAAATGCATCTTAAAGATGGCCCGTCCCTTCTACAAACATCTGCAAACTTCATGAAAGTTTGCACATATTTACGATGTATCTTTGCGATAGCAACTGTGAAATTTTAAGGTCAGAGGTACTATAACTCCAGTAGAATAAATGAAAATCTAACTAGTTTTCACTGAGATTTGATTTTTTTTGGAGTACGAAAAAAGAAAAGCTCGATCAATTATTGAGGATTATTTCCTCAAAAACAAATATTACGCTTTGTTGATTCCAGGGGAAAGTTAGCCACTCTCTCTCAAATGATGACAAAGTCATGGAACTTTCAGAATTAGGTCTGCAAAAGGGACGGGCTACCTTTAAAGTCTGAAATGAATATTGTAGCTCCTTGTACCGTACATTGTACAAAAGCCCCAATCAGAACACATTTGTTGTGCAATATTTTCTCTTAATCTCTTTCTGTCCTATTTCCTGGGTTTTGCACCACAGACAAGAATCAGTGATCACAGGCAGGTTTATGAAGAAGCCCTCTGTTATAGTGTTGAAATAATAATATTCAATTCTTAGAGACGCATAATACCATTCAAAAAGTCTCTATGCGTGTGAAAGTAAAAATTGATAATGTGAGAATTTGAAAATAACTTATAATTATCAAACAGATGCGTCTTTAGTCTTGCTTTGAATTGATCGAAGTCTGTCAATGATCTAATGCCTTGGGGGAGGTTATTCCATAATTTGGGTGCTGTATTTGCAAAAGCTCTATCACCGAATGTCTTAGATTTTACACGAATTTCAGAGAGAAGATTTATTGATTGAGAATGAAGATTACGAGTAGGCTGGTATGGTTTGATGAGTTCAGTAAGATAGACAGGAGCATTTCCACATAAGCATTTGAATACAAGAGTGAGGATTTTAAACTGAACACGAGCCCTTATCGGGAGCCAGTGGAGACTACGTAGGATCGGAGTTATATGTTCAAATTTCTTTTTTCGCGTTCAAGCCTTGCTGCTGAATTCTGTACATGTTGGAGTTTATTTAGTTGAGTCTCAGAGATTCCCAGACACAGACCATTATTGAAATCTAAATAACTAAATATAAATGCGTGAACAAGCCTCTATGTGGTCGCTTTATCCAAAAAGTGTCTTATCTTCCCAATCCTATGTAGTCCAATGGCAGCCGATTTACAAATATTATCAATGTGAGTGTTCATACGCAGATCATCCTGAACAAAAACTCCCAGGTCACATGCTTTTGAAACTGACAAAACGGGAATATCAGAAACTGTTATTAATATAAACTGTATAAGGGACAGTTTTTACAGATATTTCATAAATGTATGTTCTCCATTCTCAAGACATTAGAGCGACACTATCAAAGAGACGTACATTGTAGTAGTAGTATATAGGTCAGTCCTTACATCAGTCTTTGACACTGTAGTATCTCGGTAGATAGAAAGAATGGTGGCATGGACGATGATAGGGGTATTCAAGTTCCTTTTGGAGTACCCCTACTAACGTTTTTTGGAAAACTTCTTTATGTGGTGTCCTACATGTAGGCCCAGGCTAGGTTTATGGTAAGAATCATGGAAAAGGAAATAAAGGAAAATATATTGAAAATGGGGGTAGAAAAGGAATGCATTTCAATGTTAGCCAGCCCTCCAAACTCACCGAGAAGAAGAATCTTGACAATGTTCTCCTCCTGCCGAGCCATTGCCACCAGGTTGCGGTCGATCTCGTCGCTGCGCTGGCGGGCCCGCTTCCGATCGTGGTCCATGCTCACACAAGTCCCCATGGCTCATGGTGACATGACCACACTACAAGACACCCAGAAATTTACCCTGGAAGAAAGAAAAGAAAACATGTCAACATCAGGACATTTTCAATTTTCTGTTGTTTTTTCTGACAATTTTCATTGTCTTCGCTTATAGAGATATAGAGGCAGCATGTGTGTCGCAGTTGTGCACAGCACATTTAAATCATCTCCATAGATGATCTTTGAAATTCTACCCTTGGCCTTTTTAAAAAATGTGTGGTTTCACCAAGCAATATTTAAAGAAAGATTTTGCTAAAACTAATACTAGCTAGATCTCATTCTCAATTCAGGAGACAAGTTACAATGCAGAATTTTCTTTATATATATCTGCTGGACAAGAATAACCCTCTCATTTGGGGCATTCTTGATCAAAATGATGATTTTGAAAAGGGCATTCAGAGGAGCCAGATGCAAGCTCAATGGATCCAATGACCTAACACTATGACAGAGTCGCGATTTTTCGGTCTAACTGTTTTTTTTAGATATGTGCATAAAAATGCTGCAATTTCAGCATCTGACTTAAATAAAGAAATCAGCTTCATACAAAAATATGCAAACTACAAGAGGGGTGCCTTTTGAGGCACCCAAATCATAACAAACTTTGGTATCTATTTGTTTTCCTTTCCATGCCCATAACATAGGTATGGCATGGCCATTGTTGTTTACATGGCAAATGACATGAATGTCCATTGAATATGCATGCACCTCAATGCAGCTGACGTTGACAATAACAGCGGGATTCCCAAGCCAAGGCGCTTCACCTAGCATCCGCGCTGCCTGGCCCAGCGGGCAGACGATCGGCGGGTTTGTGCTAACGCAAACCGGTAAATTACCTGTTGACTAAATGTCACAACCGGCACGAATACGAAGAGTTGAAGTAATGAGTATGAATCAAAATAGCTCCTCGCATCATCAAGAAGACATGGCGGAATTTCCCAACATGGCGATACGATAAAGGAGGATAAATGCACGTTTATCGCTTGGTAGTGGCGCAAGGGACAGGCACTCAGTCAATATCTTTGTTTTCGTTAGCTTTGACGCGGTACAAGTCGGCCACAAGCGACATGATTGTTGTTCGCTTAAAGTTCGATCCGTTGATACTGTAAGCCTTTGTATCGCAGTAAACATAATATACTCATGCAATATCCTCGCAAAATTGAGCTTATACTTTTACCAAAACACCTTTAACTATTGTTTGCCAGACAAAATAGAGCTCTGTGGGATTTGTGTGTGTTACTTGAAAATAAATCCACGTGATGTGAAACTCAAAGATTTAATTTTAAGCAAAGCAATGATGCACGTAGGCCTAGGCTCAAATTGCAACATTTTAGGCAGGGGTTCCTTGTTGACGGGGGTGATGGAGGAGCTAGGGGAAACTTCGACCCTCCCCGAAGATGTTTTAAGCCGATTTCAGGTCAGTGTTTGTCGGCTTTACTTCAAGAGTAACAAAATCGCCGCTCAATTGAATTAAATTTGTGCGGACAAAAATAATTAAAATCAACGAAACACATTGCAAAGTTCAAGCGAGCTAGACAAAAAGTGTTCACGCATTTGTACTGTATTGGAAGCAAAGACAAATGATTATTATATTCCTATTCATCATCTTTAATATTAATCGCTTATGAGCAGGCCTTATGAGGGATGCACAATATGGAATACACTTCTACTAGCTGTGCCCCCCCCCCCCCCCCCGCCCCCCGGCCGCCTTCTATACTGAGGCCTAAGTTATTAATATTAGGCTATTATAGCCGGGTTAAATCTTCCTTATTGACCCATCGGATAATTAAATATATAGCCCTGACATGTGACTTGTTTTTAAATTGGCTTGAAATGCCTTCAAAGTATTTCTAAATTTGCAGAGTTTTGCTTACATACGCGGAACGATCATTATCAGCAGCTCCCTTTCCCATTCAGTATGCATTACATCACCCCCTATTTTTAAATCATAAAAAATAATAATAAAAAAGACACGAATCAAACTGCTCAGCCCTATCAAATTTAATATCTAACTCAAAGTACCTACTGCAGCTGCACACCTGTACACGCTGTACATAACGTAAAAGCATTAATTTTCAGGAACGGGATCTATGACATAAACAATTACAGTTTGAATTTAACACCTCACGTTTATGTTTAGCATTAAACACAGTATTTCGTTATCATATCTTCTACAGCACACAATAATTCAGAAAAAAAAAATCGTGTAGAAGTGTCATTAGGCAACGGTAACTTTTGAAACGGCATAGCTAGTCAGACAGGGGCGTAGACAACGGGGGGGATGAGGGGGATGCATCCCCCCCTCCCAACTCACAAGGTGGGGGGGATGGCATGTACAATCATCCCCCCCCCCCCCCCCTAAGGTTTGGGGGAATGATATTTGCTTACTTATATGATGATGATGATGATAATAATCCTCATCATTATTGTAATTGTGTTTATTGGTATTAGCCGCATTCACACGGTGCAAGCCAATTTAGACGGTGTAAGCCAATTCAGACGGTAAAGAAGAGAAAATCGTACAAGTACTTTGTGGTTATCTTGTGGTTTATCCTCACTAAGCAATATAGCATAACTTTTTATCAAAGAGGTTTTGGGCAAAATAGTTTGGCAGGATTCTTTCTCACCTTATCAACTAACTTCTGTGTGAAAATCACATTTATCCAATAAGTCATGCGTGAGTGGGCAAATTTGAGAGGCAAAAGTGTAACTTTTCAAAAGTCACAAGGGTAATTTTGGGTTTCTGTCATATGAATTTTGGATGAATTCCATTACTGATGCATAACTTATGTCCTTTCATTGTTTATCATCCATCTCTCGATGCACGTACACATATCCCGACATTTAACCCATTGTTCTGGTTGAGTGAGCACCGTTTAAAAAATACTTATCCTTCTTGGGTTTGAAACTTTTAAAAACCCTCTATTTTTTTGAAAAAATACAACTGGATATTTTGACAAAAATGTAACATGACTTGTTATGTACACATTAGAAGTCATTTCCGTGTCATGGTTGAGTGAATACACTTTAAAAATCGCACAAGAGATGCCAAAATATACTGTTAAAACGGCATAAATAATTACCCTTGTGAGTTTTGAAAAGTTACATTTTTGCCTTTAAAATTTGCCCACTCATGCATGAATAATTGGATTAATATCATTTTCACACAGAGGTTAGTCATTAAGGAGCAATCCTGCAAATTGTTTTGCCCAAAACCGCTTCGATAAAAAGTTATGCTAATTTTCTTAGGGGGGGGGGGGGGGCTTACTTTTCTGTTGTGTTTAGAAAACAAAAACACGTGGTGAGTTCGCTAAGCAGGAGGCCTTGTCTTCCTTAACTTTTTAAGGGGGAAATATAATGTGAGTGTGTTTCTTACATAATTCACAGCGTAAATTGATTTTCAGATTCTAGGATGGCTCATAATATGAAGTTGAAAACATCAAGGATCACTTCTTTTTCAAGCATAATGAGAAAGAAGAACATGATGACGAACAGCCGTCTACGTCAAAATCGGATGATGTCGGAGTTAGACTTGTTCTTCCGGAAGTTCAAGCAGAAGAAAGTGCCGTTGAGGGTGATGGAGCATCCGAGGCGAAAAATGATGATGAAACTGATGCCGGTTTTGACGACTGGGTTAGCCCTAATCCCCCCCCCCCCCCCACCCAAAAAAAAAATAATAAATAAATAAAAAATATTTTTTTTCCATTCCAGTACTAGAAGTTAAACCGCAGAAAATTCTGTTTCAAGCCAAATGGTACCCAAACTACCCCGGGATCCATTACGAACCCTCCCTGCAATATGTGTCAGTTCATTCTGTACTCGTATGCCACGGTGTGTAGATCTTGTCGAAACTATGACTGTCCATTTAAGGCGCAGTATGTGTGTGTGTGTGTGTGTGTGTGTGTGTGTGTGTGTGTGTGTGTGTGTGTGTGTGTGTGTGTGCGTGTGTGTGTGTGTGTGTGTGTGTGTGTGTGTGTGTGTGTGTGTGTGTGCGTGTGTGTGTGTGTGTGTGTGTGTGTGTGAGTATGTGTGTGTGTGCGTGCACGCTTGTGTGTGTTATTTTACCTCATTAAGTATGCATCAGATTGCACGATTTCAAGCTCAAAATTGCAAAAGCTTCCTACCGTGGGAGGGGGGACACCCCCCTCCCACACCCTCCCCCCGGCTCGGTCGCTTCGCTCCCTCGCTCGGGCGCTTTCGCGCCCTCTCGAGCGTTGGCAGCCCAGTCATCCTCCCCAGGTGTACGAACCTGTTTACGCCACTGTAGTCAGATGAGATGAGTGTTGAGTGAGATAAGTGTTGAAATGATCAAGAGTTTATTTGGATGAGATGGGAATAGTGAAGTTGACAGGTGTGTTGAATGAGATATATAACTCAGGAGATATACCTCCAGAACTGAACAAGTCCATCTTTATTGCTCTGCCAAAGAAACCTGGAGCAGTACAGTGTGAATTACACAGGATAAGCTTAATGAGCCATGTAGTGAAGATCTTTTTGAAAGTGCTGATGAAGAGAGCAAGGAGTAAAATCAAACCAGAAATATCAAAGTTACAATGTGGTTTTGTTTAGGACTGTAGTACCAGAAATGCAATATCCATGCTGATAATTCTATCAGAGAGGGCTATTGAAATGAAGCAAGACTTGCATATGTGTTTTATTGATCATACCAAGGCGCTCGACACTGTCAAGCATGAGGAGATGTTAAACATCTTGAATGATATTAATGTTGATGGTTAAGATATCAGAATCATCAGAAATCTTTATTGGAACCAGACAGCAGCAATAAGAGTAGGTAAATGGTGTGGGTGAATTTGTTGAAATCAGAAAAGGAGTGTGGCAAGGTTGTGTTCTTTCCCCTGATCTTTTTAATTTATACAGTTAATGGATCATAAGGGAACTAGAAGAACTACCAGGAGTTGTGATAGGTGGCACCAAAATCAACAATCTTCGCTATGCAGATAATACAGTTCTTATTGCAACATCAGAATCTGCATGACCTCCAGCAGATACTGAACAAAGTTGTGCATGAAAGTGAGAAGAAAGGTCTGTACATCAATGGCAAGAAAACTGAGTGTCTTGTTGTTACGAAACAGAAAGTTGTACCTGTGTGCAACATCAAAATTCATGGTGTCAGTCTGAATCAAGTTAATAGATTCAGCTCTCTTGGAAGCTGGATTACATCAGATGGGAGGCGTGACAGTGAAATCAAGAGAAGGATGTCTATTGCAAAAGATGGCCTTCTCAAGAATGAAAAATCTTCTTTGTAACCTTAAAATTGCCTTTAAAGGTAATACTTATAGGAAATGAAATGATATAAATATAATGTATTTTATAATTGAATGAGCTATTAAAGCAATTTATGCAGCTAACATGCCATGAAAGTGTTCAGTTTTGTGTTTAATGAAAGTCAAATTTCACTAAATTGACTCTCTTCCTGACCTACGAAATCGCCTAAGAGAAAGTGGAGTTATGTGTACGTCACAGCGGGGATATGTTTCACAATGACCATTGTGTATCACACCTGTTAATCCACTAGCAACTGCCATCACAGTTTCATTAACAATGCATGATGCTTCTGGCGGAAAAGAAGCTGCGGATTGGCATGTGTGATGCATAATAACGCCTCCCTTTTCTTACGTCAGACCTAAAGGCCGTTTCGGATGACAGTAGGGCAAATTTTTCCCCGAGAATACAGTAATTGTTTTCACCCTAATCTCGCTTTTTGGAAAGTGATATATTGTTTGAATGTCATCCAAGCTCATTGTATGGCTTATAAGCTTTCTGTAGATGAACATCTTCATATTTATGGATTTTCTATGAATATCACCTTTAACACAAGACTCAGAATTCTAGACTGTTTTGTGCTACCTACTCTGAAATATCCAAGGAAATGGGTGATCGCTTGCAAGCAACAGAAATGTGGTTCCTCAGACGTATATGTTAAGGATCCCATGGACAAGCCACACATCAAACACAGCCGTTTTAGAGAGGGCAGGCAGACAATGTATTTTACTAAAAACAATTAGGAAACAGCAGCTGGACTTTTTAGGCCACTGTGTGAGAAAGGAAAGTTTGGAGTTGTTTTTTAACTGGCAAGATAACAGGAAAGAGATCGAGGGCGCCAAAGAGTAACGTTTTTACAGAGCATTGCAACTTGGACTAGGTTGAAGAAGACTGAGCTCCTTAGACTGGCAATGGATAGGAAAGCCTGGCATTTCATGGTCACCAACGTCACAATATATGGCACTTGAGAGAGAGAGAGAGAGAGAGAGAGAGAGAGTCAGATAGAGCCTAGAGCAATAACTGAAATAGATCTCCATGCGCTTTATGACCAATATATTAATACAATATAAAATATGTACATAGTGTTTTAAACAAGAGATTTATTTAACAATTAATAGTTAACCATACATGCAAGGACCTATTATTTAGAACTCACTTCAGTTCAATGTACAACTAAGGAATAGTTCACCCTGAAAATAAGCAGACACATGAAAAAAGCATTTAGCGAAGATTTGACGAAAGTCCGTCAAAGGATAAAAAAAAAAAATATGATCGTCAATTTTGTGACGTCACGTGCGAGGTGTTGACAATGGAAAGATTTCTTAATGCAAAAAAGATATATTTTTGGACGGATTTTTATTAAACCTTCACTAATATCTTTCTTTTATGTGTTTCCTTTTATTGAAACTAAATTGATTTCAGTGTGATCTATCCCTTTAATGTTTTCAAGAAACTATAAATGGAATTTAAACACAACCCAAAAAGTAAGCCCCCCCCCCCCCTGAGCAAAATAGCATACTAGTTTTGAGCAACATAACTTAGCAGGATTGTTCCCTTACCTATTGACTAACTTCTGTGTGAAAATCACATTAATCCACTCAATCATGCATGAGTGAGCATGCACTAAAGGCAAAATTATCACTTTTCAATAGCCACAAGTAATTTTGGGATTCTGTCTTATAAATGTTTAATGAATTCCAATTCTGGTGCATAATTCATGTCCTTTCATTGTTTACCATCTATCTCCCGATGCACTAGATCCCGACACTAAAGACCATTGTTCTGGTTGAATGAGCACCGTTTAAAAATTACTCATCCCTCTTGAGTTTGAAACTTAAAAAAACTTTATTTTTGTGAAAAAATAAAACTCTGGATTTTTTGACAAAGATGTGACATGACGTGCATAAGAAGTCATTTTCGTGTCATGGTTGAGTGAAAACACTTTAAAAATCGCACAAGCAATGCCAAAATGTACTGTTAAAACAACAATTATAATAATCACTCTTGTTTATTGTGACTTTTGAAAAGTCACATTTTTGCCTTTAGCATTTGCTCACTCATGCATGACTAGACCGATCAACATCATTTTTACATGAAAGTTAGCCAATAAGTGTAGCAACACCCCTGCCAAATTATTTGCCCATAACCTTCTGGTAGAAAAAGTTATGCGGTTGAGAAAATGGGGGACTTACTTTTTTTGTTGTGTTTATTATAAATATATCTAATATTATTATTTGTTTAACTACCGTTTTTTCATTGAGCTCTTTGGTATTGCATTTTTATGTAATTTTTATTGTTGTCAATTTGTTCTAGTTCTGTTTTTGTTCTTGCTTAACTTCATACATATTTTCTTCACAATTGATAATTGGTCGGCCCAGCTCCTTCTTGGCTGTTATACCCTCTCTTATTTGTCTGTTTTTTTTTTTTTTTTTAATATAATATACCTGCTATTTCATGTTCATGTGTCTATCTATTGTCTTGCATTGAGTGAATTCCTATAACAAAAAGTAAGTGACTCATAGACTTCGAAGTATATTTACGTGCGCACGGATACATTTCTGAGAGTTTGCCAATTTTGTGATATGACAATCATAATCAGTCTAAGGAAAATATTTCTTAAATTTGTTTGTTTCTTTGAAAACTGAGGAAATTAAGAAGTAGTAATATAGTTTGAAATGCATTTTGGCTTGTATACATGTTATTCCTTGTCAGCATATAATACAAAAGACTTGAATAAAGGCTAAGTGCACTGGACTCTGACGTGTGCATGCATTACCACATAACAAGTGCATTGACAATGCAATCAGATGCATTGAACGTGAATATGCTTATGTTATGGTTTCGAGGAAACTCAGAGAAAGGGACAATTTAGTTCATTTACCAATATTTTTGCGCCCAATATAGGAAGTATGGCGCCCGTGGCTCCAATGGATCATACAAAGTTTCATGGAGGATGGAAGGTAAGTTAGTATAATACTAGTAGGCCAACCAAAGCCAGCAGTGCAGTGCTTGGCTAAATTTAAACAGACTCTAGTGCAATTGCAATGTCATTGACATTGCGTGTTAAATTTGATAAGGAAGACATTGCCTGTGACTGTGATGTGAGTGTGAACAAAGAGCATGAATGAGCACATGATCGACCAGCCCGGCCATTCGGTGTGAGCGAGCGGGGTTGAAAATGGTGGGGCTTTGGGGAAGCTAAGGGGCAGGGGATTGGGAATGAGGGAGGAATCATATAATAATGATATTGAACTCAGTCATAGACAAAAATATGGCAAAGAGAAGCTTATATATTCTACATAAATTAACACTAGTCACTAGCGCCCGGGTTTTATTATTGCATAATCAGAAATCTTTAGCACTTAATATGTAGGTACGTGAAATCTCTGCACGCGCGCTATTGCGAAACTGTCCCAAAGTCACGTACCAGGGTTGATGTTGTGACGGGAGGGGGCCACCCTTACAAAAGTTTTCGCTGTTCTCGTATTTTAATGCCAATATGCACAAAGAAGGTATCAGCGAAGATGTGAGGCCATGGACTTCTGTGTGCAAAAAAAAATTGTCGAAACGATTACGGGCAAAACGTGCCTTTACGGTTCTTGCATCGCAATGCATGGCGGGACGGAATTCTAGTACGCGAGCGTTCAGCGATCGCTGCGGTCATATCGTTTACACGCTCATGACGCTAGCTGCAACGAGCGCGAAGTTCAATATTATTATTTTCATGTTACAGATTTGTTATGTGGATCGGTTCCGACGTGAATACTTTCAGTAAATCTGAATCATATTTTAACGATAAGAACTTTGATTTGTATTATTGTACTTTTTATTTATTTAATTTAATTTTATTTAATTTCACACATCACATCACAACACACACATCTTTGCACATATGGGACTACCACCCGAGTCTCGACGACGTCTCGAATGTCTCTCTCTTTGCTTATTATTTTCTCAACAAACCCTTTATAAATCATTATTTAGATACAATAATACGAATCAAAAGTTCTCATCGAAAAAATACAATTCAGATTTACTGAAAATTATCACGTCGGAACCGATCAAAGTAACAAATCTGTAACATAAAAATGACATTGTAATCAATGACCGCAGCGATCACTGAACGCTCGCGTACTAGAATTCCGTCCCACAATGCCTTGCGATACAAGAACCGTAAAGGTACGTATTGTTCACACAAGCCAGTACAACAATGAAAATGTTTGGTCACTGGAATCGTGATTATATTTCATTTAATAAGGAAAGTGATAACATTTATTTCAATGATATAAACATTGATTTTGACTAATACTTAACCCATTTTGAAATCTTGATAAAAATTTATCATTGCACAATACTTTTTTTTTAACTCCACCATTTTCCATGTCAGTACTATTGTACGTTAGCTAATCTGGGAGCTGCACCGCGAAACAATCCGATTTGAATAATTCTAAAACTACTGCTCTTTGTCAAGGATTAATCAAGTTGAAATTTTTAATTTCACATACCTACTTTATGCCTCATCTGCTTCATAGATTACAATGTATACAGTATAGGCAGAACACTGAAGTGCAGAGTTTCCAGAAATCATGTCTTTTGACAAATCGATTACAAAATGATTAAACATCATTAGAGTTTTCTACCATTAATGTTCATAAACACAATTGTACCACATTGACAATTTAGTCAGAATGGTGAGGATGGAATTTTACTCCTCTAATACCAGATTAGGTAAATTTGATAAGCACAGGAAAGGGTACCTGAGTCCTGACACTATCTCGAAAAAAATGCTAGTATTGGGCAAGGGAAGATTTGCGGCAATATACATGTACCCTCAGATTTAGTGTAAATTCTGTGTGTTTATCTGTGCTTTAACAGTCTGTACAGTATGTATGTCTGTACAGGTTTATTGTAAAAGTGAAACTCCAATTGCACCCAAACATGGATCATGGATGTACATTGTTGAGAACATTGGTTTGGTCAATTGCCATGGTCTCATGGAGTTCAAAGGTCAAGTGACCAAATATCTCTCTCCAGTGATAATGTTGAAAGTGTCTTTTGTGATGCCAGTAACACTAGTGGTTCAAGAACTGCCATTTCATATTATATTCACATATTCACCTTTCTCATTCTTTCTCTCCCCCCCCCCATCTCTCTATCTCTCCTCTGTCCTTCTTTCTCCCCCTCTCCATATCTCTCGTTCTCTTTTTCCTCTCTGTCAGATTGTGAAGATAGACCTCCTCACAGCAGAACATGGCAACACTAATGGTCTTGAAGGGTGAGTTTACACAAGGAGAAACCATGCATTAAAATACAGCTAACTACATGCGGGATGGTTCATTGATGAAACGTGGAAATGTGGATCAAGTCATGTTGTTGTAAATCAATCATTAAATAAATTACTATTGGCATTTAAATGATTATTTTATTGATTGTTATTGTCATGTCAAAGACACCAGCCATAATATTATATTTCATGGATTATTGTAATGCTACACGAAGATGTACACTGTACAGTGTAGGTACATAAATACTTTAATTTCAGTGGCTTAATTATCTACATGAAGGTAGTATTTACATCAGAATGAACTTTTACGTTTAGTGTAAAACCACTGTCAGTAACATTGTTGTGTTGGATTTAGGTAATTTGCGGGTTTCCCAAGTTTTTCAATAATTTGCTGTAACTGAGCCAAAATACAGCATCATCAATAATGAAAGCTTTTCTTATTTTTCAAGAACAACGCTTGGCACAATTCCATTTTGCTGTAATTACAGCGAAGTTAGGAAGGTGTTTTGCATTGTTATTTCACTGTAATTACAGCAAACTGGGAACGTAGGTGTTTTGACTTATTATTTTGCTGTGATTACAGCGAAAACAGGAAGATGCCTTGACTCGATATTTCAAGAATTATTGTGATACTACATGTAGTTGTACACTATAGGTACATATACTATAATTTCAGTGGCTTAATAGTTAATTATCTACATGAAGGTAGGATTTACATCAGAATTAACTTTTACATTTAGTGTAAAACCACTGTCAGTATGAATGACCCCCAAATTTGTCTTGTGTCTGGTTGTTGTTCTTGGTAGGGTTGATTTCTACCTGATGGACACAGGCGACATCATCTGGAAAATTCCTTCAAGTATTAAAGTCCAGCCATTCTTCGCAGAGACCTTTGACCTCTATGAGGTGAGTAGTGATACCATTAAAGTTCAAGAGGAAATGCGCTGATACAGGCATTTGACCATTATTTACCTTGTACTGTATAATGGAAGCTGTTGTTTTGCATGTGCTTGCACAACTCTCAAAATGCTAATGGAATGTACCGATCTCCTCAAGCAATAGTGTATTCAAGTGTGATGTCATATGAACATGTTGTCAAGACAACTGGCTGTAAACTTTGTAAGTAGCGCAAACATCAATGATCGTAGCGGAGACTCTCCTTGGGAGTGCCTGATGCTAGCCTGCTAGACAATACCTGTAGGACTATTGCCATAATACGTGAAAACTTGCCCCTTCAAAGAAATGTTTGATTTATTTCCCAGGGAGAGCAGTGTGGCTCATTGGTAGAGAGTTTGTCTCTCAATGGCAAGGCCCTGGGTTCGAGTCCCACACAAGTCCTTTGCAAACGAGCCAATGTTATGTGTTTACGTGCCTCCCCCCTTCGTGGGAAAACACTCCGTCCCTCAGATAGGACACGAAATGGAGGTCCCGTGTATACAACAGCCACACTCTATGCACGTTAAAGAACCCACTTCACTTCTCGATTAAGAGCAGGGTGAACACCCGGTGGAGTGGACAGAAAGTCTCTCATGGAAAACGGGGGAAAGATGCCGACCCCTCGTGGTTCATCCTCGAAGGCAATTCAGTCTACAAACGGTATCAAACGGGCATCAAGATTGCCATACGAAAGAAGATCTAAGAAGATTTATTTCCCCATGATTATTTCTATATTTCTTGAGATTATTTCTTTCTTTCAAACTCACACAGGATGTTGGCGTCAAATTCCATGCAATAAAGTTCATTGGGAGCAGGACTGGAGACAAGATAGAATTCATTGTGAGTTGAAATCATTCACAGGTTTCTTGTTGAACAACATTTTAATACATGTACAGTAGTCATACCCACTGTATGCTTCATGTATAAAGGATTAAGTGGATTTCAACTCTTTGTGTACCGCATGCGACAATTAACACACACAAATCCCACAGAGCAGCATTTTATCTGGCACACAAAGGGTTAATCCTAGTCACTTGTGAAGAGATAAAGTGAATTTTCTGAAGCAAATCTTTTTCCATGACAAAGTACATGACTGTGAAACATGAAACAGAATGTATGTTCCATTAGCTTCCTATGTGTCACATGTACAGTTGAGGCCAGAAGTTTACATACACTCAGGAAATTCAAGGAAAAGTTGACACTTGCCAAACGTCATACAATTTCCTGTATCTTATGAAATATTTGTGCTATCATGATGAATTTGATATCAAACAAATGAGTATGTCTTGCCCCTTCATCACATTGATTTGTTATTAGGAGCTGAAAAATATTTAGGTGTCATTTTTCCCCAGAAAATCTTCATATTTTAACCAAATTAAAAATGAAACCTTGACAAAAACATTTCATGTATGTGCTAGATACTTGTCAACACAAGCATTTCATATTACACTTTTTTGTTCAGTGGTGACATATTATGATAGAAAATGTAATATATATCAAAGATTTAACATCTATGTATTTCTATGAAACGATGTTTGAAAATATAATAACAAACAATAGAATAGATTTGGCACGAACATTACTTTTTTTCTTAAAAAAAAAATCTAACTGAATTATAATTTAATCCCAACGGCATTCCAATCATGTGAAAAAACTTGATACGCTCTTTCATTTGATACAAAATTCGTCATGGAAGTATTCATATTTCTGAAGATATTGTAGATTTTACCATATTTGGCATGCAAACAATTTCACTGAATAAGCCATTTCGTAATTGCAATATGCGCATGAGCAGATTATTGCTTTTAATAAATGACCTCGGGTCAATTCCCAAACTCACAGAGTCAAATGGGAATTCATTAGATAGTCGACCACATTTCAATCTATTATCATGCAAATGTGGCAACAGCTATTCAGCTCTGAGAAGGTAGTGAAAGAACATTCCACCATGTGCATCTGCTTCTATTGTTGTTCCGGGCACACTGTAAAATGTCTTTACATCCACCATCCAACACAGTTTCATGAAACAATCCCAGTCAGCAGTCTAGTAGTATTTATTCAGTGCATTGTCTGACCATCGTGTAATTACGTAATGGTCTATTCCATGGGTGTATGTAAACTTTTGGCCTCAACTGTAAATGTATTCATCAGTACTTCACACAGATTGCATTGAGCTACATTTTGTATGGCACTGAACGGGTTAAATCATTGAAATTTCTGCTGATCTACCAAATAATTGTGTTCACTAGATTTCCTCGTTGCACATGAGATAAATGTAAAAAAGTTATTCATATTTTTATTTGCATTCTTTCCTTCTCAGGCTACTCTGAAGCAACCCGATGTCATGCGTCTGAAATATGAAAACGTTGTGGTGTTCACTTGTGAGAGGGTATGTCACCTGTAAATTTATACATGTTCATGTGCATTACATAATCTTTTTTAAAACACTCTTTATTTTACTCTCTGTTTTATTTTGATGTTTTATTATTAACTTTTAATTTCTATGTCTTTCTTCTTTTTTTGATATATGTTTTTTAATCCTTATTTATAGTTCTTTTCTAATTTCTGTGCTTTTAAAATTACACTAGAAAGTCCTTCCACTAAACTTTAATAATTGCTGTAAAGTTGAGATAATATGCAGCAAACGTTTTTATGTGAAAATATATGTGTATTTAATCCAAAGAGGGTTTTAATACCAGATTACTATCTCTTTTTCTTTCTTTTTTCTTTTTGTGTATTCTTTTTCTTATGTCACCGCTGCTTCATTTCAAATTTCTTTTATTTTGAAATTACCTCAGAAGTCCCTTTCATTTAAATGTAGTGAATGCTCTTAGTTGTGATAATATGCCCCAATCATTTAGTAGAGTACTGTTTCTATATGTTGAGAATAAGGACTACACACATTTTAGTCAGATGTCACTTTCCTGCGCGTAATCTTGATTACTATGCTATTGCAATGTTGAGACAGTACATACAAGAAGGTATTGAAAAACCATTGAAAATGGAAGAAAATGCTGCATAAGAACCAATGATAAAACTGGAACCTGACTTTGAGCGATATTATATTGGTTGTTAGATTTTGAATAGGTTCTGGGTGGGCCATCCAAAACCAATAGCAGACTGTGCTACGCAATAGTACACCATCATAGCTTTTCATATCACACAGTGATACATCAAGGCAAACAGCTCACTGCTGCCTGAGTGTTGCAATACGATTATGGTCGTTACAGAGAAAAAATAATTTTTTGGGGCTACTTTTTGAGCATATTAGCCGTTTGGCTACAATTTTTCATTGTGTCTACAGGAATTTTTGGGGCTCTTTCAACATTTTCCAGGGCTCTTTTAAGCATTTTGGGGGGTGAAATCGCTGCAAGCCCCCATGTATTTTTTTCCTGTTATGAAAGACACGTAAACGGTGATAATTTTTTACTTTTCTTGAAAAGGTTCGTGAAGCAATGACTGTAATTTCATACACACCTTATCATTAGGGTATACTGCTGATTCCTGCCGAGTTTCATGACTATTGCAAATGGGGTACCCTGTCTTTAATGTGAGGTACAGCACATATTGTGAGTTTTATTGACATTGCCTCCTATGTTGCTTGATTCCTGTAGGTGTGGAGTGTTGAGAGAGCCATTGAAGAGCCGTTCAGTCTTCACAGTGCCTTAGCTGAAGGCTTCTTTTCTGACCTCACTATCAAGGCAGATAGTGGCAGAGAGGTAGGTCAACTTCATCCTTCTCTACCGTATGTCTCAAAAAAAAATATATACACTTTTGAAATGGCTGCCGAATAAAAAATATTTGATTCTGGGGAGAATGATTTATATGTATGGATAGCTTATGGTCTCAACTTTCATCTGACACCAAAACGTCCAAAAATAATTATTGCCTGAATGAGCACTGCTCACTTTTGTAAAGGGTATGAAAATTAGGTTGCTCAGGAATTAGCCTTCCAATTTTGTGAGAGGTTGAATATTGAATATTCAATTATGGGTTGTATACAAAAGAGAATTCAAAGATGCCGGTAATTTGTTCTTTAGGTCAGTGGATAACCTGTAGAATAGGTAGCCAGTAGCTAAGACACTTTTCTTTTTTAATGAAATGTATTTGAATGATGAATATTGATTTGAATATTCAATTGAATATTCAATAATGCTGCAGTATGTCAACATTTATTTGGTGTATGTTTTTAAATGTATTATCATATGAGCTGTGGAAATAAAAAAAACTTATCCGTGTAATGTTACTCTCTTTCCAGTTCACTGTCCACAAAATCATCCTGAAGTACGCCTGCCCTCAGCTGGCCTGGGACCAGACCCCTCCCCCGCTGAGCGGCACCCCCCACGATGTCCTGCACGTCATCCTTCACTTCTTCTACACCGAATGCCTCCCAGAGGACATCACAGAAGACACGGCCAAGAAGGTCTTGGTCGCCGCCCAGAAGCTCCCGGGCTTCAGCCGGCTGGCCAACTTGTGCCAGCTTTACCTGCATAATGTTGACGTTAAGGAACGTGAGTGGAATATCTGTGTGAGGGGGATGAATTTGCCAGGCATGGCTGCCCTAATCTGACAAAAGGAAGCAACTAACAAAAGAAACTTTTCTTGTAAATGAGCAAAATGTGACATTTTTCTCAAATTTTTTGTTTGACTTGCTCTCATCTTTTACAATTAAGTCCATGTTTGCTTGTGTATGAAGAGGTATTAATATTACAAGGTTTACGAGGGTCGAAATTACAGATTCTGTGCGTCATTGCGTGAATTGAATACGCACCAAACCCCTTACCGGAAGTACACGTCCCAAGAGTAATCGATCAGATATCGATATTGCGAGGTGATATTGGTTGTATGCGATAGGGAGAATTGCCCTATTGATTGATCCTAGTTCTTTGTCATACGCGCCCCCCATTCTCCCTGCAGAGATCAGTCATACGATGCACCTATTGATTGATCCTAGCCCTTATTCATATTGGCCTCTGTTTTCCCTGCAGAGATCATGGGCTATGTGAATGAGATGCATGCGTGCGGTGACCGGCTGGCCCAGCTCTTCAGCACCCAGACCACCATGGCTGATGGGTCACTGAGGAGGGAGAACTTCATGGCTGAACCTGCCAAGATGGTGTATGCCATCAAGCAGGCTGTCCGGGAAACCGCTCAGGGTGAGTAGGATGAGAATCAGGGAAAAAAAGTACAGATGGGCCCTGGTGATTTCGCCCCCGAAATGCTTAAAGGAGCCCCCCAAAATTCCCATGGACGGAATGTAAAATTGTAGCCAAACAGCCAATGTGCTCAAAAAGTAGCCCCCGAAAATGTTGAATGAATTTTTTTCCTTGATCAGGATGATAATGATGATTATTGTTGTAATTATGAAAATGATAATTGTAGTGATGAAAATTACGATGAATATCGTAATTATGATGATAACAATATTATTTCAATGATAATGGTGGCAATTACTGTTCTAATAATGATTGTAATGATAATGACGAAAATTATAGCTCTGATAATAATTGTTATATTTTATTTCGTGAGCTCAGTATCGAGAAGTCACATGACTAGTCACGTGACTTCGAGTATAATGTGAGAGCCCGCTCCAGTGCAACGTCATTCGTTCCATGTGCAATGTAGCAACGTGTAAACGGAAATTTACAGCGTAGAATTATCGCTTTTCATCGCAGCAATCGGGTTGTGAATAGATCGCAAAATCCTTTCTTTCGTCCATTCTTCATGGTAGCTTTATGCTGACCATAATTTGAAGATGGATTCGACACCGCAAGAAACGGAAAATTGCGTAAGAAATTTGCCGAGCGAGCCGAAGGCGAGCACGGCAGGAGAGAAGCAAACGCATGGCGCGAGCGGGAAGCCGAAGGCAACCCGCGCCGCCAGCTGCGGGGGGAAGGTGCAGACCGGTACGTCTGTCTCCAGCGGGAAGCCCAAGGCGACCCGCCCCAGCAGCGCGGCGAGAAAGTCAAAGACGGACTCGCCTGCTCTCGCATCACCACCACCCGCGCCCGCAACCCGGCCCAGCAGCTCGGCGGGGAAGTCACAGACGGACCCGCCCGCTCTCGCATCACCATCGCTCGCAAACGCCATGACCGCGGGGGAAACAAACATTTCTTCACGGATGGATAAGTTAGAAATGATGATGGAGAAAATTGCGGATGATTTAACGCATCTTCATCAACCGCATCGGCGGAAGAATGTCGCGGACATTTTTTCCTCAAGTTCGAGTGGCGAGGAGGAGTCCTCCTATTACAGAGACTTTCACACTCATGACACTCGAGATTTGCATCCCCCATCAACTTCAGCAGTCGTAGACTTAGCTGATGACCACTCAGTCGCAAATTTTCTTGGCGACAACTCAATGCCCGACAAGCAAGACATTACTGATGACTCTCTCACTGCTCCACAAGAGTTGGGGAAATCAAAGTCACAATTTGTACCACCCATGGCGGCAAGGTTCGCAGCACCATCGCAGGTCGGAGAACCTCTTAATGAAGAGATAGCAGAAACGATGAGTTTCATGTTGACGGAGAAACTAGACTCTAAATTCCTCGAAGACGCTGCCGCAAAGTACTCGTGCCCGGCTAACTGCCCCCTCCTGGAACCTCCACGGGTTAATTCCACAATTTGGGAAAATATTCCCACAAGCACCAGGTATCGTGACATCAAACTTCAAACCATTCAACAGTCACTTGTTAAGGGTATCCATGCATTTGCCAAGTCTCTGGAGCCATCGTCCATGACAGAAAACCAGCAAGATGCTATGGCTTTGTTGTGCAATACAAATTTCGCCCTTAACTCTCTGAGAAAGGAGTTCATTAAGCCAGACATGAACCAGCAGTACCACCATTTGTGCAAACCGACCACCAAAGTGACGAAGCAACTCTTTGGAGACGACCTGGGTAAACAGGTCAAAGAAATCCAAGACCAACATAAGACAGTTGCTGGGATGGTAAAGCAGAGATATCATCCCTACAAAAAAGCACAACAATCATCCCATCGCGATCGCCGCAGCACATCCTACCGGCCAAGGGACAGAGACCGAAAGTCACGAAAGATGATCCCTGGATCAAACGGCCGGCCTTTTTTAGGGGCCCAGAAGGGGTGGAGAGAACCCCCCGCATCGACAGCCACAGCACCACGGCGATGGGACAGCAGCAACAACAACCAGAGGAATGCCTACCAGCAGAGGCAGAGCCAAGGCCAGGGGAGGAAGTAGATACTTCTACTCCCACTCCCAGCAATCAAGTAAGCAAAACTCAACTACCTTGTCCAGTCGGAGGTTGTCTGAAGCCTTTTTTGCCCAATTGGTACTCTCTAACATCTGACCCTCACATTTTACGTGCCGTTGAAGGGTACAGCATTGAATTTGATGCTGAATACTTTCCCCCCAGGAGGGAAAAACCTCTCTACCCGTACAGACGGAGCACTGAGGATAAAGAAAAACTTGATCAGGAAATTATTAAGCTTGAAGAGAAAAGTGTGATCGAGAGATGCCCTCATGAATCAGGCGAATTTTTATCGGAAATCTTTTCAAGACCGAAGAAAAATGGAGAGATCAGATTAATTCTTGATTTGTCAGAGCTGAATAAAAGTGTTCATTATGAACACTTTAAGATGGACAACATTTTTTCAGTCCTGCCCCTCCTTTCCAAAGGGTACTATATGGCTTCAGTAGATCTCCGAGATGCATACTACACTATTCCCATACACTCAGAATCACGCAAATACCTGCGTTTCATGTGGGATCAAGAGTTGTGGCAGTTCAAAGCCCTGCCAAATGGTCTATCGTCGGCACCGAGGCTTTTTACTAAAATGATAAAGCCTTTGCTAGCCTCTCTGAGACAGATGGGACACACAGTTGTAGCATATTTGGACGATACCATTATTATCGGTGACACAGAATCGGCAATAAAACAAGCCGTTACCGCCACAACTGAATTGTTCTCTAATCTTGGGTTTATCATACACCCAGAGAAATCAGTCCTTGTGCCTTCCCAGGAAATTGAATTCCTGGGGTTCAATCTGAACACTAAAAGCATGAAAATCTCCCTGCCACTATCAAAGAAAAACGATCTCAAAGAGGCTTGCACAGACCTCCTCAGGAAAAAATCCCCCACCATACGGGAACTAGCTAAGGTTATAGGAAAGCTAGTAGCTACTTTCCCTGCATCGCAATATGGCCCCCTGCACTACAGGAAACTAGAGAAAGACAAAGTCACTGCCTTGAGATGCAACAGTGGGCATTTTGACAGGAAAATGACACTTTCGGCAGGGGCAGTGGAAGAATTAAAATGGTGGGTTTTCAATGTGGATTTGGCATGGAGCCCTATTTGCAGGGATAAACCAACAATGGAGATAAGATCTGATGCTAGTGGGAAAGGATGGGGGGCCACTGACATGGTCTCACATGCTGGGGGTAGATGGAATGATGCAGAACAATGCAAGGCAGAAAACAATGAAATAAAATACCTCGAAACATTGGCAGCTTTCCATGGTCTTAAAAGTTTCTGTTCACATGTGAGAAACACGCACATACTCTTACGTCTAGATAATACCACCGCAGTGGCATACATCAACAACATGGGTGGTACCAAGTCTCGGTCTTGCAATAAAATGGCACTCGAAATCTGGAATTGGTGCAGCAAACGTAACATTTGGGTCTCTGCTGCCCATTTGCCAGGCTCATAAAATACAGAAGCTGATGCACTGTCCAGGAAGTTTAATGATAATGTTGAGTGGATGCTGGACCGGAAACTTTTCACCACAATAACAAAACGTTTCGGACTCCCAGATGTAGATTTATTTGCATCTAGATTGAACACTCAGCTTCCCAGGTATGTTTCGTGGATGCCAGACCCTGAAGCCTGGGCTGTTGATGCTTTTTCGATAGATTGGGGCCAGCTTAGGTTCTATGCATTTCCCCCGTTTTGCCAAGTTGCAAAGTGCCTACAAAAGGTTAGAGAAGACGGTGCGAAAGGAATTATAATCGTTCCCAACTGGCCAACACAACCTTGATATCCAATGTTACAGAATTTGCTATTGGAAGAACCAATGTCATTGCCTAAGGGGAACATATTGACACAGCCAACCTCGGGGAGACCTCACCCATTAAAGAGACTTTCTCTTCTCTGTTGCAGGATTGGAACAGACAGTTCACTACCCAAGGCCTAAGCACCGAAACTGCAAACATTATTGGAGCATCTTGGAGAGATTCAACTAAGAAACAGTATCTATGTTACATTCGAAAGTGGCAAAAGTTCTGCCAACAGCATCGTTTCCTTTGGACCCGCACCAAAGTGGGAAGATTATTCATGTTCTTTAATTCAATGTTTCAAGCAGGAGCATCATATAATGCAATCAATGTAGCTCGGAGTGCTTTAGCATCGGTTGTTTTGTTAGATGATGACAGATACAATATTTCTAACCATCCTTGGATCTGCAGATATGTGAAGGGTGTTTTCAATCTAAGGCCCCCAACACCTCGCTATAGTTTCATTTGGGATGTCGGCAAAGTCCTCAACTTCCTCAGGAGCAGCAGTCCAGCTCACAAATTGTCTATGTGCGCCTTGACACAAAAAGTTTGTATGCTCCTGGCCCTTCTTTCAGCTCAACGTGTGCAGACAATTTCCCTTTTGACACTCGATAATACCAAGATAAGCAAGGACCTGGTGGACAATGCTGTAATTAATTTGCTAAAAAACAGCAGGCCAGGCAAAGTAGGCATCAAATTGTCACTGAAGGCTTACCCGGAGGACAGGAGATTGTGTGTAGTGCACTATCTTAGAGAATATATTAAAAGAACACAGACTGTCCGAGGAACCGAGAAAGGACTCTTTGTGACATACAAAAAGCCTATCAAGCGTGCAAGTAAGCAGACTATTGCAAGGTGGATCAAGTGTGTACTGAAATCATCTGGCATCGACACCGAAGAGTTCTCCGCACACTCCACGAGATCAGCTGCAACTTCCACAGCCAAGAAAAATAATTTCCCGCTCGCAGAAATTTTGCGTCAAGCGCGGTGGTCCAATGAGACGACGTTCAAAAACTTTTATTTCCGCCAGACCAGAGAGGAAACGTCATTTGGTCGAGCAGTAGTGGGTACACCCTGCAGTTAAACTGGGCGGTGAGACTTACAGTAGATGTACTTTGACCTTGAAATTTGTACCTTTGTACTAACTACCATGAATATTGTACATCTTTGAAATCTCACATTATACTCGAAGTCACGTGACTAGTCATGTGACTTCTCGATACTGAGCTCACGAAATAAAATATAACAATTAAATGAAAAATGAAATTTTGAAATTTAATTAATATTTTATAAGTGAGGGAGGTTAGAGAAGTCACACCCACCTCTCCCTCCCTCTGCAGCTCAAGTCTATGTATCGCATGAGTGATGTTATGCTCAGAGATATTGTACAATATTCACGGTCCTTCTAAATATGACGTTGCACTGGAGCGGGCTCTCACATTATACTCGAAGTCACGTGACTAGTCATGTGACTTCTCTAACCTCCCTCACTTATAAAATATTAATTAAATTTCAAAATTTCATTTTTCATTTAATTGTTATAATAATGATAACAGTATTGTAAAAACGAGTGTAAGAATTATGATGTTAATAATAATAATTAATGTGATGATTATGATAGAATTTATTCACTCCTCACTAATTATTGTCATAACGATAATATTTCAAAGACTTAGATGTTGATATACATTTGTAAAACACAATATCTATAAAACTTGGTGCATATCTGAATTTCACTTCATTCCTCCTTTCTCTTGCAGCTGGCGTCAAGTTCATGCTGATTTGTGAGCTGTTCACCAAGCGGAAGAGTGAGATGTCTAAGCATGAGAGGAATGAGGTCATGAAATACATCAAGTCAAGGTTTGTCGCTTCTAGTCTTATCCATACTAGCCAACCAATTTGATTTTAGAGCAAATATTCAGCTTTTTTTTTGGTGTTTTACTAATGAATTGTAATTTGCTCTACTTTGACAAAAGGAAGCAACTAAAACAAAAACAAACTTTTCTTGTAAATTATCAAAATATATCTGTCCCTTTGAATTAGCATCATAAATATCTTGCAGCAAGATTATTTGTTCTCCAGATTTTGTCTGTATGTAGGGCATGATGGGTACAATAAAAAAATACTAGTAACCTTAGATTGAATGATTTGTTACATGCTTCCATTTGATGAAGTAGGGCAGAATTTAGATCAAAGCTAGATGGGCTGGATGCTTTTAAAGGATAGTTCACCCTGAAATTGTGTTGGTTTCAATAAAAGTAGACATATGAAAGAAACATATCATGAAGGTTTGATGAAAATCCGTCAAAGGACAAGGAAGTCATGATCTTGTAAATTTTTCATTTTATGATGTCACATGCGAAGTGCTCTCCTTTATGTCGTGTACAATTTTTTTTTTAAATGTGTTTTCTGTACTCCAAAACAGAATGACAGCAATTTATGTAATTATTTTGTGCATAACATATGGGAGAACACCTCACACGTGATGTCACAAAATTGACATTTCAAAAGATCCTAACTTTCTCATCCTGTGACGGATTTTCGTCCAACCTTTACTAACATGTTTCGCCGTGTGTCTGCTTTTATTGAAACCAACTTATCTTCGGGGTGAACTACCAGTTTCTCTTTAAAGTGAGGACTTATCTTGATTTTCAGCTTTTGTGTTGTCTTCCTACCAGGTTACCAATCTTTGTGAAACAGCTTCATAATGTGTTAGAGGCATTTAGAGATCAACTAACCATGAAGATCACCCCTGCCCAACACCAAGATGTCTCGACTTACCTCGTGCCTGAGGTATGCCTACAGCAACATGGCTTACAGCTCGCACTATATCGCTTTCTGCGTGATGCCGGAGGATTTTCAGTGTCAAGTTGTTATTCCATTTTGTACTCGTCATCAAGTGTTTCAAACTTCTATAAGCAAGCAAAACTACCTAGTAAAGTCCGAGTAATGACTGTGCGGATATAGTTTTCTATATGCAGTTAACTGATAACGAGGAACATTCAAAAGATTACATTTTGTAATCAAAATGTTTTGTGTAATCTTTGTATTGTATCGTATTTCTAGATTGTAAATCAGTTAAGTTTAGGTAAATTGTCTATCCACACTGTCAATGAAAATGGAATAAATGAACCAAAAAATGATTCATTGATTAATGAATAGATTATGAGAATGAAATTTATCAATGATTATATAAATGAGTGAATACATTATAAAAAAATGATAAATACTTGACACGCCCACTGTCATCTTCTCTCTCTAGATGGACACGGTGCTTGATCTCATGTCCGATGTGGTGGAGGAGGGGAAGAATGGTGTGGAGCACATCCTGTCACTGCAGAAGGCCAAGGAGAAGACCAAACACTCGCCCCTCGACAACCTCAGCAAGATTCTCAAAAACGTGAGTCTCGTGCATCAATCCTTGAATAAGAGCCATGTTTAAGGTAAAGAGGAGAGAGAGGGAGGGAGGGGTCAAGAAAAAAAGAAAGATATATGGCGGATAGTGAGACAGAGAAAAAAAAGACAGGGAAAAATGAAAGATTGAGAGAAAAGGAAAGAGAGATAGAGAGACATACTTGCAATTAGAGAGAAGTGAGATAGATAGAGGCGGAGAGAGAAAGAGAGAGAGATGGACAGACATAAAGGTAAATAATACTTCTGCTTTCTTATCAATGGACAATGCACATGAAGGAGATGAAGAAAGAAGATACATGGTACATTTTGAGACAGAGAGAGAGAGAGAGAGAGAGAGGCAGGAAAAAGAGAGACAGAGAGACATAAATGTATATAGAGAGAAATAGAGAGAGAGAGAGAGAGAGAGAGAGAGAGAGAAAGAGAGAGAGAGAGAGAGAGAGAGAGAAAAACAGAGTGAGACGGACAGACAGACAAACATAAAGTGACATAAAACTCCTTCCTTCCTACCTACCTATAGGCGATGCACATGAAGGAGATGATGCAGCTCAAGACAGCCCATGAGCGGATCTCGGTCCTGTTTGACAGCATGCTGTGGCGGCAAGAGGCCTTCAACTCACTCCACGAGAGCGACAAAATCTTCTCGGTCAGCAAGAACATAGAGCAGCTGGTCGAAGAGGTGAGGGTCAAAGGCTACCTCTCATGTCGCCATCTTGGTACTCCTAATGAAACCTTCATGTGCTAATGAAACGGCTGTTTAGAGGGTCAAAGGTCACCCAAATAAATATCTTGTTACTCCCAATTAACATTTTGTGTGCCAAGCAATAGGCTGCTCAGAGGGTCAAAGGTCACCCAAATAGACATCTTGGTACTACCAATGAACTCATTGTGTGCTAGACAATAGGCTGCTCAGAGGGTCAAAGGTCACCCAAATCACCACCTTGGTACTCCCAATGAAACCTTCATGTGCTAAGCAACAGGCTGCTCAAAGGGTCAAAGGTCACTCAAATCACCATCTTGGTACTCCCAATGTACCCTTTAAAGTCTTGAGCATTCAAGAGAACTTCTTGTCAAAGCAGTTGCCAAGAAGCATTCTGGTAGTAATTTCAGATGCTGAAAATATGTCGTTGTGTCGGTTGCTGTTGTCATTTTTAGTTTTATTGTTATCATTGCTGTTATTATTGTATTATCATCAGTGCTATTAATTTGATTCAATTGATGTAATAATTTCATTAATTTGATATGTACAATTGATAATTCAATATAACATAACCATATATGAAATATAGGATGGATTATCATAAAAATATTAGAATTAATCAGTGGAACATTAGTGGTATAAGCAAGAAAATTAATTTATGGATAGGAAATTAACATTGCAAAACCCTTAGTGGCTTGATAGGTTAGGCAGACGGGTTTAAGGAGAATGTAATGAGAAACATGTTAATTCCTAATCATTTGTTGATTTTGTTCTGCAGTTCCCACAAATCATGGAGAAGATTGAGAAACTGGACCAGAAGGTGAACGAGGGGTTCTCCATGAAGAACTGGAAGTTTGTCTTTAAGATGGGCACCTCTAAAGTGGTAAGTGGGACCATCTCTTCAGACATGTTGTATTCAGTCTTATGTTATATCTATATGATTTTTTTTCTGGCTAGAAACAGTATTTAAAATCACACTACTTTTCAAAAAAGTGTTTTGATCCAGAAAAAAGAAATCTTTTAAACACTAGTCGTTTCATGCAGTGTTTTAAAATGTACAAAAAGTCCAATAAATGCAACTACGATTTGAAACACAATTTAAATGACATTGCTCAGAAAAAAAAAGAATGCCTTTTTTAGAACATATTATTTCAAATCAGTGTTTTGAAACACTGATCCTCAGTAGGCAAAATGTTATTCTCCACCTTCTCCTTCTCTTCCTCATCTTTATCTTTGTTGTTCTTGTTCTTCTCCTTCCTTTCCTCATTCTTCATCTCCTCCTACTCCTCCTACTCTTCCTTTCCCTCATTATGCTCTGCCTTCTCCTCCTCTTTGACATCCTCCTCTTCCTCCTTTTCCTCCTCCTTCTTCTCCTCCTTCTACTCTTTCTTCCCCTCATTCTTCACATCCTTCTTCTCCTCCTCCTCCTCCTTCTCCTTCTCCCTCTCCCTTCCTCCTTTGTATCATTCTCTTAATTCTTTTCTTCCTCCTTCTCCCCTTCCTCTCTTCCTTATCTCTGTGCACTTGCTCTCGGTGCTCCTTCTTCTATTCTTCCCCTCCTCCTGCTCCTCCTCCTCCTACTCCTCCTCCACCTCCTCCTCCTCCTCCTCCTCCTCCTCCTCCTCCTCCTCCTCCTTCTCCTTCTTCTTCTTCTCCTTCTTCTCCTTCTTCTCCTTCTTCTCCTCCTCCTCCTTCTTCTTCTCCTCCTCCTCCTCCTCCTCCTCCTCCTCCTCCTCCTCCTCCTCCTCCTCCTCCTCCTCCTCCTCCTCCTCCTCCTCCCCCTCCTCCCCTACTCCTCAGATGTGGTCCCTGGAGAAGGCAAGGACACACCGAGAACAATTCCGGCCTCTCATCAACCGCATCGACAAGCTGATCGACCGGGAAGCCTTCACCATGGGCCTGATCCAGCTAGGGGTCCTACCAGCCACCCAGGGGGAGGGAGGGGCCGGTAGTAGCAGTGCGGGTGGGGCGTCTGCCTCAGCTGGCATGGCTCTGTTGGAAGCTGAGGGGGGAGCAGCTGCCCCCATGGAGGGAAGTCACGCCACGCCCGCATCCTTGATGAACCAGGTAGGAAAGAACATATACATGCAATCCTTTCAATTCTGCTTGTGGTTCATACAAAAATGCTGCCTGTATTACCAGTGCAGATGTGTACAATATCTCTAGAGGTTAGATTGCCCAGTACCCAACTTTAGCTTGCCTAGCCATTGCATCAAATTTAAGAAAAAAATCAAACCTATCATACCAATATATAAAATAGTATCATGATAATACTCATTATGACATGTTAATTGTTGGGATATATTGCTGATCCATGCCAAGTTTCATGACTTTTGTAAATGGACTTTACTACCTTTTTGAGAACTTTCCTCAGAATGTAAGGACTTAAGTATGTTACATTTGATGGTTCTATATTAGCATATACATCTCAAATGAATGATAGATATGTAATTAAAATGGAAATAATAATTGTACGTATTCTTCTTTTTTTTTTAATTCTCTGTTACAGCCTCATATAGTTGAGTCCCTATGCACACCACCTAGCTCATCAGAGAGCAGACTAGCCAAGGCCATGGGGGAATTACTCAAGGCTGGCATGGAGACGGACATGTGCTTTGAAATCGTCAGTGTCACCGGTAAGAAGGAAGTGGTCATAGGCTGCAGAAGGGGTGCCTTCCGCTCCCTCCTTCTCTCCCTCTCTCCATCTTCCCTGTTATCTCTCTTTTATGTCTATCTCTCTCTCTCACTCGCTTCTCTCTCCATCACTCTCTCCCCATCTTCTCCCCTTTCTCCCTTTCTCCCTTTCTCCATCCCTATCCAATCTCTGTCACTACTATCTCTCTAGCCATCTCCCCTCTTTTTAATTCTTTCTTTCTCTCTCTCGATCCATCTTCCCTCTGCCTCTTCTATCCATCTTCCCTTCTCTCTCTGTCTCTTCCCTCCCTCTCTGTCTCTTTCTCCCTCTATTCTTTCATATCACTATATATCTCCTTTTCTCTATATAATATAGGTATCTTTCAATTTCTCTCTTTGATTGTAACCATCTGAGCCCTAAACAAAGGAACCATCTTAAACACTTGTAGACCACACCCAGGGACACTAGTCCAGAGCCAGATCAAAAAGATTAACACTTTTATCTGTTTATTCCATCCTTCCTTCTCCCCTTCCATTACTTTGTGACAATTAATAGATGACCATGATACGTTAAACATGTTAATAATCCCTTTAACAGACGCTTTGTTACACATACTCTTTGTTTAATTGTAATACTACAGGTTATAGTTTCCACAGTGTTTTTTAACCTTTTATTCTTAGTATAACCTTTGAAGATCTCACAGTTATTTATGCCTCCGCCACGAAGTGGCCGGAGGCATTATGTTTTCGGGTTGTCCGTCCGTCCGTCCGTCCGTCCGTCCGTCCGTCCGTCCGTCCGTACGTCCGTCCCGAATCCGTTTAGGCAATATCTTGAGAACCGCTAACCAGATTTGCTTCAAACTTGGTACATGTGTGTATTGCATGAAACCAATGAAGTGTGTAAAATATGGGTCAATTCTGATTAAGTTCAAAGGTCAAAGGTCAATGAACTTTGTGAAAAATTGCCCCAAATTGATCTTTTTCACAATAAAGCCAAATCCAATGATCCAATTCTCATGAAACATGGTACAGTGATGGATTACTACTCGCGAATAAACTGGTGACATTTTTGATTAAATTCCTAAAAGTTCAGAGGTCAAAGGTCAATGAACTTTGCCAAAATTGGCTAAAAACTGCCCCAAGCTTTGTTTTTTTCCCAGTAAATCCAAATCCAGGGATGCAATTCTTATGAAACATGGTTCAAAGATAAATCACTACTTGGGAATAGACTGGTGACATTTGTGATAAAATTCCTGAAAGTTCAGAGGTCAAAGGTCAATGAACTTTGCCAAAATTGGTTAAAAACTGCCCCAAACTTCATATTTTTCACCGTAAAACCAAATTCAAAAATGCAATTCTCATGAAACGTGGTACTAAGATGGATCACTTCTTGGGAATAGACTGGTGACATTTTTGGTGAAATTCCTGGAAGACCAGAGGTCAAAGATCAATGAACTTTGCAACAATTTGCTAAAAATTGGCCCCATATTGATATTTTTCACAATAAACCCAAATCCAATGGTGCAATTCTAATCAAACATGGTACAGAAATATAACACTTCATGGAGGTAGATTGATGGAAGTTTGGGTAAATTTCCTGAAAGGTCAAAGGTCAATGTACTTTGCCAAAAATTAGCTAAAAATTGCCCCTAAAGTAATATTTTTCAAAATAAATCAAGATTCAATTGTACAAAACCAACCAAACATGGTGCAAAGTTGGATCACTACTTGGGGGTAGACTTAATGATATCTTTGGTGAAAATTCTAGAAGGTCAGAGGTCAAATGTCAATGAACTTTGCCAAAATTGGCTAAATTTTGTGCCAAATTTAACATTTTTCACATTGAATGCAAAACTAATGGTTCAATTTGAACAAACCATGGTGCAGAGATGTATCAATTCATGGAGGTAGACTGGTGAAAGTGTGGGTGAAATTTCTGAAAGGGCAAAGATCAATGAACTTTTCCCAAAAATTGGCTAATTTTAAACAAACTTAATACAAGGATGGCTTTAGACAGACTGATTAGATTGGAAGTCAAAGGTCAATGAACATTGCCAAACTTGGCCAAACATGGAAAAACATGGAATGTATTTTCATTTCACATAGGAATTAAATGGTTCATTGCCCACCAAACAGGTTCTCTGAGACTAAATCTAAATAGAGCTAGCAAAGAGGCGGAGGCATATTTATCGACTGCGCGGCAGTCGAATTGCTCTAGTTTGTAGAATGCATTTATTTCTTAACTGGCTTACACATAATCTTAGTATAATTTATATCTCTTCCAAAATGATGTTTGTGTTGTATCTTTTATCAGATTTTTAAAAGTTTTTACATATGCGAAATTCAGCATTGGCTGCCGTGCATGTATGGTTTTTTTTTATCACTTACCCTTGAATTGAATAGATTGAATTGAACTTCCATTCTTTGTTATCGTTGACTTTGATCTTACCCCTCTGAACCCCAAACAGAGGAGCCTTCTGACATTGTGGTAGACCATACTCAGGGCCAAACTGTCCAGAGCCAAGCCAGTGAGAAGATGGAGACCAGGACTGTTCTCAAGGCTCACTGCGTCGTCATAGCAGCGAGATGCGACTGGTTCCGGCGTGCTCTCCTCAGCGGCATGCGAGAATCCATAGATAAGTGAGTCCAGCAGCAAACTTAAGCGAAATGTTACATTCATTCAATAAAAATACAATTAACCACACTTCCTGTGTACAGTCAAACCTGGCTATGCAGCCACCTGGATTCAGCAGCCACCTGCCTATAGTGGCCACCTTCAACTCCTCCGCAGAGAAATTCAGTGTTAAAGAACCTGGATATAGCAGCCACCTGGCTAACGCGGCCAGCGGCCAACTATTTTGTCTCCCGTGGCCAACATTTTACTGTGTATAGCGGTCATCAATTCTAAAATCACCCGTCCCTGTCGGCGTGGAAAGTTGGCTTTTTGCGATACAACGTACTGCCCGGGCTGCAGTGAAAAGCTGCAGACGTGTAAAGCCCGCTTTCTCGCTGCATGACTCATTAAAACGCTATTCCATTGTATGAAAATTGTAAAAGAATGGTTACCTTGCTGAACAATAAACAGGATCTTGAATTAAAGTACCCGTGTTTAATTATAAACTGGTGTTTGGTCGTTGTTTGTTTGCGTGAGTCTTCTCATTGTTGCATCTATTGTTCGACCCGACTACTAATCTTCCCTGCCGGAACTCTAGTGGAGATCAGTGGCCGTATGCCACCAGCATAGCAGTGTCAATATGGCGTCTGGGACCTGTCTAGAAAGTCGCTTACTTTATTCCAGTCTCGCATGCAAATCTTGATTACAATTTTTATTTTAACGTACGAAAAATAAAAATATCATATCAATCAGTAAAAATATATTATTCATAAATTGATATATTTTTAAAATTCGTAACGATTTGATTCAGAACATTAAAAATATAACGTACGGCGTATTCTCAGCCTAATGGTAAGTCTGTGTATGCCGCATTTTGTAGCTTACTTCAGAAATCTGCTGCGCGTTAGCTTGCACGTCACAAGTCTTCGAATAAACGAAGAATTTTTGGTAGAGTATTTCACCCACGAAACACTGTGGCAATAAATCACGGCAGAGCAATTTCAGCATAGTCATGCCAGTAGAGTCGTTTATGTTACGTCATTAACTGATAATTACGGCGTTTTTAAATTCAGTTTGATAATGACTATTCTCGCTTCAGGCCCAAAGAGATTGGTGTGTTTCAGGGAAAAATACAGAAAATATTTTTTTTTACGGCTAAGACTAGAGTAAGATCCGAACTGACTGAAATTGCGTTCGTGAGTAAGGACTCTTTTAAAAGACACACACATTAAGTTTCATGATTTGTGTGTTTGATGTGAGACATAAACAATAATTTTTGGCAGATTTAGCTTAGATCTTATGTCGCGTTCGTGAGTAAGGACTCATGCACGCGGCAACCAGCAATGGTGATTGTACGTAATACAGACAGAAAGATACGCATGATGACAAAATTTATGTTACGACGGAGTTTGCTTTTTTTTAATGTTAATCTTTTAAAAGACACACACATTAGGTTTCATGATTTGTGTGTTTGATGTTAGACATAAACAATAATTTTAGGCAGATTTAGCTTCGATCTGATCTGACGGATATCGCATGTATGTTCACAAAGGCTAGTGTGTTTCACGGAAAATACAGAAAATATTTTTACTGATAAGAACTGGACAGACTGAAATTATGTTCGCGTGTAAAGACTCTTGCACGCGATTGTACGTAAACATAGACGCATGATGACAAAATTACATGCTACGATGGAGATAAATTATTGCCTCATATTTTGCTTGTTTGTTGTTTGACATAAACGATAATTTTAGGCAGATATAGGCTTATAGGCTTCGATCACATCTTAGATTAGATCGTGTGTATTCATTTGTGTGTTTCATGGAAAATAGGAACAACTTTCATAACTTTCTACAGCTCTTTAGTTACGACTCTCGTACGCAACACCCTGTAATGGTGATTCAGATACGCATGATGATGAAAAGTTATTTGTGAACATACATGTACGATGGAAATCCATTATTGCAACAAGTTTAGGATTGAAGAGATTTGCTTGCTGTTTGGTGTTGTGATGTTATGATTTGTTGTACAACGTTCGATGAAAGTCTGAGCCTTGTTATTTTTCCGCCTGCCGCCTTGATCATCACCACTCATTGAAACTTGTTATTGCAAAGAACCTTCAAACATATTTATTTTGATGCCGACAATTAGGCTCGTTTATAAAAAAAATACCGGCTTATTATTAAACGGTGCCTTTGTATTGTTCGTTGTTTACGAGCGTCTCCCCAAGAATTCGCACCTATTGTTTCACCTAATCTCCTTATTATGGAATGTCGCATCGCGGGCTGTCAATCAATCCAGCCCACTCTCGTACGGTGCGCATATAAGGGAGCGCACCGCACGAACAATGTCACTCTTTCCAAACTTTCGTCGAATCAGCGCACTGCTCGTATCGTCTGCTCGTATCGTGTCAGCATCTTCCAGTTCTGCTACAAAGCAACATCCAAGAGCCAAGAAGCAACACCCAAGAGCCAAGAAGCAGCTAGCAGCCAAGAATTCTACGATGGCCCCGAACACCGTGTCTGCAGGTCGTCATCCTCTTTCTCTAGAGAAGAAGATAGAGGTTATCAAGCTACACGACCAGAACAAGATGAGCGCCCGTTCGATAGCAACAAAGCTGAGCACCCAAGGTCTTCGCTGCGGGAGGACTCAAATTAGCAACATCATCAAGAGGAAACATGGCTCGAGGAGTTCGAGAGCAACTCGCCTCTCGATCGGAAGAGGAAGACTAGGAAGACTAACAACGACGAGCTAAACGCCATTCTCTATGAGTGGTTCAAGGATGTCACAGCTAGGATGCTTCCCGTGAGTGGACCACTTCTTCAGGAAAAAGCCCGTGAGGTGGCCGCCCAGCTGAATCTCAAAGAATTCAAGGCTTCAAACGGCTGGCTAGAGGCATTTCGGCGGCGGCACAACATTGTCTTCGGCAAGATGAATGGGGAGAGCGGCGGAGTCGACACCACAATCGTCGGCGACTGGAAGATGAGGCTCCCTGAGCTTTGTAATGGCTACGCCCTGAGGGACATCTACAACATGGACGAGACGGGTCTCTTCTACAAAGCTTCGGTGGACTCTACACTACACTTCAAAGGCGCCGACTGCTCTGGGGGGAAGCGGTCAAAGGAGAGGGTAACACTGATGCTGTGTGCCAATGCTCTTGGCGAGAAAGAGATCCCGATGGTCATCGGCAAGGCCATCAAACCACGCTGTTTCGGGAGCATCAACCGGAAGAACCTGCCTGTCAGATACCATGCCAACAAAAAGGCATGGATGACAAGCAATCTCTTTGAGAACTACATGCGGGATCTGAACGCCAAGATGAGGAGACAGCGAAGAAACATCCTTATGCATCTCGACAACGCTCCTTGCCATCCTCACCTTGAGCTGACGAACATCAAGCTCCTCTTTCTACCGCCGAACACCACCTCCATCACCCAACCAATGGACCAGGGAATTATACAAGCAACGAAGCTGAAGTTCCGCAGACGGCAGCTGAGAGGAATCATCGACCGGATGGAGCAGGAGCCAGACCTAGCAGCCCCTGACCTCATGAAACAGACCGACGTCCTGAAGGCGATCAACTGGGTCGACAGATCTTGGAAGGACACGAGCGCTGAGACAATCGTCAAGTGCTTTCGCAAGTGTGGGGTAGGCCCACAGGACGTCGTCGACCCGGAGGTGGAAGCAGTGGAGGAAGATGAACTGGAGGCTGTGTGTAGGAGGGAGCTCAGAGTCTCCCTTGCGGAGTTGGTTGCTGTCGACGAAGAGCTGGCGACAACAGACCTACAAGAGGCAACCACAATCGAAGACTTCCAGCGTCGGATCGAGGACAGCCAGGAGGGTGAGGAGGATGAGAGCAACAACGAAGACGAGCCGCCCGAACTCAAGCTGAAGACTTTTGCCGAAGTCAGTCGCAGCATGGACGAAATCCGAGCGTTCGCCATCAGCAAAGGGCTCGACGATCTACTACAGAGATGCGACGACATGCACGAGGCTTTGATGACACACTCTCAACGGCAGCGGCAGAAGGCAAAGCAAACTTTGATGTTTGACTTTTTCAAGAAGGCGTGAAACACCAACCATTACCCCAACGGCCCTTTTCAGGGCCAACCATTACCACAACGGCCCTTTTCAGGGCCAACCATTACCACAACGGCCCTTTTCAGGGCCCACATGACACCGAGTGAGAAACGTCCCCGTCGTGGTGTCGGTAATGCGTTGGTCTGGGCCCAGCGTAGCTAAGTCTCGCACAAAAAAATTGCAATGTACGCATTTTCAACTTGATATCTGCAATTACATGTACAAACATGGAAAGCAGAGATTTAAAAAAAAATCATTTATATTTATACACTTACATGTACAATAATTCACATACTACAGGAGTACAGGTACATGTACTTTTCATGGCACTAATACTATGTGTGTGAAATTTCAAAATGGCCGTCGACCTGTCTATAGTGGTCACCTGTCTATAGTGGTCACTTTTGGCGCTTCCCTTGAGCGGCCGCTATAGACAGGTTTGACTGTATTTCAGTTCATTTGACCGTCACCTGTACATGAACATATCTGTATATTGTTTATATTTTTCCCCTGTCATTTTTTTTTTGCTAAACAGCATATACACGTAGGGATCTTTGGGCATTTTGCAATAGTTTACCATTAATCTCATTATTTTTTCTGTGTAGTTGTAAGTCAGTCATCATGTTTAATGATACAGGTTGTACATCTCCTTCCATTATAATTACCACCTCGTTTACTGTTACTACCGTCCTGACCGGCGTATAAGCCGCATGTTTTTTCTCTTAAAAATCACGGCAAAGTCTGGGAGCGGCTTGTACGCGGCGTTAGCAAAAGTCAGGTCTTTCATGGCTTCAGATGGCTTTGATAGGCATCCGGTGTGACACAATTGAAGTACTGGTGATATGATCTCTATCACACCACCAGCATAATTACCGGTACCAAGAAAGCGCCAGGAGTAGTATTTGTCTGAGACATGCTAGCCAACAACGTTGTTACGGTCTCGTGTTAATGCCCTCACCTTCGTTGGCTAGCATGTCGCCGCAGATCGAAAAAAACAATGGTGGCCCCGTCTAACGGAGTGTGCTAGTTTTAGCGGTAGCTTTCTCATTAGCGGTATCTTTGAGTTGTCTCTGATAAATACAGGGAAACCCCGTTATAACGAGCACGGGTATAGCGAGAACCCTGTTATTACGAGGACATTTCTTGGGGCCCGATTTTTCTTCCATAGACCTCCGTGTATTCTGTTTTCATATAACGAGATCGGCTATAGCGAAATTTCTGCTATAACGAGGCAAATTTACAGCCCAAGAATAAGGAAAAAGAAAAGAAATCAACCCCGTTATTACGAGCACTCCTTTACAGCCACGCCGCGCAGCGAGGGAAATGCAACAACAGCACATAGTCAAGCAATTTTCTTTGCGCCGTTAAACACTGATCACACACACCGTGCAAGAATCCAGACACACACACAGCCACACATGCATACATGTCCACATTACGTGCGTGCGGTACTGTCTCTGCCAGAGCCGTATCTCTATACAGCTAGCTCTGGGTACTGCATGCCCCCGTGAAGTCACGCACGCACATTGCGCCTCTTCACACATGCGACACCGCGCGTGTACGACCGGCCGTGCCTGGAGATTGCGTTCAATGATCATTCATTGCATACACGCGGTCATGCCAGCAGGCACGGCCGGGTAAATGAGCCTCCCCGCTGCTTCATTTGTCGGTAAACGGAGGCGTTGGAAATATCATTTATTTACGTTTCCAACAGTGCTGTAAGATATTTTAGTGAATTATTAGCTAGTGAATTCAATTTAGAATGCTTGCAAAGCCATTAAAAGATTACAGTACTAACGGTAAATATGTTATTATTTGTGTAGTCCTATATGCATCTTTTCTGTATGTATTGATCACATACTGGTATAGCGAGCAATCGGCTATAGCGAGGAAAAGGTGTGGGTCCCGATCCCCTCGTTATAACGGGGTTTCCCTGTACTACTCCTGGTGCTTTCTTAGTCCTGTGAGGACTCTTCAAGTCAAATGGGCACCGGTTAAAAAAAAACGTGATGTGACTCGAGCTTAGACTGATAAATCTCTGTTTTGAGAATGATTTGATCGGACTTCATTTTCAAAGTATTTTGGATATCAGGAGCTATTATATTTTCTGGATTGACACCTTGTCTTTCAAGCTGGATTATTCTGTATAAATGGATGCACATTTTTTTCAACTTAGATCATTTTTCAGACTTCTAGAGTTGAGGCATAGTTGAACTATTTTCTTTCTTCATTACTTTAATTGTAGCATGTTATGTACTATCACAGAATGTCCATATTCTGTTTTTCCATCATTGAAACTATTTTTAAATGTCTGGATAAACTAAGCAGCATATTCCTTTTCCTTCACATTTATTGATATCTGGAATCTTTTGTGTTTTGACAGGAAAATTGAAGTGCACGACACAGACCCAAACCTTTTCCACAAGTTCCTAGTCTTTCTTTATTCCGGCCAAATCGAGCTCTCTCCTTTGAGCACGGATCAAATAGCTGACATGATGTCTCTCAGTGATAGATACGAGGTAACGATTGCTGTTGTCTTATTTTTATGCCTCTGCCACGAAGTGGCCGGAGGCATGATGTTTTCGGGTTGTCCGTCTGTCCGTACGTCCCGAATCCGTTTAGGCAACATCTTGAGAACCGTGAACCAGATTTGCTTCAAACTTGGTACGTTTGTGTATTGCATAAAACCAATGAAGTGTGTAAAATTGGGGTCAAATCTGATTGAGTTCGATGGTCAAAGGTCAATTAACTTTGTGAAAAATTGCCCCAAATTGACCTTTTTCACATTAAATCCAATTCCAAAGATGCAATTCTCATCAAACATGGTACAAAGATTGATCACTACTTGGAGGGAGACTGGTTATATTTTGGGTGAAATTCCTGAAAGGTCAGAGGTCAAAGGTCAATGAACTTTGTGAACAATTGCAAAAATTTGACTTTTTTCACAATAAATCCAAGTCCATGGATGCAGATCTCATTAAACATGGTACACAGATGGATCACTACTTGAGAATGGACTGGTGAAATTTATCAAAGGTCAGAGGTCAAAGGTCAATGAAATTTGCCAAAATTGGCTATTTTTCACTTTGAAATCAAATCTAATGATTCAATTCAAACAAGACATGGTACAGAGATGTGTCACGTCATGGAGGTAGACTGGTGAAAGTTTGGGTAAAATTCCTGAAAGGGCAGAGGTCAAAGGTTGTGAACTTTGCCAAAATTTGCTGAAAATTGCCCCAAATTAATATTTTTGACAATAAATCCCAATCCAATTATGCATTTCAAGAAAACATGGTACATAGATGAATCACAAGGATACAAGGATGGATTTAAGTAGACTAGTGAGATTGGAAGTCAAAGAAGTAAGAGGTCAAAGGTCAAATGAACATTGCCAAACTTCGCTAAACATGGAAAAATAGAATATGATATTTATTTTCACATAGGAATTCACTGGAACATTCCCAACCAAACAAACAGATTTTCTGATAATAATATAAATAGAGCTAGCAAAGAGGCGGAGGCACATTTATCGACTGCGTGGCAGCCGAATTGCTCTACTTATATAGTCAGTCAACATCACAGAACTATTTAAAAAGAAATCGTTCTTGTAAATCATTACAATCGTTTTCACAGTACTTGTTATAACGAGAATTTACTTTTTATTCCTATGAACTCTTTAGTTTAATTGTTGTTGTAACTTGTTCTTGTTCTTCCTATTAATGTTTTAATCACTATTGCTAGTGATATTATCATTATTTAACTTGGTGTAGACTTTTTCCATGTCATCATTACTGGTACTTTTTTTACCACTCTTTATTTCTTCCCTGGTACCGTCAACAGCTCGACACTCTCAAGCAGATTTGTGAGGCGGCGCTCAAGTCCAGGCTGGACGAGGACTCTGTTCTTTTCCTCCTCAGTCTGGCTGACCAATTCAACGCCAGGACGCTGAGGGTAAGTCCAACTTGAAGGCAAAGTCTACCTCGATGTTAAATTGGTGTTAATCATAGAAAAATTAAAACAACATATTAGTGAAGGTTTAATGAAAATCTGTCAAAGGATTAGAAAGTTATGACTTTTTAATTTTTAATCTTTGATTTTGTGACGTCAAGTGCGAGGTGCTCTCCCTTATGTTGTGTATTTTTTGGTAAAATGTTCTTATTCTTAAAAGGATACAGACCATTATGCTTGGGCAATTGATATATATTTATATTAGACATATGTTTTTACACACGTGCCTCTATGCAGAAGATTTATTCGTTCTTCAAAAACAAGAAAAAAGACAATATATGGAAGCATACAGCATGCAATGTATGGAAGAGCAGCTCGCAAGTGACATCACAAAATTACAACTGTAAAATATCCTCTGACAAATTTTTGTCAAAACTTCATTAATGTGTCTTTCATGTTTCTCCTTTAATTAAAACCAATTTAACTTCTGGGCTATGCTTTTTGTGCGGAAATCAATGTTGGCAAATGTTCAAGGAAAACCAGATACGTCTTTATAGGCAGGTGGTCTTTTGTTACAGGTGATTGCTTGACCCTGTTCTCACTGGGCTTTTTGATCGCAGGTTTTGACTGAGGGGGGGGGGGGGGGGGGGAGTCATTTTGACCCCCCCCCTAATATCTCGGCCAAGGAACGTTGTATCGATGCAAAATTTTGCATGTATCTCAGATACATGTAAAGGAACATATTAAGATCGCGGCTGCATGATTTTATTCAGTAATAATCTATTCAATTTTGTGTAAATTGTAATTTATGCAAGTTAGATGCATATTTTAAAATTTATTCATAGCCAAAAAAAAAGATGATATGAAGGTCAAACTTATGTCTAATATGCCAAGTAGCATAATCAACAATATCATCTTAAAAAATTATATTGTTTCCCTAAATTTCTTATGTATTCTATTGATTTTTCCCGCTTCAGATAAGCATTTTGATAAGTTTCATGAACACTGGGATCTAGCAGAAAGCCTAGAATGTACAATTGACAGTGCTATAGAGCAGTATAGGAATAGCAGTATTTTGTACACAAACCTATGCAAAATCTGACTTTTTGGTCATGTGATTACATGTGATTACATAATGTTGCGTAACCTCTGAATGGAGTGTCCGATTTTCTAAAACTTGGTCTCAAAAGTTGCGAGACACTTCAAAGGACAAAGTCATGAAAAGGCGTGTCACAATGTGCAGCGGTTGCGTGGCAGTCGTTGATTTCGTACGGGGGGGGGGGGGGGGGGCGTCAAAATGATTCCCCTCAATCAGAATAGGGTTAAGCAGGTTTCACTGTATCATGTTACAGTTGGTAGTAGTTGTGCCCACTGAAAGCATCACAGGTAATACTATTATTGTCCTGCCCCCTTCTATCGTACCAGGAAGCTACCTTGAACTACATCATGGCGCACCCCCTTGTTGTCAGCTCTGATGTGTACGAAGAACTTCCAGATCATCTAAAGACGGAGGTCACCAGCCTAGTTCAGTCCACCAAGTAAGTGTCATCTGAAAACAACTTTAGTGTTGACTTACAGACAGGGTGTCCCATTTGCAGGTCAAAATAATACAATTTTGTAAAAAAAAAAGAAAATGTAAGAAGATACTGTATCAGAACTTCCCTCACAATAATAGAACTGGAAACTGACATTGAGCGAAATTATAGCGATCGCTAGATTTTTCTTTTGACGGATTTTCATCAAACCTACACTCATGTATCTTTCATGTTTCTGCTTTTGTTGAAACTAACTTAACTTCAGGGTGGACTATCCCTTTAACTTATATGTCATTGTTACATCATGTTCAGCAGTATGTGGTCTGATGTGGAACAAGTTGGGTATTTATAATATTTTCTCCCCAATATTGGAACATCGGGAGTATGTTAGGAAGGAATAGGGAGGGAGTAGAAGTGATGAGAAAGAGAAAATTAATATGTGAGAGGAAGAGAAACAAAGACCTCTTCCAGTCACTGGGCCTGGTAAGGATAGGACAGGTGATGAGAAAGAGCAGGTTGAGATGGTATGGTCATGTGGCTAGGAGAGAAGAGACCCACTGGGTCCAGAAAATACTAAATTTCAGAGCTGTTGGGAGGAATCCATTTGGGAGATGTCGCAAGACATGGGAGGAAATAATCAAACGAGACAGAAAAGTGTTGAACATTACCCACATTGACCCAAATTACAGGACAGTATGGAGGAGAGCCATATCAAGGAAATGAACTGTCCAACCCCACTAATGAGAAATGGACTTTAAACGTTGATGATGAATATTTTCTCCCTTCCTGTAGGAAGGGGGATGAGATGGACCCGGTGAGCCGCTACCAGGGCAAGGAGTATGACTCTAGCTCGGACTCCTCAGAGGATAACCTCGCGATGCCAGGAGTCGCCCAGGAGCTCAAAGACATCAAGGGAACCAAGGTTGGTTTCCTTCCAAGACACTAGATGATAAAGGCTTTGTTTTACTGCTACTTTCCTTAGTGAGTAAGACTGATTGATTAGTCTGTTCAAGGAACCAACGTTTGTTTTCTTCCAAGACGATAGCTGATATCGGCTTTACTTTGCCTGTACTCTCCTTAGTGAATAAGATTTATTGATTAATCTGTTCAAGGAACCAAGGTTGGTTTGCCTTCCAAGGAGATAGATGATATCGGCTTTGTTTTACCTGTACTCTTACTCTCCTTAGTGAATAAGATTTATTGATCAATCTGTTCAGGGAACCAAGGTTTGTTTTCTTCCAGGATGATAGATGATATCGGTTTTGTCTTACCTGTACTCTCCTAAGTGAATAAGATTTCTTGATCAGTCTGTTCAGGGAACCAAAGTTGGTTTGCCTTCCAAGACACTAGATGATAAAGGCTTTGTTTTACCACTACTTTCCTTAGTAAATAAGACTGATTGATTAATCTGTTCAAGGAATCAAGGTTTGTTTTCTTCCAAGACGATAGACGATATCGGCTTTGTTTTACCTGTACTCCCCTTAGTTAATAAGATTTATTGATCAATCTGTTCAGGGGACCAAGGTTGGTTTGCCTTCCAAGATGATAGATGATATCGGCTTTGTTTTACCTGTACTTTCCTCAGTGAATAAGATTTATTGATCAATCTGTTCAGCGAACCAAGGTTGGTTTGCCTTCCAAGGTGATAGATGATTTCTGCTTTGTTTACCTGTACTCTCCTTAGTGAATAAGATTTATTGATCAATCTGTTCAGGGAACCAAGGTTGGTTTGCCTTCCAAGTTGATAGATGATTTCTGCTTTGTTTACCTGTACTCTCCTTAGTGAATAAGATTTATTGATCAATCTGTTCAGCGAACCAAGGTTGGTTTGCCTTCCAAGAAGATAGATCATGTAGACTTTGTTTTACTTGTACTCTCCTTAGTGAATAAGACTGATTGATCAATCTGTTCGGGGAACCAAGGTTGGTTTGCCTTCCAAGGTGATGGATGATATCGGCATCGTTTTACCTATACTCTCCTTAGTGAATAAGATTTATTGATTAATCTGTTCAGGGAACCAAGGTTGGTTGCCTTCCAAGGCGATAGATGATATCGGCTTTGTTTTACCTGTACTCTCCTTAGTGAATAAGATTTATTGATCAATGCACAGCAAGAAGATGTATTGTTTTGTTTGCATCATAACCTTGATTCTCCCTCTTCATCTGTTACATGACTTCATGTCCGTCACTTCCATAACCATTGCTGATTTGAAAGAAATGTTGCCGATTTCCATGATGATTCTCCTCCATTATCTCCATATCTTTCCTGAATAATTGTTCTGTTGCCATCATAACCGTCTTTGCTTCTCTCTCTCTCTCTGCATGTCACTCCTGAAGTAGCATCGTGTAGACAGTGACTCCTCGTCATCTGAGGAGGATGCGGCGCAGATGGTTGCCATGGATAGGCAGCGGATGGTGGACTGCATCACCCAACTCAAGGAGGTGATTGGAGACGACCTCTCGTCGCACGCTCTGGAGGAGCTGGCAAGGGCGGCAGACTTTGATGTCAACCGTGCTGTTAACTACTTCTTAAACTCGTGATGCAAAATGCAGAAATTGCATTTGTGCTCTTTTTATATTCATCCATATGTAATTCCAACTCCTTGACCATGTGGCATATATGGTAAATACCATGGAAGCAGCTAATCATTTTAGCTGTTCTTATGGTAACTGCAATTAATAGCTGTGTACAATAATTCAGAAATTTATATGCAACATGACCCTAATATATGTATATATACTGCTATAGGGTGCTGGATTAGTTTTTCCTTGAAATAAATATATGTTGTATTTAACTCTCATAAAAATCAGTTGAAATGCTTACTTGTAATAGCTGTGGCAACATGATAAAGGCCTAATTAGTATTTGTTTTTTTGTGTGAACTCCGAGCAACATTTTGGATTCTTGTTGCAAACAAACCGAATAATTGAGAATGATTTGATAGAGACAGGTGTAGGAATACATCCCTCTATTGTGACCGTGTTCCAGTATAGAGCTTATCTTCTTGAAGAATTCTCCAATTCAGGTTGTGTATTCTGCTTTTGAAGGGAGTAAAATTCTATCTTTCATGTAAAGAGATATTTGCAATCGTGTGGGGTGTGTGGGATGTTGTGTTTGTAGTTTTAAACTGCTAGCAGATAATTTATTTCTCATCTTCAACCAGTTCAACTGGTCTGTATATTCTTTCTGGCAAGAAGTGCTGTGTACATAATCACTTTTAACTTGCAACCAATAGTTTCTTATTTTACCCTCAACTCAACCTGCACCATTTTATGCATTATATTATGTAGTGTTCTCATAGGCGAATGTACATTTGTGTGAAGAATGTGAGCAGAAACATAAGACAATGACAAAGGAATGCTTAAGTATGTTAAATTTCATCAGGCCTTCAATCTTCCCAAATATGGTTGAAAAATGAGTGAAAGCATTACCCTGTTCTTTAAATGTGGAAAAACAGAAGCCCACGTGTAGCTATGGGAGTTGTGTGTAGAATGGATAGTCGCAAATATGTCATGACTTCCTTGTAGTGATGTCACAATGCTCGTAGTCTGTGCACATATCATGATGCGAAGGATATGACAGACTTGCGGATTGTGGATTATTTCACCATTAATACAGATAAATCTCATAGAGCAGCATTTTATCTGGCAAACAAAAGGCTAAAGATGTTCTAGAAAAAAAGTGAGAATTTTCCTCTGGAAAAATCAGACTTGGTAGACTTAAAACTGTTTTGCTTTTCATCCTTCACAGTGTTTGATATTAAAAGAAATATAGACTGCTCAGACAATCATTATATACATGTATAAGATTATAGGCCAGCTGTGATCTATTTAACATGCTATAAACCATAGCTGCTCTGGCTTGGGATCATATGGTATGTACATGGTTTAGGATCACCTTGTGCCTAGGTAGCTTTAACCATGTCACTCAGAGCAGGCAATATTTAAATATTGACCAATCACACATGAGGAATGCATATATGCTAAATATAAAAATATGGCCACATATGCTGGTCTGCAGTAGTTAATTCAACCTCTTGACTGGTGAATAGATGTTATTTGCAGCAATATATCTAAATGATGAATGCCTCGTCGTGCGAGTATTCCGTCAACTAGCTCTGTTTGAAAAACATGAATTTTCTGTTTTTTTCTCAGAGCATTATTTTCACTTATGAAGTCATTTAGTTTAATCTTGTGATAGATTATAGATGTAATTTTAAAATCAGTATTTATACATGAACAGGTTTGGTTGTGTATTCCATGATTTTTTTTTCTCGTAGTATTCTATCTTTTGATCAGGGAAAGACTAGTACTGTTTTATTAGAGTGATCTCTTACCTCGTTTTGATATCGCCATATTTCCACTCTACCATGCCATCTGTCTTGACTTTTTTCATTCAAAGACAGGAAGGATATCTCCCACATGAAGGCCAAAAACCAGATTGGTGTTTATCCTTTGTGCCTTGGCCTGTATTTGTAAACAAGTTTGAGCCACAATCTCCTTCTATATGCGATTAATGAAATTCTTTGTGGATATAAACACAAAACACAAAATGTCTATACATGTACATACCAGTAGATGAACTTCAATAAACAAATCATGTGTCTTGACTTGAGGGATTAATTAGAATAAGTGTTTTAAAGTGGATGTAAATACAATACCTTTTTAAACATGCATATTTATACATGTTAACGGAGCCATCTGGATTGTATTTGTAAGTATGTGCATCCTTCAGGTGCCATTTTCATCCGAGTATTGTCCTGATGTCAGCAAATTCGCCACTCTTTAAATCGTCAATTTCTGTTGAAATAAACAGTGCATTATTGATGGGCGTTTGAAAATACGCACCCCCATTCCTCTGGCTGAAATCGGAGATGCATACAACCTAAAATTCTCCTCTTTTATTCCTACAGAAAACTTCTTTATATTTATGTACAGTCAAACCTGTCTTAGCGGCCACCTGTCTATAACAGCCAACCTGTCTATAGTGGCCACTAAAATAATACCCCTGGAGAGAGATCATGTGTTAAAGAACCTGTCTATAGCAGCCACATGTCTATAAAGGCCACAATTTTTGTTTCCCTTGGGTGGCCACTATAAACAGGTTTCTCTGTACATGTACCTTCTGTAATCTATGTATATCTATAGGAGAAAGTGGTTGATTGTCATGACTCCTGCATGCAATACAGTTCTATAAATACAAGCCTGTAATGAATGGTATTAGTGGCTGGGTAGGTAAACACCAAGCAAGATGATATGAGATCCCTTTTGCAACTGAAGTGTACAGTGTATGTGTATATATGGTTGGAAATAATGTATGGCATGATCTGGAGATTTATGTTTGTGTTTATGATAGCAGATCTGATCTCAAATCAATTGTTTTTAATAGCCCCACCACTTCAGTGTTTAAATAGGCAAAGTAGTAAAAGTATACTGAAAATGCTCACTGGCATTTGATGTTGAGTCAATGCTTAAACAGTTTAAAGATATAGCAACATATTTTCATTGTAATGTCATAAGTGAAGTACAGGCAACTCTTATTGTTTAAATAATTACTCATGTGTGAAAGAAGAAAATCGTCAGTTGGTTGGTTTAACTTGGTCTACTTTCATTTCCATTTTGTCTACTAGCAAAGCTTGAAACTATCCTTTACGAGTAGATACACTTTAAATAACCATCACCCTTTTCTTCAACCCCTACCCTAATCCCACACCTTATTCCTATTAAACACCTAGACCACTGGACTATGCTTGTTTACGAATAGGGAATGGAATGGAAAATGAGAACCAATTTTACAAGGTACATGTAGCTTGCAAGTCAAGCTACAATGACTTGCTTGTATGGAAGCATAATTTAAAACAAATGGACATGGTATTGGCATCAGATCACTCAAATAAAGAAAAATAAGAAGGTATAGTAATTTAATCATTTTAATTATTCTAACATATTTAATGTGTATTTATTGTTGAAGATGAAGACAAAAAAAAGTGTCAAATATTCCAGTTGCAAGGAGAAATTAAGTCTTTCAGGATAGGTTTTTATGTGGAACCTGAAGTGATCAGTATATGTCATGTCACAAATTGGCAACAGTACTTGCTCAACAAAATATTGGATATATTAATTTTGCTTAGAAATGCTGTAGAGATGTACAAATTTTAAACAAAGCGTGCAGCCATATTTTTTGCCAGTTTGAAGTGAGAAATTATGAATTCCTTTATAGCCATTTTTTGCCATATTTCTTTTTTTGTTTTGCATTTTATAAATATCTGTTTGAATATATTGTATGGCAATGCAGATGGGCACGTGTAGATTTTTTTTCTCTCATGTGTAGACTTTTTCCCTATTATTTGAAGAAAATATTCTGTATAGTGATATAATCTAAGTAATATGGATACCTACAATGATTTATGGATGTAAGGAACATGTTTGATAAGATGTACTGCATCTATCATGATACTCTCCGATAAGTTCTGCCCATAAAAGAGTATGAAGACTACGTAAGAATGGAAAAAATATATATTTTGGGCTCCATATGAGCTATTCAGATATTTTCGCACTAAGAATTTAAAGCAAACCTTGAAATATAGCTGAAAAACTTGTGCGGCAGACAAATTTGTTTAGGTGTTCTTGGTGCAACAATACAGTGTAACTTACGCAAAGAAATAGTTACATGAGACAACAACCTAATGAAAATTTCTTCCTAATGGAAGTATTGTTGTAGTTAGTATACGTAAACCCTTCATGCATTATTCACAATGTAATACACATAAGTTCCATGATACAACATCACAATATTATCATAGCAAATTTCTAGTTATGAATCAGCCCGACATAATGCATGTAACTTCATGTCGCAAAGCTTTTCCATGATTTTATTGTCCATAAGGACTCTGCATCGCTCCTATAATACTGATTACACAATCTGTGTAGGTGTAGAAATACATCAGCCTTTTTAAAGTTTTTTTTTCTATAATAAGCAGTCTTGATGTGATGAAACGCTATATATGTAAATTTATTTTTATTGCTTCGCACATTTTGTAGTACGTTACATGTACATGTATAGCCAATTCCAATTTGTGCAATGAATTCTTTGCATGCCACATGGGAATTTATTGACAAGTAATACACGCTCATCCCATAATGATACATCTTGGATGGCAATGGAAGGGTTAAGGTGCATAATAATGTTCAAACCTCTTTGATGTTTCAATCAAGAGGTCGGTGTATCTATTTGTTACAAGATCAGAAATAAATACGATATAAACAAATCATTTGTGTAGTGTAAGTTTGTGTCGATTTGGTATTGCTAGACGGTGTGTGAGCAATCCCATTTTATCTATTCATGCTTTGTACATACCTCCGTTTTCCAGTAAAATTATGGAATGGGTTTGAGGATCTCCGAAGAATTCTCCTAATTCATTGAATTTTCCCATAATGCATTCTAATTTTCATTACAACTCAAATTGTAGAAATATTTGATCTGTTTTGCTTACTTTGGAGATAAAAGTGCAAACAATATTTCTTTAAATTATATTTTCACGTGTGTAGTAACTCATTGCCATGCATTCAATAGAATTAGTCATGCGCCAGTTCAATATGTGTCGGTAATTGTTGCCAAGTGTCGGTAAATTTTTACATGTGAGTTTTTGCATGATATTTCTTTGTGTTTATTTGTTGTTGTTGCCCATGTTTTCAAACAACTGATGCACATTTTTTGTGGTTCGGTAGAATTATGTGAAAGAGGTAACTTTGGCATGGTAAAGAAACTCGGCTGCTCCTCGTGTGGTTATACCACGCAGAGTGACCTTGTGCGCACAATTCATTCACCTTTAAATACTAACTGTAGTAAGGTGGAGTTGTTAGACGACGGCTTTAAAAGGATCTACCAGCTTTTACTAGCAGGGTGTTAATCATACACTCCTACAAACGATATAAATAAGAAGAATATTCTCTCGCTCGCTCGCTCGCTCTCCCCTCTCTCCCCGCATCTCCTTCGCTCTCTATCCCCTTCCCCCTCCCCCATCTCTCTCGCTCTTTATCTCTCCCTCCCCCACATCTCTCTCTCTCCTCTCTTTCTCTCTCATGTAAACAGGGTGCGTCGGCGATTAAAGATAACATCAAGACAATCAAATAACGCAGGACGAAAGCAATTTTCATAGAGTAGGATATAATCGTAATGATAAAAAAAAACTCACGGTGAGGGAGTCTAGTGGCAGAAACATACCAAGTAATGGTAATGACCCCCCCCCCCCCCCCCCCCCAGGGTAGTCGGTAACTGGATCAGGGGATCCTCCTACTGCAGGTCCTTATCACATTCCTACAGGAAGGTACAGAGAAACTGTGTGAACGAGCCGTACCGCATATTGTGAAAAGTCGTCCCATGAAGCACCGCGCATCGACGGCCGGATTCTTTTCCAGTCATACCCACTTCCGCTCTCTTTTTAATATTATCATTATGTTCCGATGTGTATGAAGAGGTCCTAAGAAGACCTGGTATGAAAAGAAAACTCATGATAGAGATAAGAACTAGGCAAATGAGTTTTGTAGGACATATAATCAGGAAGGACGGTCTTGGAAATTTAGCATTGACAGGAAAGAGGGGTAGAGGAAGGAAACGGATTAATCGGATGACCAGTCTGAATGCATGGATTACAGAGAGAGGTGCGGGTCAGCGGGAGGTGGAGCTGATTCAAAGAGCTAGGAACAGAGATTTGTGGCACGCCGCGATCGCCTACGTCTCCGGATATGGCAGAGAGAGAGAGAGAGAGAGAGAGAGATAGAGAGAGAGAGAGAGAGAGAGAGAGAGAGAGAGAGAGAGAGAGAGAGAGAGTGTGTGTGTGTGTGTATGTATAAACAGAAAGTGGGTGTAACTGCAAACAAACTCCGGGTGTTGCTGCGCACTGCATCATGGGGGCGCCCTTTTACTAGTATGAGAAAATGTAATGACTTGATGAAGGACATACTGTCACTTACAGCTCTCGGGGGTAACGTCGCTACGCTCTGGACTGTACGGATAGTGGTCTTTCCCCCCTAGGCCTATACCAGCTCCCACCTGCCCACGGAGGATGTAAAAACCCTATTCAATATGATGATTACAGTCATATGCTCGTGTGGATGAAGAAGTAGTCCGGGTTGTCACATTTCCATTCAATGCATAGACGTTAGTAGGACTATTTATTGAGACTAACAACTATTGTTGTAAATATTATCACACATATCCAGAGCATTTAGTAATTTTATTCATTTCGGATGATGCTACGCCAGGAATATCATTTACCCCCTCCCTCACTCCTTTCTACTTCCAATGTTGCTGGTTCTTTCAAAAAAATGAAAAATGAAAAATGATTAGGAGAATAGTGACAGTGCAATGATGATAATTAAATGTGAATTCAAACAAAGGCATCCTTATTCGTTCTCTCTCTCTGTCTTGGTTCAAAATTTGATCCGACTCGAGTCCGTAATTTCAATCACTTAAGTGACGTAGCCCAGGCAATCATCTCTGAAAGAAAGGAAAACAAAAAACACATGATATTAACTTCGAGAAGGAATTGCTTTAGATTCGCTGTAGATAATGATTTCTAAAGAATTTTCTTTACAAGGGTGTACTTTCTTTGCAGACGAACCATCAATAAGTAATTTTCTAAAATAATTAACAAAATCATAATTCTTTATATAGTTTTTTTTCCTTTATTCTGACCGTGAATAATGTGTATTATTGTGGCAACTTTTAAAGACAATGTAGCACTTTTTGCAGGTCAAACAACTGACGTGTGAGGTGCTCTCCCATGTGTTGTGCACATTTTATTATATGTCCATTTTCTCATAAAGATAAGCATCCTTTTACTTGTGTATTTGATGCATCATTACAAATACGTTTTTACAAACACACTTAAATGAAAAAATCATTCTGTTGTCAAAACAGAAAAAGACCAATTTATGCCATCATTCTGCACAAAACATATGGGAGAGCACCTCGCACGTGACGTGAAATATAAATTTCAAAAGATCACAACTTTCTTATCCTTTGACGGATTTTCATTAAACCTTCATATATGTTTCTTTCTATCTTTCTATTATTAAACTCAAATTATCTTCAGGGCGAACATGGTGATGAGCATGGCCTTTGTTGGGCTTTTCCGAGCGTTGCAAAATGGCGGAATTGCGACTTCACTGTGTTTAGGCGAATGCCCACCAATCTATGGTGTTACGGAGAGATCAGTGGGCTTACCGTCAATGCAGAGGCATTCGTCATTGTCTTTGTCCGCCAAATCATAATCTGCTTGTAGCTGCTCGGCAGTGTACCCAGTAATCATATCCAGCAATCTGTGAAGTTCTCCAACACTAAACAACAACAACAGCAAATATTTCATAGATTTTACATATAATTGATTTAAATTCACGTGACAATGGGTCATTTGGCTAAAAAAGCGACAGTACAAAATGGTGGTTTACATCATAAAAAAAAACCAATACAGTACTTTATACGTAAATAACAATGAGCCTACTCGTGGATACAGTTCAGTGTGAACGTATCACATGATTATGTTTGCCGATTGATTTGGAAACTTAACTAATAATATTTGTGTTATTATCCCTCTGCTCTTAAAAGTGGCACAACTCTAACTTGCAGGCCTATGTCTTTGACGCTATGAGAATTGATAATGTAATGAACATTCTGTTGTAAAATCAAAATGTCCTCCCCCCCAAAAAAAAAAAAAAAAAAAAAAAAAAGATGAGTTTTACTCTAAAAATGCCTTCATCCCTAAAGCGTTAAGAGGACTTACGTCAGACACGCATCACTGTCGACGTCATACGCGTCAAAGATGATCTGCCATTCTTCTGTTGGCTTTGCTTGCTCGAAGGCCGGGAACTCGTCTCTGTCCAGGACACCGTCTCCTGTCGAGAGTTTCGCACGGGGGTACAGATGTTACGTAACCACAGGCAACATCGGCATGGTAATGGGGATAGCACGTACTGGCTTTGACTAGTCACCCCTTTCCGCCTCCCCCCCTCCCCCCCCCCGCCCCCCCCCCCCCCCCCCCCCCAAGCCCGATCAACAAAATACCCTTTTTTTACGAGATATATTCATGCTCTGAAAATTCCCAATAATTATTGCGTGCATTTTACACATCCTCGAAGTGGCTTAGTTCCCATAACTGTGAGCGCTATTCTGACCTACTCTGACAAAAGGAGGCAACTATCAGAAGAGACTTTTCTTTTAAATGAGCAAAATGTGTCTGTCAATTGCATTGGCATCAGTGTAACACCACAAGTAGCTGGCAAAGACACCCGATCAACAAAATACCCCTTTTTTACGAGATAAATTCATGCTCTGAAAATTCCCAATAATTATTGCGTGCATTTTACACATCCTCGAAGTGGCTTAGTTCCCATAACTGTGAGCGCTATTCTGACCTACTCTGACAAAAGGAATCAACTAACAAAAGAGACTTTTCTTGTAAATGAGCAAAATGTGTCTGTCAATTGCATTGGCATCAGTGTAACACCACATCATGTTAGATTGAATATCTCGCAGCAACATGAACATTTCTTGTTCAGATTTTGCATGTACTGTATGTAGGGAATGCTGGGTACAATCTAAGAGTAGCAATAATCCAGATTTGAGTGATTTGTCACTTGCTTCCTTTTGTCAGAGTAGGGCAGTACTGTTCAATGGGATAGAAGTTCTCGTGATATGCTTTCACACTTTAAAGGATTACTTAATTAGAAAAACAAATTCCCACTAATCTATGTAAAATTATCCACTAAAACGAATTTAACATTTGTTTGCCGCAATAAAGTCTCATTTTGACGGAAAGAAAAAACGCACAGAGAAGTAAAAATGCCATAGATTTTACAAAAGTCAACAATAGACCATTTTCTAATGTATTCACAACTTTCCCCCTTACTGCGTAGTAACGCGTATTCACCTGTATCTTGTCATTCAGATTCAATGGATGGAATGCACTTTGAATCTATTAGTTGTTGCTACTCGACAAACCTCGGACAAGCTTTTTGGTTCCCATTGGTAACGTATTGTTTGAACGGCTTGAATAAAATATTTTATTCACGCCGTTGGCATTTATGGAATTTTGACTTCTTTGACGTCACTGGACTTTATTGCGGCAAACGAATGTGAAGTTCGTTCGTTTTTAGTGAATAATTTTACATAGAGTAATAGGAACTTATTTTTTGTAATTTAGTAACCCTTTAAATATCCCCGTCGAAAACTTGAAGAAAAAATACCCGTAGTTTTTCGAAAGAACTCTACTGAATACTTTGAACAAAAATAAAAAGAAATGAAGAGGGCGTTTCTTTAAGGGGCTCAGTCATATTTTTGTTCAATGCTGGTGTTGAATCCCACCTATATTGCTATGATGGTACACTATGGCATATTGTGCATGGTTCGGGTAGAAAAAAAAACGTTGTAATGAGCTTACTAATATGTTCCAAATTATTCGACAAATAAAGTGACGTTATAGGTCCTACAGGAGTAGCCAAATTCAACCAAGGGCAGCAGAAGACAGAGGGAGACAATGAAGACGCACCATGCACACAGCAGACCTCTGCAGGACTGTTAAAATGGTTTTCTCAGTGAATTGAATCAGTATTTTAGAAGAATTTCACGTATTTCTGTGCGGCCTTCTGCACGGCGATACCTAACGATAGTTATAACGATTACAAACCCTTGGCTGCTCTTGGATGCTCCTGTCGGCTTTTAAAGCGACCCGACACTATTGTTGAGGCGGTGGTTTCAAAGTGGACTGTTATCTTTCTGTTAAGGGCGTAGCATGAACCTTTTCTTCATGAAACCAGGGATGTGTTATGGAAGGATGTGAAACAACTTTCTTTCTTCGAACCCATCCGTGCCACCGCCGAAAAGTTATGTGGTCTCAGCGTGTGCTTTTCAGGTGTTTTAATAATAACGAACAGGATTGCGTAGCAACGGTTTCTCAGAGAGAGCAAAAGAAGATGTAGAGCCTTTTCGCTTGTCCAGTTCTGTTGGATTGCATCAACACCTTTGTGAGGAAAAGAAATATCAGCGAACAAAAATACACTTTTTTTTCTACTAAAATATCTCAGTTGCACGCAAGTGCACGTAAACTCTCTTAATGAAAATAAACAGTACTATAATTTTGATAATGATTGAATCCCACATTTGCGGAATCTGCGGAAAGTGCAGAAATTTGTTAATTGTGTTAGTAAGAATATTATCTTATATCTCCGTTCGTGCATCATTCAACAATTATTAAGAAGAAAACCTAATGCAGGATCTTAAGTGGTGTTGTCCTTAACTTTCTTGAAAATTACAAAATAATGTGATAAGAAACACAGCTTCCAGAGACAAAATAGGGAATTAAAGATATTGCTTTCCAAGTTAACTACAGCTAAATGTCGGTGGCGCGCATGGGACATCAAAGCATTGTAGTGATTATGGAATGCTTTTGACATTCATTAGCACGCTTATAGTATCCATACAGATGTTTGAATTATGTTCGAGTTGTCTCTCCTTCCTAACACATCCCTGATAAAACACATTCCCGCAGAATGAAACGCATCATAACTTACCATTAGTATCGTATTTGTCCAGCCGCGACTGCATGGACTGCTCAGTGACGGCAAATCCTTCTGACGTCATGTGGGTGATCACCTCGTCCAGTGTGACCTGGCCGTTCTGATCCGCGTCGTACAGATCAAATGCCGTATCGACAAAAGCTACGGAAACAAATATGCAAATTTAAATTTAGGGTAGCCATTGTGCAGGTTTTCAAAATAAAGTTATGTGAATACCACGGAATTTGGAAGAAAATACCGTGTAAGAACTCCCCTCACAATATAAGAGCTTGAAACTGAGCAGAATTGTATTGATCGTAAGATTTGGTGCAGCTTTTCAACGGGTCGTTCCTACCTGTTTTTGTAGCCTCTATAAACCTATATAGATATATATAGACACAACAATTCATACTGTGGCTCTTCGCTCCGCAATAATGCTTTGATTCCATGTAGAGCTCCGCTCACCAGTGCATTCGCCGTTGCAATTACGGTAAATTAATGAACTATTCAACAAACGTATACAGTGTATTTCATGACTCTTGACTCTTCATGACTAATGATAATCATTCCATATGTGCAAGATTCTTTTTTTTTCAACAAAGCAATTATTTCTTGTTCTTCTTTTAACCGAGCATGTTTATGGGCAACGCTGTGTTGTCACAGACGAGGAAATTAAGTCAATCGATAGAATGTGTCCTGCTTATAAGCTTGAATTAAACAGTTCGAAGATGAAACAAAAGTCATAAGACATATTGTAAGATTGCTATCGATATTTAAACGTGTGCAATATACTGTCCATGCTCAGTAGGTTCAGTAGTGTAATGCTCTCTTATTTTTTTGTTGGTTATGCATGGTTCTCAACTTCTCACAGACATAACAACTTTGTCATTGTAGACCAAATAATAAGTTGTAACGATGGTTACCAAGCAGGATCAAGACTAGTGCTTTTGATTATGACTTCCGTATAATCATTTGTACAATTTTTCTTTTATTTTCCAGTCTGTCTTTGCAATTTCTCTACTTGTGTTCAATTCATAAAGTCACTGGGTTTTCTTTGCTCTTTGAAGGTAGCCCGTCCCTTTTGCAGACAAAATTCTGAAAGTTCACTGACCTTTTCATCATTTGAGAGAGAGAGAGAGAGAGAATGAGAGAGAGAGAGAGAGAGAGACAGAGAGACAGAGAGAGACAGAGAGAGAGAGAGAGGGAGAGAGAGAGAGAGAGAGAGAGAGGGGGGGGGGGGGCTTTTTAACCTTTCCCTGTAATCGACAAAGCATAATTTTCGGTTCTGAGGAAATAATCTTCGATAATCGATCGAGTTTTCTTTTTTCGTACCACGAAAATAGTCGTAATTTCAAATTGTGTCAACGGTAGGCAATCAAGTATATTTGATTCAAATCTCAGTGAAAACTAGTTAGATTTTCATTCATTCTACCGAAGTTATAGTACCTCTGGCCTTAACATTTCACAATTGGTATCCCAAAGATATGTGCTAAATATGTGCAAACTTTCATGAAGTGTGCAGATGCCTGTAAAAGGGACGGGCCATCTTTAACTCCTTGTGTTTATCTGTGCACACAAATTCCATAGAAAATAAGTTGTTTCAAGCACCCAAACGGTTAGATTTCCCTACTCACCTGACGTCATAAACGGGCTCAACGTGTGAAGCATAAGAAGGAGAAAGGCTGCTGATTTGAAAGCCATGTTTCATTCCAAGCAACTCTAAATCAGTAGATGATTTCTGATTGAAATCTGTATTCTGTCGACCGGGACTGTCGATGAACCTCCAGCTTAGGCTTTCCGCTCAGAAGTGACAAAATGACAACAACAGGCTTCGCTTTTATAGTTTTCTTTTATAAATAGGGCCCAGGGATCATTGGCGAGATACCCTGGTAAGATAAACATGGTAGAATAAAGATAATCATGAAGTACCATTTCGTAATTTCCTTTAATAAACAACAGCTCATCAGTTTTGTTCACGATTATTACAAGCTATAAGTGAAAAAAATGTAATATTAATCCTCTTTGTGCTTCAAGCAGGTGGTCTACGGTGCTAATTGCGTGTGCCGATGCACAAAAAAGTGATTTAACACATTAATTATGTTAATGGAATTCTAAAGACATATAGCTTCCGTAGCAATAACAAATTGATTATCATCCGACATATCTAATGTTATTGAAACGCTACTCCCAGCTCACTTAAATTATTACCTGGGTAATCAATATGATCCATCGGAAGTAATGATCGGGATGACAATACTAGATACGCTCTCAGCGTTGCACCTGTTATGGTAATTACCGTCCACATTAGGTAAAATCATTGAAATGCATGTTTGTAATGGATTCCATCCTTTTAAGATAAAAAAAAAAACAATTATTAGGCAAACCACATAATTTGTTTGGATTATTTGAACGGGGTCCAATATTTACTAGATTTGCTTTCTTTTGGACATTTCCATCATGAGTTTCACCCCCCCTCTCTCTCTCAAGCAAATTTCCATGATTTTCCTCTGAATGAAATATCTTTATTTGTATCTATCTTATAGGATAATGTATTAAAACTGACGAATAGAATAAGTACATCTGATATTCCTGATTCCATCAGGAGTAGAATGAGAAAGAAACTAACAACATGAACTCAATTCTGCAGCTAATGATTGTTACTTTAATTATTGTGTCACATGTAGTACATAATGTACGATTACACAGGTGAATTACAACCATGTTTAAATATGTTTTATTACAACTCATTGTGTGTGTCTATAGTGTATTGCATTTTTATGTTGTGCTGGTGGAAAGAAAATCTCCATGATTTTGGATTGAATAAAATATTGTATCTTGTTATGATTGCATGAGTGTGCTCATCCACATGTCATTTATCTCTTCCATTTTCACCGTGCTGTACTCTATGTCTTGTGGGGCGGGGTCGGTGCCCTGCGAGCTGTGAGGTGTATGGACACAACCAGTATAACAACTATGTCTGGTAACACAGACTATACCCTAAACCCATCTTCGCTCCTCTGAAGGAGGGGAAGGAACCAGATGAGCCATGACATAATTAGGAAGTAGTCTGTGACACTAGATATAGTTGTTACCAGACTGAGTTGTGTCCATGCATCTCACAGCCTAGTACCTAGGCTATGCATGCCGATGGTCAGGGTCAATGCGCGGATGGAGAAACATCAACTTCTTCCGTCGCCATCTCCAGCCGGAGTCATGTCCAGAAGCGATTGGCTAGACTAGCACATGTTAAAATGAATATCTGGGGGTCGCCTATTTGAAAGGAATAGTTCACCATGAAATTATTTTGGTTTCAATAAAAGGAGACACATGAAAGGAACATTTTAGTGAATGCTTGACGAAAATAGGTCAAAGCAAAATTAAGTGATTATTTTAAAGTTTTGATTTTGTGACGTCACGTGCGAGATGCTCTCCCATATGTTGTGTACAATTATTTTGGAAAATGTCAATTTTCTCAAAAGGATATTGACCTGTGGGTTAGATAAATCATTAGACATACGTTTTTACAATCATATTGCTATGAAAAGAATGTATTCCTTAATCAAAGAAAATATGGCATTTAAAGGAAAAAGTAGTACACAACATATGGTAGAGTACCTCGCATGTGACGTCACAAAATAAAAACTTTAAAATCAAATGACTTTCTTATACTTTGATCGATTTTAGTCAAACCTTCACTAATATGTTCCCTTAATGTATCCCCTGTTATTGAAACTAAAAAAATAATTTAGGGTGAATTATCCCTTCAAGACACCGTTGCCTAGCCATCTAGTAAAAAAAAATAATGAATCGGCTCATATCAAAGTTTACGCCGTGTATTGTTGTGTATATGCATTGGGTACTGTGAGCGCAGGCGATCGCGAGAGCTGCTGCAAATCTTTTGGCTGTGACGTAATGATAATTTGATATTGTGGATACTGGCGTAGTGTCGATATGACAATCATCATTCCACATCCCTGGTAAATCCGACACATTTCAAAAACAATAAAATAGAATTTGCATATTTCAAGCACGCAAGCTCGCAGTCTAACCGTGTGAGCAGACGATCGCAAGCGTATACTCAACCTCCAGCATGAATCATCGCAATTGTTGGCAAAAATGGCTAGGCAGTCATGGCAATGGCGTAAACAAAAAATGCACGCATCCGGGGATCGATGTTTGCATGTAATATACCGGTAGATACGTGATGGGCGTATAGTGTATAGAAGTGGTGTCGTCGTAGCCATTGTGACGCCGGCTTCTGGTTTTTAAGAACATCTCTCAAGTGAGAGTTTCACTCTTCCGGAATTGTTTTGGCGGACTAGTGTCAGGCACTCGAATTGAGAGCCCCCGCTTTGCTCACCGATGTTTGCTCTACCCTCGTAGTTTAGAATCAGTTGCCTTGACAACATGTTTGAATGACGTCACACTTCGGTTCTCTTTGGTGATCTGTGATCAAGTATCTATCTATTATTGTTACCTCCGCTGTTTTCAATATCTTTTCAATCGTATAAAGAAATAAAAACAAATATTCGAAGAAGGAAAGTTGTCATTAAGTGAAGTTGCGAACAATCATTGTGAGATTTTCAACATATTTATAAATAAAAATTCATTTTACCTTCGTAGCCTTCTTTTTAGCTAATCGTTACTAGCATCATCCACAAAGCAAAAATTACGACATACATCAACAGCTACGACCAATCAGTAGGAGCGAAACGCTTCTTCACACCTTTCACGGAATTTCTCTACAAGCGAAGAATGTGCCATGATCCACGTACTATTACTAAAGAAACGAGATGCAAAAACTTGCGTTCAATCACAGCGCGCTATATTTAAAGCAAACCAAGCGCTGAATATTCATCAAACGGCTAACGCACTGACGCAATAAACATTTGATATAGAACGCAGAAAACTTGTGTCCAATCACAGCGCGCTACGCCATCAATGACAATGACAATGACAATGACAATTTATTGATCCCATGTCACCTTGTTAGGTATTGGGGATAATCATGTCTGTTTTACAATGATATTGATCCGTATCATTTAAAATATTTACAAAAGATATATACCGAAAATAAATCATGATATCAATTCAGGTATACGCCTAAAGGGAGTGATAAACAGGAAAGTGATTGAAAGCTCATCGCATAAAGCGTAATAAAGAATCATATCGAGCATAAAGTAGCAAACTAACTTTTTAAAAGAAGAAAACAAATGTAAGAAAAGGAGAAAAGAAGACAAGAAAAAAGGGAAAAATATAGAAAAAAAAAAGTTATTTGCGACTTTAAATGATATTTTTGAATATGAGTTAACTTAAACAAAAAGAAAACAATAATATCAACAACAACAACATACAGGTATAGTCAAAAATTGTTATTGATATACATAAACTGGCTTTAGCAAAATGTACAGTTATTTAAATTGATTCATTATCTTTTTACATTTTACAGGATTTAGGCACACTTTACAACTGGATGAATTAAAAAGCTGCTCCATTTTGTATGTATTTCGTTTTTTTTTGTTAAAATATCTGCTTAGTAACGACTTTCTTTCGCCCGCAAAAAGGGGCATTAAAATAAATAATGAAATTCGTCCCCTAATGATTGAAGAGTGCAAAGTTTACATAACCTCATATTCCTTGGAGTATTAGAATATCTCCCAGAGACAATCGGTAAGTGGTGATTGGAAATCTGAATTTACATAATATTATTCTCTCTCTTTTGGGGAGGTCCATAAAGTATTTCAAACTGAGCGCTGAATAATCATCAAACGGCTTACGCACTGACGTAATAATACACTTGATATAGGACGCAGAAAACTTGTATCCAATCACAGCGCGATACTCTATCAAACTAAGCACTGAATATTCATCAAACGGCTTACGCACTGACGTAATAACACATTTGGTAGAGGACGCAGAAAATTTGTGTCCAATCACAGCGCGCAATTCCATCAAACTAAGCGCTGAATATTCATATGTTTTAAATACGCAATGACCTAATAATACATCTGATACAGGACGCAGGGTATCCTTGGTATCCGTGGCGGAAACATATCGTTGCTAACGACTCATTCCCGTTGCTTTCACGAAAGTGTTAAACGTACTTCTGTGCTACCACCACTCTCCGAATTGTGCTGAAGGTGTGACATATTATTATCTAATGACTGATCATGATGAGAAAGAAATACACTTCGCGCAAACCTGCACCGGCCCTGGAAGCTCCAATACTGGTAAGATGGAATTGCAATTGTTTTCACCATTTCCAGTGACGTAATGCCTGATACCTGTGACACTTGTAAACTCGTGACACCTTTCAGGTGACACGTGCATGTGTGAAAGTGTGTGTGTGGGTGTTCATGTAAGTATGGGTGTCTGTGTGTCTGTGAGTATGTATCTGCGTATCCAAGGAAAAAAAAAACCCCGATGACACACATGAAATTTGATTCATAAAGATTCAAGTATTTATTGGTCATGCTGAACATACAAAAAAAAAAAATAATGTTGGCATGAAATTTACACAGGACAATGTTCGGTATATTTTACAATATCGATATCCAACAAAGTTTGATTGAAAACATAACCCAGAGCACAAAAGTATCATATAAAAATACCTGTAGAACGTACTTAGACAATTTTTAGACGAACAGTATCTGTACAACTTGATATAAGTTACAAGAACGCGTATCGGACAATAGAAGATAACGGGATTTTGGGTTCTAATGCATGAAACTTTCCATTGATGGTAACTCTGGAACAATGGCACCCTGTATGGAGACCTTGATTTTGATTGGCTGCCAAGCGATGTTACCACGGCAGTTACCATTAGTGGTGATTTCTATGCGACGGTGACAAGATGAAGGAAGAAAGTAGAATTAAGGAGAAAGAGACATAAATTGAAAAATGAAAAGTAAAGGGAAGGGAAGCTGAAAGGAGGACATGTGGGGGGCGGGGTGGGGTACTGAAGGCTAGGGTAAGATAGAGAGAGAGAGAAAGAGAGAGAGAGAGAGAGAGAGAGAGAGAGAGAGAGAGAGAGAGTGCGGGGGGGGGGGGAGGAGATAGTGAAAGAGTTATATGCATGTGCATTGCGCATATTAAACCTAAATCGTGGTCAAACAGCCATACGTTCAATGTACATACAAACAGACGCTTACACGGTACACAGTACATTATCATATAAACACTCACTCAAGACGCAACACTAGCACATGAACTTCGTTGGCATATTTGGTACCGTCGCCAAATTATAAAATACATTTCTACGGAGTTTCAAGACGGGTGTGAATTATACATGATATATTCCTTATACACGTGCGTTGGATGGGCAGTAATTTATCAATGTTGATGAACATTGAAACAACAGAGATTCAAGTATTTATGAAAGGCATATTTCTACAGGTTCCGAAGCAATATTGTGGATTCAAATAAACAAAGGCCTCTTCACACAATATTAAGCATGTTGTATCAGATGTGTTTTTGGAAGAAAACGAGACAAAATTAATATTGGCCCATCAGCCGCGTCAGCGGAAAAGATGAAATGTGGCCATCTAGTGTCCGAATATATGAGTAATGGGAATCCTTGTACGGAGATCGGTCCGCTACAAGCCAATCAAGGGACGAACAACATAAACAAGAAGCAATGTACTGAGGTTAATTTTTCCACTTTGCTGGGCAAATATTTGCATAATGTGTTTTTGAGCAGTAATATACTTTTCAAGATGATACATATCAAATATCACAACATATAAAATACAACGTGAGTTACCCTTTCCTCTTGTTTCAATACAAGTATTATTTTGAGTTTCTGGTACGTTATCAATAAGCACTAACACTGAAAGTTTTGAAGGTAAACTATTAGACGTGCAATATACTCATATGACAATATAAGGACGTTAAATTCAACGCCGAGAAGATATTGAACTTACACCACGAAAAGGTCTGAAATAAAAGTCGCCTTCCTAGTATAGAATTTGACATCAAATTATGTTGATATCTATATACGACTGCGATCCGATCGTTCGTTTTTATTATCATCTATTTCCGAATGATGGTAAAAAAAACCACATACACTATACATATTCGACTACTGATTGCGGCACCACTGCGTGATTTCCGCTTTGGTGTCTTCAGGACAAGAGAGGGAGAGATTTTGAGCTTGCGCGCACCACCACTGCACTGTAGTGTGTGCCAAGCACTACGACAATGCTTACGATTTCGCGCGAATGTGCTTTCGTATCCTGCGAATATTATTAAATACGAAATCATAACTAAAGCCTGACCCTAGCCTTAACAGTAACTCCAACCTTGACCGTAACCGTATAGGCATAATTCGCGCAGTTTAATTGGTCCAAACATGACTTCTTAATTAATTAAACATCGTTGGTGCGTAAAGTAGTGCATGAGACATGCATGTGCGCTCTCGATACATGTGCCAGACCGCGCGAGGACAGTGGTGTCCCCAACACAAAATGGTAACATTGCAGATACCGTAGTGGTGTCGATATTCCTGCATATAACGGATCTTTGATGTATACATCAAATACGGAAACAGGGAATAACCAACTTCATCAGTATCGATAACATACCGATTATCATTCCAATAGGTTTCTCCCTGTGGTTTCCTCGAAAAGCCACCAAGAGCAGCCAAAAGATGCATTAGTTCGTGATCGTTATAGTTATCGTTATCGCCGCGCAGAAGCCGCCAAGAGATCTCATGGTTTTACACGAATTCATTCTACAATATCGATTCAAGTCACTGAGCAACCATTTCATCAGTCCTACAGAGGTCTACCACGTGTCTTCGGTGTGTCCTGGTTTCTCCTACAGCCCTTGACAGCTTGTTTGCTGACATTTGCTACTCTTGGCTGATCTTAAACACTGTTTCTCTTGGCTACCTCTTGTCTACTCTTGGCGGATTTTAGTTGGACAGCTAGGGTACTTACCAGTGTATGTGATATTTCTATTACCTCTAAGCTTCAACTTGGCCATTATACAGCGAACTTTCATTTCCCCCCTGTCCTTTCATATGATTCAAAATCGCGAGGTACGGTGCGACATGGATCATGTGTGAGTCTATATCCATTTGGCCTGAAGACCACCACAGGCGGTACGATCCGATCAGTCGTATGTCGCTGCAACAGGCTGAATCCCAGAACCCGGTCATGGAATTTGTACAAGTACGTTGCGTCACATTTCCAAGTTGTATAGGTCATTTCTAATGCAGAATCGTGACAAAATCGTGACGTCTGCGGGGGCATTTCGGAACATCTAATTGGTTGTAATAGCTGCCTTGCGTGTCAGATGGATCTTGTCTATAGGTAGGGCCCCCGTTGCATAAAATTTACCATTTTTGGTAACTCTACCATCAATTGTAACTACCATGGTAATATCGCTGGACAGCCAATCAAATTCTAGTCTTCCATAGAACTTGCCATTGATAGCAAAGTTACCATTATAATGGTAAGTTTTATGCAACAGGGTCCTGAACCCCTCGCGTGTTGGTCACAGTCTTATCTATACGATAAGCGCATGTTGTCGGCTCAAAAATCCACAGATGCCGCACTCTAAAGAAATGCTCACAGAGAATATATCACGGCTTCGACCAATGTCAGTACATAGTAAGGCTCATTTTGGTGCCGAATCGTCAGGTCGGGACGTCGGATATCCGGTCCGTGCTGTTCTCAAAGCGTCTGCGGCTCGAGACGAAAAACACGCCGCTCCAAGCCACTGGAGGCAGACACAGCCACGCGATGAAGGACGTCCACGACGCGATCTGAAGAAAGGAAACATAAAACATAAAGTACCGAAGTGTGACATCATTTAAAAGGGATAGTTCACCTTGAAATTGTTTTGGTTTCAATATAAGGAGACACATGAACGAAACATATTAGTTAAGGCTTGACGATAATCGGTCAAAGGAAAAAAAAAGGTTTTTAATTCTTAAGTTTTGAGTTTGTGACGTCACGAACGAAACATATTAGTGAAGGCTTGATGATAATCGGTCAAAGGAAAAAACAGTTTTTATTCTACATTTTGATTTTGTGACGTCACGTGCTCTCTTATAATAATGCTGTGTCCCTTTTTTTTTTTAAAACGTCCATTTGCTCAAAAGGATATTTACTCTTTCTTCTGTGTATTTTATATGTCATTAGATACATGATTTTACGCACATGTCGCTATGAAAAGAATATATTCCTACATCAAACAACATAAAAAAAGTCAATTTATGGAAAAAAGTAATAAGAGAGCATCTCGCACGTGACGTCCCAAAATCAAAATTTTAAAATCAGAATGTTCCTTTGACCGATTTTCGTAAAACATTCACTAACATTTTCCTTTCGCGTGTCCCCTTTTATTGAAATCCAAAACAATTTCAGGGCGATCTCTTTCATCACATTGCTTCTTATGCTAACTATGCGGGTAGAGCAAGCAGCGGTGATCACAACGTGGACTGTGATTGGGAATGCCCAACACTAGGCCGCTAGACAATATCGGACCCGTCCGTTGAACCCCCCACTGGAGTGATTTTGTTTTGGTCTTGGCAACATGCTCATATGACGGCACTACTTCGGGTACTGTATAGAAGAATATAGAATATTGTGGCAATATCGTCTGCGGCGACCATGGCGACCTTTATACCTTTATGAAACATGTAAAGACATTCAGTGTTGACATGGACCCCATTGCATAAAACTTCCCATTGATGGTAGCTTTGCTATCACTGGCAACAGCTTCTTTGGAAACTTTAAATTTGATTGGTTGATGGGCGATATTACCATGGTAATTACCATTGATTACATAGTAACCATTAATGGTAAGTTTTATGCAACGGGGCCCTGGTGTTCTCCACCTGATATCACTGTGTATCAAAATGATGCGAGAAGACGAAACTGTTGCACGCATCGAGTTAAAGGGCATATACTGTAATGGGAAGACCAAAAGCCTTCAAAAGGTGATCGTGAGCAATCTTCTTGCCAATGGTCTTAAATTCATGTATTGTCTATTTTAGAAACTTGCTGAAAGTTATTTGCCCTTTAAATGATCCACATTTGTAGTTATTAGTAATTAAATCACAAATCCCCCAAATGTTCGGGCCGAACATTTGGAGAATCTCACTGATAATCATTAATTACTCCAAATGTAGATCATTTGGGGGAAAATAGCTTTCAGCAAATTTCTAAAATGGGCAATACATGAATTTAAGACCATTGGCAAGAAGATTGCTCATGATCATCTTTTGAAGTCCTTTTTGTCTTCCCAGTACAGTATATGCCCTTTAAACTTGAAAGTGCTTCTGACAAACCTCGGTCCACTGGAAGATGTGGGCCATGCTGTATAGGCTTATAGGGTTTCAATCATTGTAACTTACCCTCAATAGTAACTACCATGGCTACAGCCGATGATCTCTCATTACTGCACATGTCGCCATGGTAACTACCATTGATGATAAGTTACAATAATTGAAAACCTATATGCAAAACGACCCCCGATGATTGTGAAATGAATGTAACGATTAGGGCTCGTATTTACAACGGTAGTTTAACTAAATAGGGCCTACGTGAACTATACCTGGGCCCCGCTGCAGAAAACTTACCATTGATGGTAACTCTGCCATTAATGGTAACTACCATGGTAACATAGATCGAAAGCCAATCAAATACAAGATTTTAATTGAAGTTGCCATTGGTAGCAAAGTTATCATTAATGGTAAGTTTTATGCAACGGGGCCCTGGAGTAACTTTATGGGCGCCAAGTAAAACAACATGAGTCCTTATAATACTTTAATATAGTTGGTTTATTCCTCGGAATCACCACAGTTTTAAAGACAGCCCGTCCCTTTTTCAGATCACCACAAAACCATCGAAACATTGGAAAAACATACAGAGAAGTGTTAGCAAGCTGTATGTTCATAATTTGAAACTGATACGTAGTGTAAAATTCAAATAATGCACGTAAACAACGTCTGATTAATAGTCTTTACCTCAGGCTCTTAGCAGTTTGTGTTGAAATATATGCTTTATTGATTAATCTGTTTATTAAATTATAAAACATATAAAATATTATAAAACAATTATAAAAAAAATTGTTCTATAGAAGGAATCATCTCCAAAGTTTGGTAATTACTCATAAAATTAGGATTTCACACATGCATAATAACCACATAGATACCTTAACAAAGACTAATACTTTTTTCGTAGTACGAAAAAAAATCGGTTTGAAATTGAACGGCTGAAACTTTTTACATAGCCTATACAGAAAGCTTCAACATGCTATATTCTTAGAAATGGTCACACTTTCTTCAATTTACGATCGTGATAGACGATTTCAAATTTTAAGCTTGCAAAAGAGACGGACAATCCTTAAAGTATTTACACATTGAATTATTTATATCACACACTGCTGTGATTCTATGAAGGGAATCAATGATTTTGTGACAGTATCAGATGATTCATTTTGCACCCCGTCAAGTTGGTCTACGTTTAGTACGCGGTCTAGGTGAAACCACCGTTGTGTAGACGGGGGAAGGTATTCTGCGCCTGGTTGTGTATCAATGGGGCAAGAATGCATAAATGGCACCCAAAGAGTTAAAAGGCATATACTGTACTGGGAAGACAAAAAAAGCCTTCAAAAGGGTGGTCGTGAGCAATCTTCTTACCATTGGTTTTAAATTCATGTATTGTACATTTTAGAAACTTGATGAAAGTTATTTGCCCTCAAATGATCTACATTTGCAGTTATTAGTGATTAAATCACAAATCCTCAAAATGGTTGGGCCGAACAATTTCAGGATTTGTGATTTAGTCACTAATTACTCCATATGCGGATCATTTTAGGGGCAAGTAAAGTTCAGCAAGTTTCTAAAAATGGACAATACATGAATTCAAAAAAATTGGAAGGAAGATTGCTCACGACCACCTTTTGAAGGCTTTTTGTCTTCCTAGTGCAGTATATGCCCTTTAAAGACTGACCATCGTGAGTTATAGATGACGCTTAACGAAATGCACATCGTCAGCACCATGACAGGGATAGTCCACCCTGAAATTAAATTGGTTTCAATAAAAGAAGCATGAAAGAAACATGTTTGTGAAGGTTTGATGAAAATCCGTCAAAGGATAAGACTGCAGTTTTTAAAATTTTTATTTTGTGACGTCACGTGCGAGTTGCTCTTCTATATGTTGTGTACATTTTGTTTTGTAAATAGTCAAAAGGAAATGCATCATTTTTTTTATCTGTGCATTTGACACATCATTAGAAACAATTTATGCACACATACCTTTCTGAAGAAAAAAATGCTTCATCAAAATCAGAAAAAGAGCAATTTATGGTATCATACAGCACACAACATATGTGAGAGCACATCGCACGTGACGTCACAAAATTGAAATTTCAAAAGATTATAGCTTTATTATCCTTTAACGGAGTTTCGTCAAAGGATAATTGTATAGTCATATTTCTGCTTTTATTAAACCAACTTTCAGGGTGAACTCTTTCATTAAATTCGCAATCCTATATATTGTATCGTTTTTTTTTCCCAAACCCGTCTGATGCGAATGCACGGACCAATCAGTGAGACGCACAAAGTAGCTCAGGGATTCATCGGAACTAGACACGTATATGTGTCACTGAGTGAAATCGTATAGCAATTAAGTAAATATCGTCTTTTAATGAGTTTGATATTTAAAAAAACTTACGAAAATCTGTGAAAGCGAAATGGCGAAGAATGTAAGTGTTTTGTAAAGCGCCATCTACAGGTTTACGACGCGACGGTCAGTCTTTAAATTTGAAAATGTTTCTGGCCATTTTATTTATTAATTTTTTAAAATGAAAATATGCGCGCTGAAAATCATGAGAGAAAAAGAGTGAAATGAAATGTCAAAGATTAAATGCACCTCTAACAAAAATTATTAACAATATGACATCTAATTGGTATACTAAACAAACTAAATGTGCTCAGGGTCGTAGACTCCTTTCCGGAGAGCCAGTCACCTCCTTAGTGACGTGTAGCTGCATTCGACCCACTATATGCTGGCGTGTACATAATCGGGTGTGACTAAACACGCGCCTAAAATCAACCAACAACAACAACAACAACACCAACAACCAACCTCGGCCAAGTGAAGGACATCATAGAACTTGGTGCCGTCTCTGACGTGGGAGCCCTCTACCCACGTGACCTTCTGAAATTCCCTGCAGCTTTACGTGGTTCCAAGATGAGGAGGAACATGAAATCAAGAAAGGAAGTTAGAGCAAGGAGCTCTACACATAAAAATATAACGACATTCTTTCTTTTACAAGTTACAAGATAATTCAGTCCCGCTATTTCACAACAAGGAAAGGAAAGGTTCGATTCCGCCCTGTATTTGTCATGACCTACTGCTGCTATGACACAATGCTTTGAATACGCTATTGTGTCACGTTCACCCAGATTTTTCAGTAGGTCATGCATGCATTCACCTATCAAATTCCAGGAAAAATTATTTAGAAACTCGTCGCCATGGAACATAAACTTAAATGCGAAATCTATATAAAGCTTTCATTTGTGACTAGAAGGAGAGTAAACAAATACCATGAATACGGCTGGTAGTTCTCCAATGCATGTGTGTGCCTATGTCAATCGTGTCTATGTGGGTACGTGTGTGTGTGTGTGTGTGTGTGTGTGTGTGTGTGTGTATGTGTGTGTGTGTGTGTGTGTGTATGTGTGTGTGTGTATGTGTGTGTGTGTGTGTGTGTGTGTGTGTATGTGTGTGTGTGTGTGTATGTGTGTGTGTAATATATATATATATGTGTGTGTGTGTGTGTGCTTGTTTGTATGTGTGCGTAGACGTATGTACGTCTGTATAAAAAAATGGCCCCGACCTTTCTAAAAATACAAAAGATATATACGCCATATGTTGTACCATCAAATAAAAACTATAATTGATGTAATTCTTCTTCTAAACTAATCTCAAGTACTATGTCATTCACCG
>OZ022579.1:23324769-23382269 GCA_963669155.1 Arbacia lixula | reverse complement strand
GTATCAGAAATAAACGATAATGATTGGTACGCTACATAATTTCAGGACAAATATTCTTCGTTCATTCCTACTGATGGGACCTGAGGGTGTTTCACCAAACTGTTCTTAAGCTACGAACGACTTTACGCACGGCTGGTGAAGCTTTCTAGTGCTAAATCAGATTCTCAATCATTTTGATTCCCATCAGCCAAAGTTGAAATCCAATCTTTATCAATTAGCTCCCACTCTGTTGAGACCAGAACAAATTGGGTGTCTCATTAAGCACACGAAAATGTCACCAGTCGTGCGTAAAGTCGTTCTTACCCAGGTCGAAATTCCCATAGAAACCAGTAGAAACCAGTAGAGACCGTCTACTGGTTTCTACTGGTCCAGTAGAGTCTACTGGTCTGAAGAGGAACTACGAAATCAAACCAGTAGAAACCAGTAGAAACCAGTAGAGTCTAATGTGTTGAAGACCAGTAGAAACCAATAGAAACCAGTGAGATCTAATGTTTTGAGAAGGAGTGTGAAAAAAACAAAGTCAAACCAGTAGAAACCATTAGAGACCAGTGGATTCTAATGGTAGTGAAGACCAGCAGAAACCATTAGAATCCACTGGTCTCTAATGGTTTCTACTGGTTTGATTTTTTTTTCACACTCCTTCTCAAACCACTAGATCTCACTGGTTTCTATTGGTTTCTACTGGTCTTCAATACCATTAGAATCCACTGGTCTCTAATGGTTTCTACTGGTTTGACTTTGTTTTTTTCACACTCCTTCTCAAACCATTAGATCTCACTGGTTTCTATTGGTGTCTACTGGTCTTCACTACCATTAGAATCCACTGGTCTCTAATGGTTTCTACTGGTTTGACTTTGTCTTTTTTTACACTCCTTTTCAAACCTTTAGATCTCACTGGTTTCTATTGGTTTCTACTGGTCTTCAATACCATTAGAATCCACTGGTCTCTAATGGTTTCTACTGGTTTGACTTTGTTTTTTTTACACTCCTTTTCAAACCATTAGATCTCACTGGTTTCTATTGGTTTCTACTGGTCTTCACTACCATTAGAATCCACTGGTCTCTAATGGTTTCTACTGGTTTGACTTTGTCTTTTTTTACACTCCTTTTCAAACCTTTAGATCTCACTGGTTTCTATTGGTTTCTACTGGTCTTCAATACCATTAGAATCCACTGGTCTCTAATGGTTTTTACTGGTTTGACTTTGTTTTTTTACACTCCTTTTCAAACCATTAGATCTCACTGGTTTCTATTGGTTTCTACTGGTCTTCAATACCATTAGAATCCACTGGTCTCTAATGGTTTCTACTGATTTGACTTTGGTTTCTTTTACACTCCTTTTCAAACCATTAGATCTCACTGGTTTCTATTGGTGTCTACTGGTCTTCACTACCATTAGAATCCACTGGTCTCTAATGGTTTCTACTGGTTTGACTTTGTCTTTTTTTACACTCCTTTTCAAACCTTTAGATCTCATTGGTTTCTATTGGTTTCTACTGGTCTTCAATACCATTAGAATCCACTGGTCTCTAATGGTTTCTACTGATTTGACTTTGGTTTCTTTTACACTCCTTTTCAAACCATTAGATCTCACTGGTTTCTATTGGTTTCTACTGGTCTTCACTACCATTAGAATCCACTGGTCTCTAATGGTTTCTACTGGTTTGACTTTGTTTTTTTTACACTCCTTTTCAAACCATTAGATCTCACTGGTTTCTATTGGTTTCTACTGGTCTTCAATACCATTAGAATCCACTGGTCTCTAATGGTTTCTACTGGTTTGACTTTGTTTTTTTCACACTCCTTCTCAACCATTAGATCTCACTGGTTTCTATTGGTGTCTACTGGTCTTCACTACCATTAGAATCCACTGGTCTCTAATGGTTTCTACTGGTTTGACTTTGTCTTTTTTTACACTCCTTTTCAAACCTTTAGATCTCACTGGTTTCTATTGGTTTCTACTGGTCTTCAATACCATTAGAATCCACTGGTCTCTAATGGTTTCTACTGGTTTGACTTTGTTTTTTTTACACTCCTTTTCAAACCATTAGATCTCACTGGTTTCTATTGGTTTCTACTGGTCTTCACTACCATTAGAATCCATTGGTCTCTAATGGTTTCTACTGGTTTGACTTTGTCTTTTTTTACACTCCTTTTCAAACCTTTAGATCTCACTGGTTTCTATTGGTTTCTACTGGTCTTCAATACCATTAGAATCCACTGGTCTCTAATGGTTTTTACTGGTTTGACTTTGTTTTTTTACACTCCTTTTCAAACCATTAGATCTCACTGGTTTCTATTGGTTTCTACTGGTCTTCAATACCATTAGAATCCACTGGTCTCTAATGGTTTCTACTGATTTGACTTTGGTTTCTTTTACACTCCTTTTCAAACCATTAGATCTCACTGGTTTCTATTGGTGTCTACTGGTCTTCACTACCATTAGAATCCACTGGTCTCTAATGGTTTCTACTGGTTTGACTTTGTCTTTTTTTACACTCCTTTTCAAACCTTTAGATCTCATTGGTTTCTATTGGTTTCTACTGGTCTTCAATACCATTAGAATCCACTGGTCTCTAATGGTTTCTACTGATTTGACTTTGGTTTCTTTTACACTCCTTTTCAAACCATTAGATCTCACTGGTTTCTATTGGTTTCTACTGGTCTTCACTACCATTAGAATCCACTGGTCTCTAATGGTTTTTACTGGTTTGACTTTGTTTTTTTACACTCCTTTTCAAACCATTAGATCTCACTGGTTTCTATTGGTTTCTACTGGTCTTCAATACCATTAGAATCCACTGGTCTCTGATGGTTTCTACTGGTTTGACTTTGTTTTTTCACACTAATAGAAACTAGTGAGATATAATGTTTTGAAAAGGAGTATGAAAAATTCAAAGTCAAACCAGGAGAAACCATTAGAGACCAGTGAGATCTAATGGTTTGAAAAGGAGTGTGAAAAATACAGAGTCAAACCAGTAGAAACCATTAGAGACCAGTGAATTCTCCTGGTATTGGAGATCAGTAGAAACCAATAGAAACTAGTGAGATATAATGTTTTGAAAAGGAGTATGAAAAATACAAAGTCAAACCAGTAGAAACCAATAGAAACCAGTGAGATCTAATGGTTTGAAAAGGAGTGTGAAAAATACTAAGTCAAACCAGTAGAAACCATTAGAGACCAGTGAATTCTACTGGTAATGGAGACCAGTAGAAACCAATAGAAACCAATAGAAATAGAGATGCTCATGAATATTCATGCATGTATTTACGTGTCCTAATTTTGTACTTTTAAATAGATAACCTCCACCTAACCAGATAAAAGGAATTTTACCAAGTAATGATTTCAAGTTTAAACATAAAATAGTGAATGTCACCTTCTTAAGTGAAGACAATAATGATAACAACAACAAAAATGATCTTCTTAAATGTAAGTTGTAGTAACCAATATCTTATGAACCTTATAACCGTACTGCTATATATATGAAAGTCTGTGGAGGAAAGGGCAGGAATTAGGATAGGTATAGGTTAGAATAGGAATAAATATAGGATAGGATAGGATAGGATTAGGTTGAAACGATAAGGTAATATGCCATAATTCGGATTATCATATACTAAATTTAAAACAATATTTCATCAATATTTTTAATTTTGATTCCTATTGGTCTCCTGATGACTCCAGTAGGTATTCTACTAGTTTCTACTGGTATTCTGATGGATCCAGGAGAAATTGCTACTGGTTTCTACTGGCACTCTAACTGGTATTTTTCTAATGGTTTCTACTGGAAATCATTTCACTTTCCATATTCAAACCAGTAGAAAAATTCCAGTAGAAACCAGTAGGAAGCTCTATTGGATCCAGTAGAGATTCCTACTGGTTTCTACTGGTCTTCTACTGGTCTTCTATTGGATCCAGTAGAGATTCCTACTGGTTTCTACTGGTATTCTACTGGTCTTCTATTGGTCTTGTATTGGATCCAGTAGAAATTTCTACTGCTGGTTTCTACTGGTATTCTACTGGCATTTTTCTAATGGTTTCTACTGGAAATCATTTCACTTTCCATATTCAAACCAGTAGAAAAATTCTAGTAGAAACCAATAGGAAGCTCTATTGGATCCAGTAGAGATTCCTACTGGTTTCTACTGGTCTTGTATTGGATCCAGTAGAGATTCCTACTGGTTTCTACTGGTATTCTACTGGTCTTCTATTGGTCTTGTATTGGTCTTGTATTGGTCTTGTATTGGATCCAGTAGAGATTTCTACTGGTTTCTACTGGTATTCTACTGGCATTTTTCTAATGGTTTCTACTGGAAATCATTTCACTTTCCATATTCAAACCAGTAGAAAATTTCCAGTAGAAACCAGTAGAAATTCTAATGGTTTTTCTCTACTGGTTTCTACTGGTTTTTCGTCCTGGGTAGCTTACCAACAGCTTGGTGAAACACCCCCAGACAACCGGACGTGCTACTGTACATGTAGAAATAATTTTTTTCTGACATTAATGCCATTTGATTATGATACGCCGTTTGTTGAGCTGCTTAAGAGTTACCGTCAACTCAAGAGTAAATCGGCGCCTAAAAGTCACATCCGTATGCGTTAGTCAACGCGCAAGTGAATGCGTCAATTTATCAATCGAAATGAAAACCAACTAATCAGACAACACCATATTCTGTACGGATTCGAAACGTCATTACGTTTATTTACTGACGCATTGACAAGGGTTCCATGATTTAGACTAGGCTGTGTGAACAACGCTGTGACTGAATAGTAAACTTGCATTACCCAACCTCAAGAAATATTAGGTTAACATATTATATTTTTTTTTTATTGGTCACGGTACAATGCGCTTTGCGTGGGTTTCAAGTCAAGCGGAGCGGATAGCGAAGAATTGTTCTGCAAAACAGATATCTACAATTGTCCTAGATAGCAAGCGTGATTGTCTCTCCATTGCCATATTACAGCAGATTTATGATACAACTCATTTCAATCTGCGCTCTGTAAATATCTCTACTACACGCCACGTAGCACGATATAGACCTATATATATGTTTTATATGTCCTATATCGTATATTTCTCATAATGTATGCGCATTAGGACACTCATGTACACTCTCTGTGGAACTTGGCTGGTTATTCATATGAATGTTGTTTAGCTGTCCTCGCTGAAATCACATTGGATACGAAGGTGTTCACATGATAAGTCAAAATGGATACGTATTACGATCTGGACATGGTCTCAAGCATTTACCAAAACCCTACGTAAGTATATAGGATCTATGGAGGGAAGGGGATGGTGGGGGGGGGGGGGGGGGGGCAGTGGTTACGGTTTGATCTTGTGTAATGAGAAGTCATTACATATCTGACTGTGGAAGTGTCGATACAATTATATATACATGTTCCCACGATTCATGCCACGACTGAGATTACTTCATGTGAGCTTTTCAAGTATAGTGCGTTCATTCTTGTTTGGTATAAAGTGTGGGCGAGGGAACTTTTGGGCAGATCGTGAAAGTCCTTGAAAGGCATGACAATAACTACTCCTATCTCCTCGATTCTACTTGTATCAAATCATGTAATCCCGTCACGGTGAGTTATTCATATCAGACCATGAACAATGGTACCCAACAAAGGATCACAGATCGTTACACATCGTGGGAATCACATTGATTTCCAACAGAGCACAGAGAAGGGAGTGGGGGGGGGGGGGGGGTTGCGGGGTTGAGTTTAATTGTTCTAGGTTGATTATCATCCTGATAAAATGCAATCTCTTGCGCCCTTCTTCAATTTGAACCAGCGATCACAACTGACTTATTTTCCGTATTGATCGTGGACATACTTGGAACAGTAGGATCACTAAGATTAGTCCACGGCTCGCGACAGGATTGAAAGGGTGGCATGAATGGAGATATTTTTCATAATGATGGGTCATCTTTGCATGATGTAATACAAAAGCAAACAGCCTCCTTTTTTCAACATCTTTGTTGAAGATCATATACTAGCACGAAATGTGTGTCTATAATCGGCATTTCCTTCACATGGTCTCGGTTCATCTACTTACTTGGCAATTTATTCATGTAATTGTTGATATTTTTAAATTTTATCATTGATATCATTTCCTTGTTGATTGTATGTTTTTTATATCCTTTTTTTTTATAAAAGATTATATTGTGACATTCTCTTTATTATCATCATTTTTACCATTGTCGTTATCTGCATACGATGGATAATAAAAGCATACTTAAGATTGAAAAGGGACTCCTGGAAGAAAACGCGTACTTCTATCGATTAAGGCGAGAAGTGTTGTGGAAAAAAAATAAATTCATTCATGGAATTTGGAAACAAATTTGCTGAATGAAGATGTACATCCTACTCTAGATATATAGTTAAAAACAAAATAATGATAATATGCATTTGTTGCATAATAACACAAAAAAATGCTGTGCTCAAGTGTCGTAGGATTGATTACCTGGGGCTTTGCCATGTGGGAACATTGTGATATGATGCAAAAGGTGCAGCCATGAATTAAGGAATCATATGTAGAATTTTAAGAGGGGCGCTTGTGCTTTGGAAGGCAATATCTGAGGTCAAACGCCGCCAGTTCCGCGATTTTGGTTTGAATAGGAAGGAACAAAAGTATTCATTACCATAGAAATAACAATATTGTGTATAATAAATAAAGCAGAAGATGGTATGGGAGGTCAAACCTTTCCTTTTGTTTAAATTCTACAGGTTCAGCTTTACGTGCACGATGGCAATTTTATGTATCTTCTTCCTCTTCCTTATCATCGGATGCCTCAATTACAATTGCTGCAACCGTTTCAGCAAGACACCATCTAACCCGGAAGCGGAAAGGAATAGTATAAATTCGCAAGTTATGAGGTCAAGTCCTCACACACTGCCCTCACCAATTGAACTAGACATTGCGAATCGTCGAAACTTCCGAGTGCTGGAAGAGTACATGAAGTCTACGATGAAGGCGAGGACGCATTCACACAGCCCTCCGCCATCGTACGAGGAAGCCATCCGTGATCAGCCACCAGCGCATATACCGAGGCGGAGACGTAGTGAAGGGGACATTGACGCGAGTACGACCTCGAGCGTGGCGTCGTATCTGCGATTGCATGAACCGCCATAGAGCAACGGGACACACTAGTTTAAGTCATTGCGCCATGTAGAATATAGTGCTAATCGGCTACCTACTCCATCTCCATCGATAGCAAACGTTTATACGAGAAGCTTATCTTCTGACTGAATCCTCTCAGTACCAGGCCATGAAAACCACAATGACTTACCACACATCTCTACGTCAATGGCGCTTAGAGGATTAACCTTGCCGCCAAGAAAAATAAAATCGTACATTTGCAGACAACCCTCGCGATTTCCTGATACACCGTTCGATCCCAATTACTACAGCCACACAGCACTCTCCAAGAAATTTGTGCTGAATTTGTCAGCATAATCAATACCAAAGGTGAAAGCTCAACAGAGATAAGAAGAGGACTGGAAATAGCAAGATGTAAAGTGCAGACGATGTCAAACATCTTCAAGAGCCACGGCATGTCACTTGGTCTGACAGTTCAATTTCTTCGTGCAACTACGTTCTCCATCAAGGATATTGTTAATCCAGGTTGCGATTCGTGGGCCATGCCCGGCAAAGGATGTTCCTTGTCCAACTGTCCAACATCATCGATTCAAAACTAACGATGAAAAAAATAGTCCACATCTATTTTTTGGTCAACTTAATCAACGAAGTGGCATAATTATGTTGAGGAGCAATTTTAACAAGCTTCAGGATTGGTTTATATCTAGGCCTATTCTTGATTTTTGATGAGGATGAATTGGTAAAATGAGTTTCTATCAGCAAACTGATTCATTACAAGTTTAGTGGTATCATTGGGCACGGTGTTATATTCTTATAATTTTTTTTTATCAAAACCATAATTATGCAATATATTTTCTTTTGTCAGCTTGTATTATAATCGATGTATGAATTGTACGCCAACCATTTTTCGTAAGGATATCAATTTAGTTGTTAAACTGCCGTTTATGCATTTGCGTAAAAGAACTCGTAATAAACCATTATTGAATTGAATTCAATCGAAATAGTGGTGCTACAGAAGGCTTGCGTGGGTCCCGACTGGATAAAACTGGTACAAAGCGAATAATTTGAAGGGGAATTATGGTAAGGAGAAATGGTAGGATAATGACAAAATAACTGGGCCCGTTCAATAAAGCTCACCATTAATGGTAACTCTGTCATCAATGGTAACTACCTTGGTAACACTGTGCAACCGATAATCAAATTCATGGTTTCCATAGAAGTTGCCATTGATAGCAAAGTTACCATAAATGGTGAGTTTTATGCAACAGGGCCCATGAAGCACCTGAATCAACTTTGACTGATGATCTGGAGAGACTACCAAGAGGAGGACGGATAGGTGAAACTTACTTGGTCGATAACAAGAAGGGAATAATGCCCCCTCGATAAGACCAAGGTCCCCTTGCATAAAACTTGATGGTAACTTTGCTACCAAAGGCAAATTCTATTGAAACCTTTAATTTGATTGGCTGTTGAGTATTGTTACCATGGTAGTTACCATTAATGGCAGAGTTACCATTAAGTGTAAGTTTTATGCAACGGGGCCCAGGGCAGCGTCGATCATGTACCGCTAGTTGAAGCAGGGAGGTGTCAGGAAGGAGTAGAAACTCAACCGTAACATATTCAAGCATTTTTATGGATACTAAAGCGTGCTAATGAATTTATGGGATTCAATCATTGTCAACATGATATCTTAAGCTGTACATTTTCATTAACATTGTGCGTTTGTGTGCGTTTGCGTGCAGCTGAGACATTTTACTTGAAATACTTTTTTTTTTTTTTTTTACTAATATCTATTATGCTTATGGGAGTATTGATGCCATTTACAGAACTGGACAAGCGAAATGAGACTCTACATTTCTTTTGTTTTCTATGAGAAGTCATTTCTACACAGTCACGTTCGTAATTGTTAAAACACCTTAAAAGCACATGTTGAAAACAGATGACAGTTCGGCAGCGCTGAGCATGGGTACAAATAAAAAAGGTTGAGTCATATCCTTTAACAACAGAGTCCTGGTTGAAGATAGTGCAGCTGATTTTAGTGAGTGCAATGAACAAACAATGCTGCAAAATATCAACAAAACGAAAGAAATAAGAAACGAGTGAACCATTCTCGAGTACGATATATCCTTGAGTTTGGTTGGTCATGCTGGTCACTCCTGAGCTCGATAATGAGCTCCTCTCAGGTTTTTGTGTGTAGTAATCATAAAGATTATGCCAAAATGCACGTGGAGCTTTCCTTTTTGCAAGCCCAAAACATACAGGGGTATAAATTCCATGGTGTATAGATGACCATGTAAGAGCTTATAACATATTTTTCGGAACTGAATGCCAGCCGTAAATTGTGCAATGATTGTGGCAACAATGCATTCTGTTTGGAATGATTAGATCCGACTTCATTGTGAAAAGAAATGTGTTTATTTGCGCTAAGAGGCACGCTAGAGGCAAATATTACTCTATCTGTCTGTATTGTTCCGTATCTGAACATCTTTAGCAACGGTCACGCAAGTATGAATTTCACGGAAAGAGAGACACTAGCACACATATAAAAATAGAAATACATGTATAGAAAAGGTACTACTGGTGAGGCACTGGAGGGTCCATGGTAAAATGACCTATTGAAATGGAAAAAGAATTTCACCAGATTGCTTAAAGATCAATGACTCGTGAATCAATAATGCACAATGAATAAACATAAATACTCAGCACAATGTGGAGAGGGGAAAAGAGAGGGAAAGAGAAGGGGAAAGAGGGGGTAGAGGGAGAGAGGGAGGGAGAGAGAGAGAGAGAGAGAGAGAGAGAGAGAGAAAGAGAGAGAAAGAAAGAGAGAGAGAGATCGGGGAAAGAAAGGAAGAGAGTGAGAGACAGCGCGGAAGAGAGGGAAAGAAAGAGAGAGAGAGAGGGAGAGAGAGAGAGAGAGAGAGAGGGGGGGGGGAGGGAAGGAGTCGGGGGGGGGGGGGGGTAGGGTAATAGAGACACAGGCACATAGAAAAATAGAAATACGTGTATAGAAAAGGCACTACTGGGGTCCATGGTTTAATTTAGCTCTCAGAATAGAGATACGCGAGAGAAAAAAAAATGTAGTTTCATGCAGAGATAACACATTGACAAGTTTGAACGATCAATACTAACCCACTCATAAATGGGAGTGTCAATATCGAGCCAACCAAGAATATTACAGTCATGGCCAGTGTACATCTCTACGTACAATGCATCTCGCACGTGACGTCACAAAATCAAAACCTTAAAATAAAATAACTTTCTTTTCCTTTGACTGATTTGCGTCAAACCTTCACTAATATGTCTCTTTCACGTGTCTCCTTTTATTGAAACCAAAATAATTTCCGGGTGAACTATCCCTTTAAGGGCTTTTTACGAACTTCATGAACGGAACCGGAAGGAGGAAGCTCCACACTTTGAGCTTGGGGCCTGCTCACAGTTTTCTGCCCGCCATGCCTTTCTTCAATCAGACTGACTGACAACGTACTTACAATGCCGTATTGTCCTGCTAGGGGCGTGGTATAAACGTGAGGCAGTCGTGCATCAATTCCAGTACAGAAAATGGCAGGAAAATACGCTTATTTTATTTTCAGCGAGGTAGTCGTGACCTTCACTTGACCTCTCGAACCGCGGAAAACGTCTCCTTTTCAAACTGCGATATCTTTATGAATATACCATATTTTCGTGCGCTTTTGAAATTTCCTTTTTCTTTTGTAAAAAACATTTCAATAAAACAGGTGGAATAAATGTCTACTTAGACGCTAATATCGTGCTTTTATGTCAACATTTGAGAAATTAATGGCACCTGCTTATATTTCTGTAAGTTCAATATTCTTGGTACCATGGTGTTGTCATAGCGATATTCATCTTATGGGTGACAGTTATCACTTAGAAATGACTCAATCTTCATTGCTACTATTCTGGCAACTAAATATTCATAAAACTTTAAACTTGGATTAGGTTTTCTATCAAAATTACCTTTTTGGTTCATATCGTTTCCATGGCAACTTCTATTTTCCGGCATGATTGTGATCTCTTATGACTTAAATTCCAATCTAAATCATCTGGGCACCTTCATAAGTGTATACTTGAAAACTAAGAGAACTAAGAAAGCTGGAGATATCGCAGTTTGAAAGGGAGACCTTTTTCGCGGTTCGAGAGGTCAAGTGAAGGTTACGACTACCGAGCTGAAAATAAAATCGCATGTTTTCTGCTGCCTTTTTTTTTTCTGCGTCCCTTTGAAAACGAATAGCACAAATGTTTTATTTTTGAGCCCAAACAAAACTGGAATCGAATTCTCCGCTGGAGTACTGGCTTTCCAAATCTGTAACTGGTGTTGCCGTCCAATTTGTAGAAGGGTCAGGATCCAGCAAAATCTGAGAGCTTACATATATATCGGTTGCGAAGTCCGTACGATTTCTGAAATATCGCGTTACTTTGAAGACGAATAGCACAAATGTTTTATTTTTGAGCCCCCAAAAATATTGGAATCAGAATCTCCGCTGAAGTATTGGCTTTTTAGAGCCGTAACTGTCGTTGCCGTACAATCCATAGAAGGGTCAGGATCCAGCAAGGTCTGAGAGCTTACATATTTAAAAAAAAAAATGAGGCCTGTTTTTGAAAGCAAATAACATAAAAACTCCTTTGCGGATTTCGAAAAAAAAATGAAAATATTTATTGAGAAACATACAATCTCAATCCCTGTCTAAAAAATTCCTGATCAGTATGCTTACAGAAGACACCAGCAAAAGATCTCGCGAGCATGTCGAATTCCTTCATAATCTAGGTGCAGCAAAGTCTGCGCGTGAGATTTCGCGAGACGAAAAATAAAACGCTCACGATTTCTATAGAACGAGCGAGCGCTGCCGATTGACTGACATGTGAAAACAATATATTCCCATGTTGCGCTTTGCCCGATCTGAACTCGACATCAACGTATTGCGGACTGGAGAAAGCAGAGATAAACGTACCAACATCTATTCATGAACGAACTACAATCGTTTTCTAGAATCATTTAGTGACAGTTACACGTTCACGACCACAGTCCGTTTTACGATTTTGTTTGGAGGGGGTAGGACAAAGGATGTTTGGGCACATGGATAGCCATCCCTTTGAAGAAGGTTTGATTCCGCCACTTAATATTCATGACTAGCAGCTGCTCTCAACAATATAATGCATACGCGTTTGAGCCACGTTCACCTGGATTTTATAATAGGTCGTACACATTCCTATACATGTATAAATTTCAGCTTTCGCTGCTGAACTTTTAATTTTGTCACTAAGTGTTTGTTACGTAGTTAATAAGGACAAACGAATACAAAATTTGATACTTTTGAGATGAGAATACTAGCTTGGGCGCAGCTGGGCACGCTCTCCATGTTACTTGTCCGAAATAAAAATATCTGAAAGTAACGTTTCATGCAATGTTTTAATGGAATATGATGCGGAACATTGTGAAATTGAGACTTTTGTACTGCAACTTGATATCTCGTTTAGAGCCTTTTTGCTACATTGTAACAATATTGCTCGACGGAATATTTATAGATGCATCGTAGGTATTACATGTCACAACTGCACAAGTATATGGGGTGAGGATATTTCCGCAAATTCTTCTGCGCATCCGATTTTGTTTATACGTCAAATCCAGGCAAAAATCATCCAGAGAATCGGCGGCTTCGAACGTGGGTGATCAAAGAGAAAATCTTTGTAAAGCGTTCTTTTGTCACTAGAAGCAGAATACAGTGAATCTGCATTAATTAAATGGTTGCTGGCACCCCATGTGCTTAAAGGTCCCCTGACAACAAAATATATGTTGACTTCTGCTGGTGTATAATGGTATGTATATTACAAAATCACTTAGTGTGTAATTAAAATATATTTCATATATTTTTAATTAATTTTTCTACATTTTTTCTTCAGTGCTGCTGAGCCCAGCCTCCGAAAATTGCATCCTACTCGAGATTCCCACGGTGAAATCATCAAAGGTAGAAATGAGAGAACTAGAGAGAACTGTGCAACGTACGCACCATTGTCTGCGGAGACAGTACATGAACCCATGAATCTCAAACATGTCTAATTGTAATTATCCTCCTGTTTTTTTCTAATCACAAAAGACTTGTAATATGACTATTACCCAAGCAGAACAGTAGTACGTGATTAATGTGTACACTTGATTCGCTTGCTTGCGTGTTTACACACAAGTCAAACTTCATCGTTATGCTCGTCTTCCTTATGTAAATATGAATGTTTTGTTTGATGTGCACTTTTTGCGTGTATGAGTTCAAACCTTAAATTTGCATTTTAATGTTCGTGGGATATCGCAATGGTAACACAACCGGCGCTTCAAGGACTGGTGTACATAACATACGTTGTACGTTGTACTTTAAAAAGACAATACAAGAGGAACGTATCATCGCTACTGAAATGTAAATATGTATGGGAGAAAGAGAGAGAGAGAGAGAGAGAGAGAGCGAGAGAGAGAGAGAGGGGGGCAAAGATGGAGGGAGAGAGAGTGAGGAGAGAGAGAGAGAGAGAGAGAGAGAGAGAGGGAGGGGAGGGATAGATACACAAGAGAGAAACAAAACTAAGGAGACAGAGCGAGAGTGAGAGAGAGAAAGCGTGAGAGAAGGAAAGAGTGTGAGAGAGAAAGAGAGAGAGAGGGAGAGAGAGAAAAAGGAGAGAGAGAGTGAGGAGAGAGAGAGAGAGAGAGAGAGAGAGAGTGAGGAGAGAGAGATAAAGAGAGAGAGAGAGAGAGAGAGAAAGCGTGAGAGAAAGAAAGAGAGCCAGAGAGAGAGAGAGAGAGAGAGAGAGAGAGGGGTGAGCGAGAATGAGGTTCGACAGGGTGTCACAGAAAGATTAACAAAATACAGAAAGAGGGAGGGAGGATTTAGGCTACAGAGAGAGGGAGAGAGAGAGAGAGAGAGAGAGAGAGAAACACGGTGAAAATTTACAAGTAGAACGAGTGAATCAAAGGTTGGAAAAGGGGCAATGTGTACCAGTACATATGAAATAGAGTGCACGGTGTAGTTAATTACTATAACACAATGCTATTTCAGACCGTGTTTCCCTCTTTATTGATCATTGAATTTGGCAAATTTCACCGTACGCAAGCCCTTGTTTTAAAGACGTTACTAGAAATTAAAATCATAGCAATCAAAGTTAATTTAGAGTTTAAAAAGCAATTATAGGATTTGAGAGTATATTTCCATAATGTTAAATGATATTAAAATATACAACCTTCTTTTTCTAGTACTCGCCTCTAGCTTTACTGAACAAATCTAATACACTTATCATTTCTTGTTTTAATAATTAACAAATACATAAACCAACAAATAATCATAATATTTTACGTTCCCTTCATTCATGTTTCAATAATCAAATAATCACAATTTTTCAATGAATAAAGAAGAATATTGTAAAGGAATATTTTAGTTGAAAGTACAAAGCAGTTGCTAAATTTTCAAATTCATACAGGCCCAATAATTTTATTTAAAATACAAAACAAACATGTGAAGAAAAAGGCGGAGAAATATATTTATGTAATTATGAATAAATGTGTATAAATTAACTTATGTAATCGGTTTCATAATAATTTATAATTGCGATATCCCTCACCTAACCCTATCATGTATGTGAAAGGAGCAATATCACAATTAGTTGGGAAATGGGTGAGAAGAAGTAATTTAAAGGGTTACTAAATTAGAAAAATAAGTTCCCATTAATCTATGTAGATTATCTGTAGATAGTCTTGTAGCCCGGGTGCGCTAAGAACAACGAACACCGCATTATGTTTAGCTAAGCTTCACACATGGAGAGACATCTAAGAAAAAAGGTTCAGTATCATGTACAGATTACACATTGACAATTTGAACAGGCAGTGAACATGATGAAAGACGACTTATACATAGGAATATCAACAGAAGGCAACCAAGCATGCTAACATTGTTAGTGGAGGGGCCCTCAGTATCAGAAAGGACGGTCGAGCAAAGTCTACGCTTCATTGTCTGCGTAAGCAGTGAGCCCATAACTCTCAAACATGTCGAAAGTTTAAAGACAGCCCGTCCCTTTTTCAGATCACCACAAAACCATCGAAACATTGGCAAAACATGTAGAGAAGTGTTAGCAAGCTGTATATTCATAATTTCAAACTGATACGTAGTGTAAAATTCAAATAATGCACGTAAACAACGTCTGATTAATATTCTTTACCTCAGGCTCTTAGCAGTTTGTGTTGAAATATCTGCTTTATTGATTAATCTGTTTATTAAATTATAAAACGCATTATAAAAAAAAATGTTCTATAGAAGGAATCATCTCCAAAGTTTGGTAATTACTCATAAAATTAGAATTTCACGCATGCATAATAACCACATAGATACTGTAACAAAGACTAATACTTTTTTCGTAGTACGAAAAAAGTCGGTTTGAAATTTAACGGCTTCAATTTAACATAAACAGAAAGCTTCAACATGCTATATTCTTAGAAATGGTCTTGAATCACATTTTCTTTAATTTACGATCGTGATAGACGAGTTCAAATTTTAAGCTTGCAAAAGGGACGGACATTCTTTAACTCTAATGAAACTAGCTCTCTATGTGCAATGCGTGTATAATACTGTAACCTGTAGTGAACATTTATCCAATAGAGCAGCAATTTATTTGGCGCACGGAGTGTTAACTCTACATGTGCCACGTGGGTATTTATTCACATGTGATACACGTAAATCTCACCTAGTGCCATTTTGTAGAGCACACAAAGGGTTAATTCGTGTACAAATGTGAAAGGCAGGCTGAACTCATATCTTTATGGATGTCTTACATGAACTCGAGATATATGTGCGGGAAGCTGTAAATAATAAATAACGATAGTACACATCGTCACAAGATAATCATTTATTTCAAGCTCAAAAAATAAAACTTCAGTAGACATCTAACACTTATCAGTCCTTATTTCATGGGGTATTTTGTCAACTCTCTGTAATACAGACGCAGGAAGTTAAAAATGAGAACATACTTAAGGCGAATACTGACAAACCGTATCCCATTTATGAATTTTAAAATAGAAACGCAATGAAAACTTAGTTGAGCTGAATATTTTATCCTGTATCTTGTGAGGATTATAATATATCGATCACGCTGTTATGTTTTTTAAGTATATCTTGCCAGCAGGATCATTCACGCTCTGTACAGCGGTGCGTATACGCTTGAGATTGAAAATAGCTCCGCGCTGTTGACATGGCAGGTGAACAAACCACAATTCTCATTATCGTGCCCGCTTCGTCGTGTGTAATATTCCTCGAGGCTTCGGATGGCCTCTGGCCGGCGGCGCTCCAGCCACCTCAACTCGCACCCCACCCCTCCAAGCCGTCCTCCAACCCCCAACCACCCCTGCATGCATGGAGGCGCGTTGCGACAGCGATATGAAATGTAATGTAAGTGATCTACATTTGGAGTAATGAGTGATTAAATCACAAATCCTCAAAATGTTCGGCCCGAACATTTTGAGAACTTAATCATTAATCACTCATTACTCCAAATGTGGATCATTTGAGGGCAAATAACTTTCAACAAGCTTCTAAAATGGACAATACATAACTTTACGACCATTGATAAGAAGATTGCTAACAATTACCTTTTGAAGGCTTTTTTGCCTTCCCAGTACAGTATATATACATATATGCCCTTTAATGGCACAGTCCAACCTCCTTATGGAGACCACCCCGTCCCCCGGATAGGACGTTAAATGTCCCGTGAATGGAAGATGCACAAGACCCCACTCCATTTCTTGATTAGGAACAGATTAAGAACCCGGCGAAGTGGACGGAAAGCCTCGACTGGAAAACGGGTGAAAGATCCCTCACGGTTCATTACAGAAGGTTAGTTAGCGTATAAACGGTTTCAAGCAGGCATTAATTGAAATGTACAAGCTAATAATGATAATCGACTTGAATCCCATCGGTGTGACTTTGCACCAGACTGTAAGAATGTTTTACTGTGCCCATTTGGTAATAATAATAATAATAATAATAATGGTTATTTATCTGCGCTATACACAAAAAGTATCACAGCGCTAACAATCAGATATAGAATATAAATATATACATTAAATTGCATCAACCATTGGAGTTCTCAACTGTGCCAGATGAGGCCTGGTGGCCTCTAGCTTGCTTGCTGCTTCGTTCACCAACAATTTAAGGGACAAGCCCGGTCAGCACATTATTCACAGAAGCTCTAGTATAGCACTTGAGGCCACCAGGCCCCAGATGGGTTAGCCAAGTCAAACCAAATAGTGATAGCAAAAATCATCAAAACAAATACACATTAAATAAATGAAAATATAAAACTAGATATTTGGAAAAAGATATGACTTGAGTTGTCGTTTGAAAGATGATATGGTCGGTGTTGTTCGGATGGAAGAGGGGAGTGTATTCCAAACTCTAGATCCAGCTATACTAAAACGTTTTTCTGCTATGGAGAGGTTTGTTCTCGGAATAACAAGTTTGGTGGTATCATTTAGGGAACGTAGATTACGAGCAGGTGTGTAATGAGCAATTGTGTTTACAAGATATGAAGGACCAGTACTGTTAATCAATTTATAAATGTACAGACAAAGTTTGAACTTGACACGTTGAGAAAAGGGGAGCCAATGGAGTTCCCTAATCAAAGGAGACGTATGTATATTGCGACCAACTGAAAACACTAAACGTGCGGCACGATTCTGAACACTCTGAAGTTTTTTCTGATCTTTAACACAAAGAACTGAAAAGAGACTGTTACAATAGTCAAGTCGAGAAAGTACAAGTGCCCTAACTGCATGATGGCAAGTTTTTTCATTGATAAATCTTCTAATGCGCCACAGATTCTTAAGATGGAAATTACAGGTACGTACAGTATTACTGACGTGAGATGAGAGTGTAAAGCACGAGTCAATACATATGCCAAGATTCTTAACTTTAGAGGATAGTGCAATTTCATTATCACATACATTGAGTTTTACGTTGGATAGATTTTCATTGAATTGGTTTTTCCGACATAGTATAGTGAATTCAGTTTTAGAAACATTTAGTTTGAGGAAATTTTAAGTCATCCACGTGTTTATCTCAGCAATACAAGTCATAACGATCTGTTTAAAGATGTTTGACTGTATAATTTATCTCCGTTGATCACGTTGATTTCGGTTTGTACAACTCATATCTACCAAGCCAACTTCTCAACACCAACCTCTTTAACCCCCCCCCCCCCTCGTCTCCTACCCCTCCCCACTCACTTCCTCACTCAAACGCACGCATACGCACTCACATACAAGCCCCACCCATTTTCATTTACCTGTCTTCGAGAACACGTAATTCGAACATGGCGAGACCTAATTCGGCATGAAAAGAGTCACTCGTTAATGTGATGGCCCGTCATCCCAACCCCTCAACACAATTCTGCCGCCAGAGTGCACCGCTGCGAACTCCGTCTGTCCTTAGGCGCCCGCTGAGCTGGACTTCAACGCAGTTTGGATAATGCACGGGTGGGTAGATAAATAGATTGACGAAAATTCGAAAAGTATTGGATTCGGCATAGTTCGCGGGTTAGCAGGCGATTGTACTATAAAGTGCATATGTTCGTGACTTCAATTCATAATAGATGAAAATGATTTAAAGGGTACCATCTGGCATTAGAAAAAAACAACAACAATGCTTAGCCATGGTCTATTAGCTGTTTGTGTTCTGTAATTACACATCGGTCATACTTTCATTGGGTCTCATATGTTTCTAACTTACGGAACTAAAACAAATCCGTTGCGCGCGTAGTGTTGGTTTGCACGACCGCTCAATCAAAACGTGTATATTATGTGGAAATAAGTTCTATTGATCGCATTGCCCAGTGATAGTTGCATCAATAGGTACTGAACTGATCATATAAATATCAAGAAGACAATCGTATTCTTAATAATGGAAATATTACACAAAATTAAACGTTTTTATTTCAATCACATTTCTGTTTTCTGATTTAGGCTAATAACTAGAAAATTCATGGGACGTAACAAGTTCAACACCAGTACGTGTTTTTTTTTTTATACCTACCAGTAGAGACCACACGACGAAATACCTAAAATAATCATAATGAATCAGGAGTATTAGGCTTCCATTTGTGTTTGACGCTATTTAAAGCGAACACATTTATCCCAATAAGAAATCTGCTATACTCTGGCAAGAGGATCAGCAACTAAAAAAAGAGATCTTTCTTGTAAATGAGCAAAATGTGTCTGACACTTGCATTGGCATCAGTGCAACACCACATCATGTTAGATTGAATATCTTGCAGCAAGATTAATATGTTCTTGGCCGTATGTAGGGAATGCTGGGTACAATCTAAGGAAACTAATAACCCAGATTTGCGTGAATTGTCACTTGCTTCCTTTTGTCCGATTATGGCAGAATAATATTGTTGTTCAACGTCAAATTGCCTCATTTAAGAGTTAAGTGGAATGAACGTATAAAAATCACGCATGCATATTGCGTGCAGTATTGCTCAATTCGTAGACATTCACACACACCTACAGTTATTTTCTCTCTATGCTTTGCGCAACACCGCTCTTTTGTATAGTATATTACTGTCGCAGAGATAGGCTAAAGGCAAGCGAAGAGTTAACACAAACCAATGCTCTCGGCCTCGGCTGTTCAATTTCATCCCCCGACTTGGTCTGACCTCTTGAATCCATTAAGAACGGCAATCCCCGCGGGAAGGGTATTTAATCTTTACAAGTTCACCGAAAGCTGATTTAGGAAATGCATCCCCACCTTCAATATCGATGATGCAGCAACTGAACTTTACCGCTAATCACTCGTATTGCTAGAGGGCGTGCGTAAGAGTTGTGACATCCCATTTTAGATTGTGTGTGAGTTTTGGTTACTGTTTGTGTGGACATGTGACAGCGTGTGTGTGTGCCTGTGAATGTGTGTGCATGGTGAGAAATAGGGAGCGAGAGGTTGTGTATATATGTTGTCTATGTGTGTGCGTGTGTATATGTATCCGTGACATATGTCTTCATTTTGATACAGTATATCGTAGTCATGGACGGACACCTGTTAATTGCATACACCCAAACACACAAATACAAAATTACATCAATCTATTTGATTAGATTAGCTTGATTAGATATGGCTTATTCATCGTTCAATAGTAGCAGACCAAGAGTACATATGTAAGATTTATGAACGATATCTCCATTACCGTAACCACAACATTATATACGGTATAGCCTTTTCGAGTGTGAAAGGTTGCATACATAGCCTCGGCGTCGAGCTGCCATAAAAATCGTTATGAGGCCGTGACCATGTCCAATGTATAGATTGTCCTCGTGTGCTTTCAGCAGTTTTAGGTTTCCCTCCGTAATAATTTGTACAATTCATTTTGTTTGGCAGTTCAAGATAATCTGTCCTGAAATATATTTGTTTATACCTTGTCAATTCCTACTATTCAATTGTATATCTTTGTTGAAGATTACTATGGAAAATAAATCAAATCAAATGTCTCAAAGACACATTAGAGTATACATGTCAATGTAAGTATCATGCAGAGTGCCATTCCAAAGTGATTAAATCCATTGATGGTAATTCCAAGTACATCAATAATTGAAATTTGACTGTTTTATACTCATCTCTATATTTCAAATCTGGTATACGTGGTAGATATATCGTTAGATCGAGGATATACAATTCATACAAATTGTGAAATATTGCTGCATTTTTATGAATATTCGAAAAAAACACTTCATTGTTATCACGTCCCAAAATATATATGTCTGAAACATGAGAATTTGAAAAACAATAATTTTACTTCAAATGTAAACATTTGTATTTTACAGCAAGAAATTGCATTTTCATAAAATAAAGATTTGATCCCCTTTGAAATGAAGATCTCCATTATGTTGACATATTTTGTTAAAGGAATATAGAAGTTTTGTATTACCTGTTCATGCCATACCATACCATACCATACCATACCATAAGATGGCTCATTGATATCCGAGTATTCAATCATCATGATCGTACGCACAGTATTATTTGGACAATGCACTAGCGATAAGGGCATGTCTCTGCTGGAAGAGAACGATATAACAAAAACTCTTTGCAAAAACTACGCAAATACTCAGATACGTTACCCCACTCCCCTTTTAAGTAAGTCGCAATCTTGCCTAGTCTAGATGCTAAACGTATTTTATCATCCAGAATGGATGGAACTCACCGCAACTATTCGACTGATCGCGCAATACTTTCTCCTTGCTGGCAATTCTAGGCGATCGCGCGATCACTCGAATCGTTGCGCTGGGTTCCGTCGCGTGCTGTGTACACGAATTTGGGCTAATGAAATACGTCTAGAACATAGACTAAATCTTTCCCAGCCGGAAACCGCCTTTTCTCAAGAAAGAAATCAGAACATTCCATTCCAACTGATTGCCGAAGACGCCTGGAGAATATCGACTACCTGCGGAAGTGATCGCGAGGTTTATTGATAATGCTGTCTCGGTGAGCACGCATGAAAAATACACTTTCCATTTTATTGTCAAGTGGCTTCCTTTTCACGACTCAATAAATGAATTCAAATACACGAAGAAAATAATGTTGAATCGTTTTCACTGGAAGCGCAGCTACAGCAGTGTGCACACTACATATCCGCCATTTGCAGACACTCGGAGCGTCAAATCCATACATCATACAATAGTATTACAATGAGCAAGGGCACCCTGTATACATGTAGCAGTTCTGTAACTATATAGGCCCACGTTGAATTTGTAATTTGTAAATAGAGACAACATTAAGGACTAAATAAAAAGATTAGGGACCGGTCCCATTTTTTTCTTTATTGTTCACCTTATTCCTCTGAAATGCCGTAGAGTTCAACTGTACGGTATATGGAATTCATGTATGTACATCATGTACACGCTGATACGACATATCGTACGTGTCATACCCTGAAATCATTAATGTTCGATACGTCACAATTCATTTCAGATGTGTAATTGCCATGACAATGGACATTTACATGACTGAAGCTCTTGCTATACACACCAATTTGCAGGCCTTCTACAAAACACATTTAAGTCGTGTATATATCATTGAAACTACATCGACAAGACCATCTTTAGTCTTATCATCTATTAGCCCATCGTCTACGCATAGGCACATTGCTCATCCATATTATGTAAGCAATGGGTTACAGAAAGTAGGGACTTCTTTATAATTTGAATTGACTTTTCACGTTAGGATCTTGTTTTTCCATTAAAAAACATGAAAGCACCGCACGTTGATTTTACTAGCCTAGTTACTAGTCTGAGGAGAGCATGATCATAACTGAGTCTGTTAACAGGCAAAATGTCACTTTTCAAAAGTCACAAGGGTAATTGTTTATGCCGTGTTAACAATATATTTTGGCACTTCTTGTGCGATCGTTAAGGTGTTTTCCCTCAACCATGACACGAAAATGACTTCTTATGTTTACATAACGGGTCATGTTACAACTTTGTAAAAATATCCAGAGTTTTATTTTGTCACCAAAATGAAGGGTTTTCAAAGTTTCAACTTCAAGAGGGATACGTATTTATTTAACGGTGCTCACTCAACCAGAACAATGGGTTAAGTGTCGGGATAGGTGTTAGTGCATCGAGAGATGGATGATAAACATTGAAAGGACATAGTAGTCATGAAATTAGGATGGCTTATGGCTCTTGTCACTCTGTTTGTGTGAGGGTGATGAATTTTGATTTCAATCTAATATAGGGTGTTGAAATGTTTCTATTTTGGACTTTAAAAGCAACGATTAATAATCCAATACCATGGCTATGGAATGTAATACCACGGGTGATAAAAAGTTCCTCTTTCTCCGCATCCATATGCAACAACACCGCCATATTTTTTTGTGATCCAGTACATAGCGGAAGGCTTACATTATTAATTCTACATCGTACTTCATTCATTATTTGAAGACTTGCCAACAGAGATGAATATTTGGTCTATTCATCAATTGTCTATTCGATGTGGCGCCACACCATCTCATAACGATACACGGCCCATAAGCATTGATAGTTTACGCCGTGACACACATTTTACTTTTCTGGATGTATTTTACGGCACCACGCCATCTCATAAGGATACACGACATCTACGCATCAATAGTTTATGCCGTGACACACATTTATACTTTTGTGGTTGTATTTTGCAAGCTACTTCATATCCATATTTCATAGCCATACGCCTGAGATGTACAGTGCTGATAGCGCTCCTATGTGACGAAGCAAGGAAATCAATAAGTTTTAGAATGAGCGGTCATCATAGGCATCGAATGCACAGTTGATTGATGATGCGGAGCAAGAACAAGTATACCATTACAATTGGATCTATTTACCATTTATGTCTCATGTGTATATTTCTCCAATTCTCGTGTAAACAAATCACATAGATCAGCATTTTATCTGCGACAGGAAGGGCTAATATTGACCTTATATGTTGAGGTTGAATTTCACAATTTTCACAATTGGATGCAAATTTTGTTAAAAAGCATAACAGAAAAACATTATTTCTTGGTGGAATTAAAGTAAAGTCATCACTTTGCCGACCTAGGGGGTTATCTCACTAGGCGGTGAATTATCGCGAACGTGGCAAATTTGGGATTTCGTCAGGGTTCATAAAAGTTTGTAAAAGGTTGCAAGAAAGTTCGCAAATTGTTTTCGTTTTTTCGCATTTTTTAGAATGTTTAAGATTTCATTGCGAATTAATTTTCAAAAAATAATTGCTAGCATTCGCAAAACAGTCATAAGGATTTGCAAACGGTTATAAGACGGTGACGCTGAAGTTCTTTTATATTTCGTCAATGTTAGCGACCACATGACCATATGGTTCATGTATAAAATCCATTGAGAGAAATTTGCCATTTAGTTCGTCATGCCGAGAAAGCAAGGTAGGCCTACTAATAGGAGAGCAAAGACCCCTCGGGGGACATAAAAGGGTATATGCAGAGGAAGAAGGACCTTCACATCAGGAAGGAGCAACTGCTACACCCTCTTGAGTAGCACGATGGTTGTAGCCGTAGCCAGACCAATCAGTTCTTCCAGGAAAGCAACACGTTGGGCCTCTTCCTAACATAAATTCATTTCCAAATTCTGAAAATCCATCAAGAAAAAAAAAATCCTTCGACCGCGGTCAGAAGAAATCTGAAGCTGAGAGAGGTTGCGCATCATTTTAATAGGGTGATATTTCACAGTCATAGCTTTACGAAAAAATGAAAAATTATCACTGACCATAGTCTACATTCACAATTGTATTGTCACTGTCAGTGCGGGATGCGGGGCAATGTTCCTATGGAACGCACGCATGAAGCAGACCTCTGCTGAGCATAGCGCACAGCGGTCGCCGGTCACTAGGCTGTATGTTTCGGACGACCAGTCAGTTTCCAGGTTTATAATTTGGAGGGAAGGTTCTGATACAGTATATTTTCCCATTATCCCTGGTTTTAACAGAATTGTATTGTTCTGACCTGCAAAAGAGACACATGTGTCTGTAAGGTCCAGAAAAATTAAACGTGATCGTGACAACTAATATGACTAATGCATGGAAACTTTCCTTTTTTGGCAGGTTTGGCATTTTTGGCAATTTCGCGGAATTTTTATTACCATGGTTGTAGATGTAATTTTTGTTCACGCGGTTATAATCAATATTCAATGATATTGTCTGTAAGTATAAATTACTCGCAATTATCGTTTAAAGATATTGATTTCAAATGTTATTTTTTTTATCAAGGCCTTGTTAATGAATATACACACTTTGGCAATTATACCCGTCTGTATAAACAATTAAAGTTGTTCTCGTTTTATTACTTGATCACATTAGCTACTAATATTGGGTCCAAATTCAACATGCCTTGAAGGTTTGTTTTTTCTAATAACATGAAAAATCTAATTTGATTGTACTAGAATGTTAACAACCGCGGATCCTGACTGATTTCAGAAGCGTGTATCTCGTGGTTTTGCACATGTGTAAAACGAGTCGTACGCAATATTCATGGATGTGAATCCCATATTTTTGTTGTATTTTTTTTTGTTTGCCGAGGGCATCACTTATATCAGTTCATGAAACAAACAATTGGAAATTATTCAATTAATTCGGTACACGTTTGATGTGTACTCACCTATCCAAGTCTATTTTCAATCCTTGTTACGAATACAGGCAACGAACAACAACACCCGCAGACAATGGACGCAATCCCCCTCCCCTTCTCTCTCTCTCTCTCTCTCTCACTGTCTCTCTATCTCTGTCTCTCTCTCACACCCCCTCTCTCTATTTCTCTCTACGTGTCTTTGGCTCTGTCTCTGTCTCTCCCTCTCCCGCCCTCAATCTTTCTCACACCCCGTCTCTCTTTCTTCTCTCTTATCTCTCTCCATATCCCTCTATTTATCTATATCTCTCTATGTGTCTTTGCCTCTCTCTCTGTCTCTCCCTCTCCCGCCCTCAATATCTCTCTCACACAACTCTCTCTCCCCACCCCCTCCCCTCTCTCTTCTCTCTCTCTCTCTCTCTCTCTCTCTCTCTCTCTCTCACACACACACACACACACACACAAACACACACACACACACACATCCCCTCTCTCTTTCCTCTCTCTTATCTCTTTCTATATCCCTCAATTTATCTATGTATTTCTGTGTGTCTTTGCCAATGTCTCTATCTCTCCTTCTCCCTCCCTCAGTCTCTCACATACTCTCTCTCTCCCCCCCCCCCCCTCTTTCTTTCGCTCTCTCTCTCTCTCTCTCTCTCTCTCTCTCTCTCTCTCCTTTCTTTTTCTTTCTTTGACTCTCTTCATAAAATAACTTACCCCACCTCACCCCTTGACACGCTTTCGTACATACCATCACGACCATGGCACACAGCCAGAATTTACCATACAACTGTATTTTTAAGCTGCCAATTCTCGGGTGCGTAATAAAGGCAGGCGAACTGGAGGTGAAAATGGGAAGGAGGACTGTCTCGTGTCATTCTTATTCTTGATTTTTGACGACAAATATAGGGCAAATATGCACCCTGCGAGGAAGTGTATTCTTCACTGTAATGATTCGTTTCTTATGGCAAGACCTTCCTAGGGTCTTTATAACTAAAATAATTTCAAACTAAGCTCAAGACTCAAATATTAAAAATGGCATTTTCATCGTTTATGTTTGCCTCTTATTTGCCTTATGTTGTATGTTTTTTCGATGGAAGAGACTTTTCATATCTTTTAATGCGCATCATCACTTTATCTAAATGGAAATCTCCCTCCAATAGACCTCCTTTGCTCATATGAAATTAATCTGTAATTGTATCCTCCATTTTAAGCATCCATGCACATACTTAATTCATTAAAACCCGTCTTTTCAATTGGAGGATGTATTAAAAAAAGGAGATACGGTATAATATCTTCCCTGCCAAGCTGCACGTTCGTGTCGACGGAAAATATCTGAGATAAGTAGGAAAAGGCTCATTATTCCTTAGCAACCAGTAAGAAAAAATCTCTCACTTACTCCAGCGTGAACATCATTTTTATTTCAAAGTAGGTTTAGTGCGGTGATGATATCTGCTGATCATGTCATCAGTAAGAATCGTTAACCCCATCTTCTCCAGACTCCATACTGCCCTATGGCAATGGTGTGTATTACTAGTATAAAAATGCCTCATCGGCGCATAAAGAGTTAACTCCTTCTCTGCCAGACTCCATACTTCCCTATGGCAATGGTGTGTATTACTAGTATAAAAATGCCTCATTGGCGCATAAAGAGTTAACTCCTTCTCTGCCAGACTCCATACTGCCCTATGGGAATGATGCATATAACCAGTGCAGACATGCCTCTATGGCGCATAAAGAGTTAACTCCTTCTCTGTCAGACTCCATACTGCCCTATGGGAATGATGTATATAACCAGTGCAGACATGCCTCTATGGCGCATAAAGAGTTAACTCCTTCTCTGTCAGACTCCATACTGCCCTATGGGAATGATGCATATAATCAGTGCAGACATGCCTCATTGGCGCATAAAGAGTTAACTTCTTCTCTGCCAGACTCCATACTACCCTATGGGAATGATGTATGTAACCAGTGCAGACATGCCTCAATGGCGCATAAAGAGTTAACTCCTTCTCTGCCAGACTCCATACTACCCTATGGGAATGATGTATGTAACCAGTGCAGACATGCCTCAATGGCGCATAAAGAGTTAACTCCTTCTCTGCCAGACTCTATACTGCACTATGGTAATGATGTGTCAATAATACTTAAAGAATAATTGTGCTTGCGGAAACTCATGTGATTTATCGATGTGAGATTTTCTGTTATCTCAATCTATTAAGTGCATGAGATGTGTTATAAGTCAATGGGCTTTTCCTGGATTGGAAGTGAAAGGTTTTGACGTAGTACTTAAACATGGTAAAGGAGGACGGCCATAAACAAAACACACGAGATGCTAGTAAATGTGGCTGATTAGGCACTGTGAAAAGTGGAATTAGGTCGAGGCCTTGACCCTGCTACAGCACACGCAAAACATGTTTATTCATGTTGTTTCCCCGAACAACAAATGGGAAATCATTAATCCTCTCACACACTGAGTAAATAGCAATACAATTTGGAGTTCGTGGTTCCGCACTGCAAGGGTTAACTAACAAACTACACCTTCAGCGATGCGTACGATCATCTACGCGGCTCGGCCTACATTTTCAGGGTTTAACAAAAATTGATTTTTTTTTGGCCACTGGTCGATTTTGGGGGTATGTATGAGAAGTTATGCATATCTCTATAGCAGTGAATGTCTAAATTATTAGTTAGTATCGTCTTAAGATGTGAATGCCTTGTACTATGGGTACTGCAGTTGGAACTAAGAAAGAACTAAACATAATAAACAAATGCAATAATACACTGTATTTCAACAAAATTATTTGAAAGGTTACACTGTTTCATACAAGGAGATAAGAGGGAGAGAGAGAGAGAGAGGGAGAGAGAGGGAGAGAGATAGGGAGAGAGACGATTAGGGGGGGGGGGGGGTATAGAAAGATGGGCGTGGGGGAATTCCATAACTTCAAGCAGGACAAAGAGATACACAATGAGATGCAAAGGAAGAGGGGCAATATTGTTGGTTCCTTGCTCACTGAATTTCAATGTTTATGATTCCATAGATCGTCTGTCGTTCACTTCTTCACTATACCGAACGCAACGCAGATATGCTCAAGGCAGACCAACAAGTGATTTTCTACGAGACCGAGTTCCATATTAAAGCATCACATATTTTCTCTCCCACCAATATGACTAACTCTATACTCATAATTATCCAGGTTACCGTACCAATAATCATGTCATCATGGAAATGGAAAACAGTCATGACCCCATTATTAAAAAAGAAATATGTAGCTCGACGATCCGGCGGGCTTAATAAAGTGGAGGATTTAGAGAGGATACTATATGTTACCATGGTGATACTGAAAAATGCATCTTTTATCGAAAGATTGCCGACGGCCAGTTAGATTTCTTTTACCGATACCTGTCCCCACATCTTAATATGAGGGTGTTTTTTCTTGACCTGTTTATGTCAGTCTCGTCGATGTTTAACAACATGATTAGGAGATTTAATAGGATCTTAAGGGAAGGAGGGGAGCATGTGCTTGTTAGGCTTGTTGGAGTATGGAAAGGGTAAATAATGTCGACATATATGAAAATGATGACAGCCGTTCTAGTGCCGCGCGAATCGAGAACAATTATGAAGGCAATTCGATTTCAATTTAACTTCACGATTATGCAAAATACATCATAATAACAGTATTCAATTCCCCATACCACATATTATCATTATTATTATTATTATTATTATTATTATTGGTTTGCAGTCATTTCCGCTTTGGGTCTAGCGTTCTAAGTGTACGGTACGGACACGTGAATCCCTGAGCGTAGCATTGCGTTTGACACGCACGGACTTAATATACTCAGTGCAAACCATCATGTGATAAAACCTCTGTCTCTCTCGATACGAGATCGAAACTATTCTCCAATCACCCAGGCACCCATCTCATCCAATCCATACGGAATGATAATTGAGGTTTAATCGGGTCAATCGCATAATTGGATCCAACAATTAGGCTTCAACTAAGGAGATCATCCTTCAGAAATTGAAATGGGCTCATATATCAAATAAAAAATCGTTACAAATAAAGAACAAAAACGTAGCGCTGAGGAGAGGAAGAGAGAGATTACGTGAGTGCAATTCCTGTAGTGCAGCCATAATGGTTATGCAAAATTTGGTGCAAGAAGCGCGTATACATGGCTGTATGGAGCATCAACGGAGGCAAATACAAATGACCGTAGACAGGGGATCATCTCTTTCTTTTCTTCTATCTTTCCCCTCTAATTCCATCTCTTTCTCCATTTCTCTCCACATTCCTGATTGTCTTGGTTTCTCTTGAGTCCATCATAATCCCTCTGTCTGTCTGTTTGTCTGTCTGTCTGTCTGTCTGTCTATCTGTCTCTGTCTCGATATAATTTCACATGGATGAAATGATGTTTCGTACAGACCCTTGCACTGACAAATTTGATTTAGATGATCACATTCTCAATGTCTCAATGAGAATATTAATATTATCAGTAACACATCTTCTTAGCTCTGTTTTAAGATATGATTAAGTAGAACAAAATTATGGATAATTGCAAGTCTACTCTTAACACTTCATGTGCTATGTGTATTTTTTTTTCTCCTTTAATCAGTGTTAAAGACAGGTCAAAATCAGGACAAAAATCTCATTTGTTAAAAAGCACACACACACACACACAAAAAAAAAACGATATGACACAGGGGTTAACCCGCTCAGTCCCATAGATAATAAACTGTGCTGTAATTGACATAGGATTGTAACTGTTTCGTCCGGAGATGGTAAACATCTCGATACAATCATTATCTAATGATCGATTACCCTACATCCTTGAATACGGCTGCTTAGCTAATGTTAAGGTAATAATCAGATACCTTAAACTGTTCTTTAATAGGTAAAGCGTGATATATAAGGCCATTATCATTATGAGTCTTATCTTTAAAGATGTTTATAATGGAACATTCTACACTCATGGTGACCGAGGTCGGAAGCAGTGTACCGTTGTCAGAATTCAATGGCCGCATATTATTCTGTCACCCACAAATGCATGATTCGGTATCAATAAGAGTTGTTCAATTGACTCTCTCTTTCTGTCTCTAGCATTGTTCATATTCGTGCTGGTTGTTGACAATGTGAGGATCATTTTCCGGCACATGCGAGAGCTTGTTTGTTTGAAGTACAATTGGTAAACACGAAACAGAGTGGGGATCATTCTAATGTGTCTCGGGAGTTCCGCGGACCCTTTGCTAACAAGACTAGTTAATGTCACGCGGTAAAATTTCATTTGTCGAGTAGTTTAAGAAGTGAATGATTACAAATTAAACTATTAAATACATTGCTGATTTAAATATCCTTAATTGTTTATTTTGTAATCATTAACTTTTTTACAACTTGACAATTGTAAAATAAAAGTATACCGTATACCGCATGAAAATAATTTGCCAGCAAAGTAAATAAAATTTGGCTTATTCTAATCTCTAATCCTTATCCTAACCTTAAAGCCTAAATGGTAATGCATTTAATGTGGCTTGTTGTGGGCGACATTGTTGTTCTCCGGAGAGGAACAACGATGTCTCCGCCGGCGCATTGCATGGTCATGATGGGAACCAAATAAGCCAGTTCGTAGTTGCAATATTATTGCAGATAATTGCTGTTACCAATGACCTCGGATCGATCAAACCAATCGTAGAGAAAAATTGAAAGTCATTAGATGGTCGACCACGTTCATCATGCAGCTACTGGAACACCTATTCAGCTACCATGGCTATGAGAAGGTAGTTAAAGAACGTTCCACCATTTACACCTGCTTCTATTGCTGTTATGGGCACGCAGTAATCAGGGAGGTGTTAGGCAGGAGAAGAAACTCAAACATAATTATATTCAAACATCTGCATGGGTACTTATGTGTGCAAATGAATGTCAAAAGCATTCCACCGTTCATGACAATGTTTCCATGTACCATGCTGTTGTCAACTTGGAAAGCTTTTTATAAATTTGTTTGCAAATTTCGAAGGATTTAAGGGCATCACCAGAGAGTACCGAAGTGGTGTCGTCAGATGAGCAGGTTGTTAAGACAATTGGCTCTAAACAAACTCACTCCAGTGAGAGGTTTAGCGATCCGATATTGCCTATCGGGCTAGTGTCCGGCATTCCCAATTACAGTCCCCGTTGTGATCACCACCGCTTGCTCTACCCGTATTGTTTAGAACCAATTGTCTTGACAATAATGATCAAATGACGTCACACTTCGCTACTCTATAACAAATCTTGTTCTCTGTTTTTTTTTTCGAAAAACAAAGAGGATTCATCAAAAAATCGGACATGTAAGATATTTGCAATACTTTCAAATTGACTAATTTCTTCACTTTCCTGGACGTCTGGACTAGGTTATGGGCCTGCCAGGATCTCAAGATCGGTTACTGTGGCCACATTAACAAATAACAACATTAACAAAGAAAAATATCACCGTCTTCAACCGTCTTCCCAACCACGCCAAAATAAAGGACGCGCCAGCGAGACACACAAACAGCGCATTGCTTGTCATTGAAGGGCATACGTAAGGCCTGTGATTGTAAGTACACAATCCCTAGGCATGCCCTAGCAAGACAAACAACTCAAATATGTGTGACAGAGCTGCGAATTGTTTTAGCATTGAAAGGGTTATTTGTATGGCCTGTGATTGTACGTACACAATCCCTAGCATGTCCCCGCGAGACACACAAGTCACAAAAGCGTGATAGAGCAGCGAATTGTTTTGTATTGAAAGGGTTATACGTAAGGCCTGTGATTGTAAGTACACACTCCCTAGCATGTCCCCGCGAGACACACAAGTCACAAAGGCGTGATAGAGCAGCAAATTGTTTGGGATTGAAAGGGTTATACGTAAGGCCTGTGATTGTACGTACACACTCCCTAGCATGTACCAGCGAGACACATAAGCCACAAAGGCGTGATGGAGCAGCGAATTGTTTGGGATTGAAAGGGTTATACGTAAGGCCTGTGATTGTAAGTACACAATCCCTATAGCATGCACCAGCAATGACCAGCGAGATACACAAATCTCAGAGGCGTGACGGAGCAACGCATTGTTTGGCAATGGTAGGTCTATACATAAGGACTGTGATTTCAAAGGGATAGCTCACCCTGAAATTATGTTTGTTTCAATAAAAGCAGACACATGATCGAAACATATTAGTAAACATGGTAAAGGTTTGATAAAAATCCGTCAAAGGATAAGAAAGTTATGATCTTTTGAAATTTCAATTGTATGACGTCACGCGCGAGGTGCTCCCCCATTACATAAATTGCTCTTTTTCTGTTTTTGACTGTTGACAATGGAATTATTTTTTCAAACAGGTAGACTATGGGTGTAAAAACGTATTTCTGATGATATATCAAATGCACAGGTATAAGGAGGCATATTTTTGAGAAAATGCAAATTTTCGAGAAAAAAAATGTACACAACGTGCAAGAGCACCTCGCGCGAGACATCTTAAAATCAAAACCTTTAAAGATCATAACTTTCTTCTCCTTTGACGAATTTTCATCAAACCTTTCCTAATATGTTTCTTTCATTTGTCTGCTTTTATTGAGACAAAGATACTTTCAGGGTGAACTATCCCTTTAAGTACACAATCCCTCGCATGCCGAGCCCAAGAAACAATGATAAAACTGCTTGTGACTGTCTTGTCTGGGCATTATATATGACACCCATTTCCGCTTGAACCCCTCGCGTCCATAGACCAATTTGGCAGCACGCACCCATTACGACCGCATGTGGAAAGGCTGAATCTATACACGGGCCCTCTTTCAGACACGAGGAAATGCAATCGTACTGGACCGTCTCCATAATTCATGATTTGCGGTTCACGCACCCAGCAATATGATTCGTCGATCCGTTGGTTATGTCGAACGTGATCAATAAGGGAGAGTTATTTTGACGTCATTAGGGGTCAGAGTCTTTCAAGGTGACACATTAACATTACGCCAGCGATGAAAATCGAGAGCCGATCTACTTAGCCATTCATCATAATTGATGAGATCTTACTCGCAATATACGAAATCTCATGACCCGGGGTCCGTAACATAAAGGTTTGCAATCAATCGCAAAATGGTAATGGCTAATCAACATCATTGTTACATTCTCTTTGTGTTCAAAAGACTGACCAGTAACCGATCCGAATAAATTCATCTTTCAAATTTGCAATGGATTGCGAACCTGTATGTTACGGGGCCCTGGACTAACTCAATATTACCACCGCCACCCCTCCCCCCCCCCCCCTTGCACAACCCCTTCTCCTATTTTCGTGTAACGAATCATTTAACACTTGACAGGAAATGATTGATGTATTTTCAAACCAATAATACACATAGTGGCATCTGGCTAGCACACGAACTGTTAAGCAAAGATGAAATCTGCTGAAAGCCACTCCTCCCCCTTCCACACACGCGCACGTACCCGTCCGAATATCCCTAATTCACTACTACCCCGTAACCGTGGTAACGTACCGGACTTGAGCGAAATTTAAATCCTGTGCTTTAATGACTGATAATACAAGTCCTGTTGCTTGAGGCTCATGCATAAATCCATGTACATTTCTAGTCCGACTGATGTTTTTCCTGTTGTAATTGATTTACGAAAAGGAGGGTTAAATTTTCCTTTCGTCAATGCCCGATCGTGATTAATGGCGTAAAGATCACATTTCCATCAATCATGTATCGTTACGCAAAGTTGGGTCGACACGTTCAATATGGAAAGTATCGAAACTGATTCGATAAGACGTTTCATGCCAGTATGAACGGGGGCAAATGTCGCAAATTAATCGGGTCGTTTCTGTTCGTATTGCGGGCGGGGACGAAATACGATATCGGGGAGAGAGCGCCGTTTATTGATTAGCGGCAACGTCAAGCATCAAACCCCGTCCCGGCGAGACTAATTTGACGACCGAGCAGGATTTTCAGGTGAAAATAGAAGACGACAGGTCCATGCGTAGATTAGAGAGAAAGAGAGAGAGAGAGAGAGGGAGAGAGAGAGAGAGAGAGAGAAAGAGAGAGACATAAGAAATAGAATCTTCCCATGACCATTTCCGCCGATTACAACTAACGCCAGGGTCGACAGCAAGAGCGATGCCGGTGTGCGATTTTCTTCCGAAATCGTCTGTTTTCTTGAGGCGATCGTGATAAGCCATGAATAATTATAACGGGCCGTTGGGGTCAGTCTCGACAGTCGAGCTATGGGCAGTGACGAGGACGAGGAAGAAGGTTGCTTTTTTTTTTTATAGGGGATATACTGTACTGTGAAGGCAAAAAGCCTTCAAAATGTAATTGTTAGCAATCTTCTTGCTAATGGTCTTAAATTCAGGTATTGCCTATTTTAGAAGCTTTCTGAAAGTTATTTGACCTCAAATGATCGACATAAAAATATGGAGTAATTAATGATTAATGATTAAATCCTCAAAATGTTCGGGCCGAACATTTTGAGGATTTGTGATTTAATCACTCATTACTCCAACAGTATATGCCCTTTAAACCATCGTCATTTAAACTTCTTTTCTCATTTTATGTGCATCACTCCTGGTCGGTTATCTATCAACGTTGTCCAGGTATTCCCCCATCCCAACCCCTTTATGAGGTTGCTTTTTTTAAACCATCGTCATTTGAAGTTTTTTTATATACTTTATGGGCGCCACTCCTGGTTGCTTATCCATCACAGGTATCCAGGTATTCCCCCATACTCCTTTACTTTGATTTTATGTTCCTCTTCCTCATCGTTAACGGTTAATGAGCGTCGAGAAGTAGCGCTGGAAGGAGGGCAGGTGGGGGGGGGGGCGGGGGGGGGGGCGGGGGGGGGAGGTGGACGGTATTAAGTTTAACACCATGTTTTCAACCCCCCCCCCCCCCCCATTGATATCATTTTGGGTTAACATATAACACCAAACATGGCAAAGGTTTTGATTGCAATAAACTCGGTTTAAACTGAAGCACGACGTGTTCTTCTTCACCTGTTCATGGAAGAGGAAGAGGAGTGTGTGTGTGTGTGTGTGGGGGGGGGGGGGAGGGGGTGGCCTCCCACCCCTCCACATGCCTCCTATACATCTTCCAGCTGGGAATATCGACACTGGAATGTGCGTTGTTTCAGTCTGCAATATGGCAACGGAGCTGATCTTATTATTGCCTTTTTTGGCCGTCGTGCTTTTGACAAGGATGTGATGTTTGTAAAGGAAAAGGAAGAGAGGTGGAAATTCGATACCATGCACTCCGTGCGGGTGGGTGGGTATTGTTGTGTATGTGTGTATATGGATTATACGCGTATGGTTGTGAAAGAGAGAGAATGTGTGTGTGTGTGTGTGTGTGTATGTGTGTGTGTGTGTGTGAGAGAGAGAGAGAGAAAAAAAAAACATGAATTTAACACATACACACACACTACCACCACCGTCACATTGTCCCCTTACTCAACATCAATCCTCATTCTACTGACCAATATGAGTTGAACGATCTGAAACTAAGCAAGCCATGTGACGAATGTCAAACCCAAAGGCTGAAATCATATATTCTCCTCGGATGGCTGGACTTTCGCGACATGACTGTCACGGGGCTTGATTTATTAAACTCTGACAGAATGAAGATTCCTCCAAATATCTGTGAATGTCTTATGCGTCCGATCAGGCAGAATAAGTTATTTCCAGTCCCAATCGCCGCGGACCGTACACTAGGATGTGGTCTGTTTGTTTTGTCCTCTCGTAAGACATCTTACGTGTTTATCTAAGTTGGATACGTGATTTATCATCATCCCTTTTTTAACAAGTGAAATGTCACCTTTGAATAAATCATGTTTGCTAGATGTACATGCCAGGGGCAGTCATGCGCTTGCAGATGTTTCCGTATAATACAATTATTCTCCTCGACAGTAAAATAAATTCAGCGTGGGTTTAGTTTTTAAAGCAACGCAAATGAATTTTAGCAAAAAAAATATACACAAATTCCACAAGAAATTCTACAAAACAGGAGGTATTTGGGCAAATCATGCATTTACATCCAATGTCTTTCTTGCCCTTTACACACATTTATCCTTTTTCTTGTAGTCTACAGTTCACCAATTGTCCCCTTCAAAACATATCTGTTTTGCCCTTGTAAAATTAAATTAATATAATTTTACCGAATCAAAATTGGCTCAACCTGTGCGTCTCAATTGAGATGAAGAAAATATGGAAATGAACATCGACGTTTATTTGAGTATATATAAATTTATTCCATATGTATGTATGTATGTGTGTATATATATATATATGTGCATGAGTTTATGTGCGAGTATGTATGTATATGTGTGTGTGAGCTATTATGAGGATTGCTATTTGACGCTTTGTAAACCGATTGAGTGCTTTACATCATGATGATTGATGAGAGCATGGCTGCGATTAAGATAAAGCACCAACATTATTAATTTATAAATTTCACTGACAATTTCGGATGATACACTGTATTACAACACCTCACGGGTTAAGTAGGACCAAACGATATTTTCTACCCCCCCCCCCCCCCCAGTATTTCATTTGTGTGTGAGGTTGGGCAAAAGGAAGGGAGGGGGCTGTTCATATAATCGTCGATGCCTGTACAATGTATGTTTGTGGTTAATGATTGTACATGTGCATAGTAATGCGTGTCTGCTTCAAAGGTAAAGCAGTTTCAGAGTCATCATGGTGATAGAGGAGAAATTCAAGCCCCCTCAATAATGAATTTACCATATCGAATGAGACATTTAAAACTTGCCATATCTACGGCACTTGCACTTTTACTGTCCGATCAACATTTTGGTCTGTAAAGGAAATATACACTGTCTGCAATAGTCATGAAAGTGGTGATTATTTTGGCAGCAGAATGTGGCGCAAAAACCACATCATTACATTATGAGTAGATGTATGTTTCTGTAATCCCTAAGATATATTTCGTATGGTGTTAACGTACATTAGCTTTGAATTTCTCTCGTGCGTTCCTGACAATCTGGTAAAACAAGCCAAGATCTTAAAAGCACTTAGGCAAATGAGTATTTGCCCATTGAGCTGGACATGGTAGCACTTGACGTATGGCGCCGAGACGATATGTTTTCTAAATGATTGTATCTGGGATGATGTGCAAATAAAATGAAGGGGAAGGGGAAAAAGCGAGAATTATAACTACTCGCAAAGAGATAAAAAAAGAAGAGCCACTGGCTCATACGCATGACTTTGTATGTACCACACTAATCACGTTACCATGGTTACTGATACTGGCATGCTGTGCCTGTTAGAGCCGGAATTTTTCTGGCATAGGCAAGGGTTAAACCGTCCGAATGTAATTGCACTAATCACCACGGTCACCATTAATCATCTTGTACATGGTGTATGTTACTGTAAAAAAGAAGATACGACCCCTTTCTCAATATAATAGATGCGGTACCATCTAATCCGTCTCGACCGTCTCTAGAAAATGAACATTTTGAGAGTATAGTTATACCACATCAAACTGGATTCGATGAAACAAATTGATTTCTGAAATCGTTAGCTACATCTAATTTTCACATTATTGTCATTTATCGTTGTCAACGAATAGTGTGTTGGACACGCATTAATCGTTTCAATATGACGTTAATTTTCCGGGAGAATATCTGAGCATTCGATCATGAGGACCAGATCAATGTCGAGTGAGGGAAAATGCTTAATGGAAGTGAATACAAATTAATTGTGCGCAAGATCATTGAAAATGTACATGATCAAGAGGGAACCTTAATCACGATATTGGTAGAATAGGATATTTGATACTGGCTAAGGCATCACGCGTTACTCGACTTACAGTCATAAATAGTTCGGTTGGCTAACATCTGGTGCTCCCCGTATCTTCTTTCTGTCATTCATCCCACTCCTACCCCCCCCCCCCCTCTCACTCTCTCCCCCTCTATTGCACTATCTTCCTCATTCGATACCCCACACTCTCTTCCTATATCTCTTTCTCATAGCCCCCCCCCCCCGCCTCTCTCACACTTCTTCCATTATTGTTTATCCTGAGCTCTTATTTAATCTCTTTCTTGTCGCCTCTTCCCCCCTCTCGCACGCTATATCCCTCAACTTCCCCTCTCGCTCTCTCCCTCTTCCCCCCTTTCTCTCTATCTCCCCGCCCCTACCCCTCTCTTACTCTATCTCTTTCATTTGATATATCCCACGCTATGTTCTCTTTCTGCATCTCTCTTTGTCTCTCTTGTTACCGCTCTCCCCCTCTCTCTCCCTCTCTCTCCCCCTCTCTCTATCATTCCTCTTTCCAAATGTTCTGTCTCTCTCTGTCTGCCTATATATATCTCTCTCTCTTTATATCTGTCCCCAACTCTCCCTTTTTCACTCCATGTCTGCCTCATTCAATATCTCCCGCACATAAACTCTCTCTCTCTCTCTCTCTCTCTCTCTCTCTCTCTCTCTCTCTCTTTCTCCCTCTTTCGTATCGCCTCTCCCCGTGTCTCCCACTGTCTCGCTCATTTTATCCCCACACACTTTTTCTGTCTGAATCTATCGTTCTATGATATCTCTCATTGTCGCGCTCCCGATTAATCTCTTTTCCTCTCCACCCCCTCTCTCTCTGTCTCTGTCTCTGTCTGTCTGTCTGTCTGTCTGTCTCTCTCTCTCTCTCTCTCTCTGTCCCCACTCTCCTTTTCTCACTCCATGTCTTCCTCGTTTCCTCTTTACCCCCTATCACTCTCTCTTCTCCGCTAACTACACCAACACGAGTCGTGATTGTAGTCATTTCCTCCCACTAATGGCCATTAGCGCACACAGAGAATAAACGATCCTTTGCATTTTGAATACTGCATCCAAATCAATAGAAGACGCTATTATTGACAACGATATCCACGTGAAGGCTGGAAACGTCGCTCATCCAGAGTGCGTGTGTGTTATGCACTCACTTGCCTCTTACTAGTGCGCTTAAATCGTTACGTGGAATACAAACAAAAATTACTCTTCTATTGGATGTACGTGTATTCAGTAATTAGTGTATCAATTGCGCGCTTAATATTAATACTCCCCCCTTTCGTGTTGCTATTTTCAATTCAATTCAATTCTTTATTCATTTAACAAACAAAATAAACAACTTTCATGAATAATGAATATAAGGCACCACCAGAAAGCCGATGGCTTGTGAGGTCTGATAACCTTTAACATGTGGTTCAATACACATAAGTATAAAGTCCATTATTTAAATGACATACAGTAAGATGAACGCGAGTACACAAATTACATACAAATACATACTTAAAGAATACATCAAAGAAAGACTAATACAAGCAAACACACACGAAGCAAAACACAAAAAGCAAAAACAAACCAAAAACAAAAACAAAAGAATGTTTAAGAGCTAAGCAATAATCAACATGCGTAGAAGATTTTGCACAGGTTATATATACACACACACACACACTATCATTGGGCTGTTTTTCTTTAGCGGCCACGGCACACAACACGACTTTGCCACGATTCTGCAGACCTACGGGCCTAGATGCGATGAGAAATGTGACGCAACCATCTTGCACAAATCCAATGGCAGGGGCATGCGATCCAGCCAGTCGCAGAGCTGTTGTACAACTGGTCGGATAGTGCGGTATGCGATGGCCATACTACATGAAGGCTTTATAACAGTTTTACAATCTAGCCTTGTGAGTCTGCGTGTTTGGGATTCTGCATTGGAAGCCATGCATAGAAGATGGAGAGAAATGGATTGGTCATTGACGCCATTGACACAAACTTCGCTACTACCATGAATACTTTTTTTTTCAATGACCTTTATTCTGATTCCATAATAATACGAATTAAATTCATACAATCAGTTTAAATATATTAACACAAATTTAACAAAACAATCATGCAAATTATATACATATGCATTTGTAAGTACAAATTAATTACAATAAAATAGCTGAAAATATTAAATATAATTACTCAATTGTAATAATCATGTAACGATGTTTAATCAAATAAACTGAACGAATAGCTTCCGGAATCAAGTTTTAAATAAACAAGTCCACTAATCCCCCAACCTATAATACACCCCAATACAGGGGGCGATGGAGTCCCTCCACACACACACACACACACAAACATATGCACACGGTTCTTTAACAAACACATACTCATACACACTCACATATGAACACACATGCACACATTCACGCACACGCACATACGCACGCACAAATACACACACACGCACATCATACACATCACACACACAAACACATCTCATGTATATCACGTACACGCAAACACACAAAGCACACAAACATACACACATACACACACTAAAAAACACTCATCATACACATCACAATACACACATACACATCACACATCCTAGTAAGCATAGAGGAAAAACCAAATAATTTGCACACTAAGAAAAACACCAGAAACACCCCGATAAGATATCTATAGGTCTGAATGGTGTTTATTGTGCATTGCGGCTTCTTGTCAATCGCAGGATGTCACTGTTGTATTTGTTACATGTCGCAGGCACACTGCCACCCCCTCTGAAATGTATTCTGCCCCCCCCCCCTATCCCCAACCCAGCTCCCTAGACGTATGGTCTCAAAGCGTTAGGCATCATGTTTGATTGTATGAGAGGCGAAGGGCGACAGTAATGGTATACCAAGTATTTACACTGCTAAACCTCAGCAGCGGCGGCGGGCGCATCTCTCGTCTACTTAAGATATGAAAGTAGAGGAGCGAAGCACTCCTGATTGAGAGAGTGTGTCCATCCACTCGTCGGTTGATATCTCTCTCCCGTTCTCTCTGCATTACTTTTGCTTTTATTTACTTGCGTCTCCTCATCTGTTTATTTCCTTTTGTGTATACCTTCTCCTATTGATTTCTTGCTTTCTTCCATTGTATATCTATCTCTTTCTTTTTCTTCCCTCTCTTTGTATTTGATGTCTTCTCTCTTTCTTTCGCTATCTCTTCCTCTCTATCCACCTCTCTCTCTCTCTTGCTCTCCCTCCATGTATTTATTTTCTGCTTTCTCTCTCTTCTCTTCTTTCTTTCTCTCTCTTTCTCTGTCTCTCTCTTTCTTTACCGCTCTCTCTTTACTTTTTTTCTCCCTATTTCTTTCTTCCCCTCTCCTTCCTCGTGTCTGTATGTCTTTTCCCTAGAATTGATTTCTCTATCGTTTTATTCATCTATCTATACTCTTCTCCTTGTTTCCATGCCTATCCTCTTCATCTATACTCCGATTTCCCGACCTCCTCTCTCATCTAAGATTCAATATTGTGTTTTCTTCCACGAAAGGACAACCATAATAAAAACAAACAAACCCTAATTTAAAAAAAAATATTCATACAATTAATTGGACCCCTTCTCTCCTATGTGTATCTGTCCTTATCTATCTTTGATTATATCCAGGATCGTTTTCCTCTCGTTATGTGCCCCTCTCTTCTCTTTAAGCAGTGTATGATATTCTTAATTTCCCTATCCACGTAACCACTTCTATCTTTAGCTCGTTTAGTGCCTCTCAAATGGATACGGATCCCAAGTTACACCAAACAACCCTCGAGTGAAGAATAAACATCAGGATACTGAGGTTAAAAGCCGTTAAAAATACATCATTCTTCTTCTTTCACCCTCTCTCTCTCTCTTTCTCTCTCTCTCTCTCTCTCTCTCTCTCTCTCTGTCTAGTATCTTTCTTCTCCTTCTCGCTCTGTCCCTTTTCTCTCTATCTCTGCCGTACACTCTCTCTCTTCTTCCGCACTCTCTATCTCTCTTCGCCCCTCCCTCTCTCTCTCTCTCTCTCTCTCTCCCTCCCTCCCTCCCTCTCCCCTCTCTCTCTCTCCCTCACTCTCTCCCTCTCCCCTTCTCTCTCTCTCTCTCTCTCTCTCTCTTACTCTCTTTCTGTCTATCTGTCTGTCTCTGTCTCTCTCTCTCTCTCTCTCTCTCTCTTTCTCTCTCTCTCTTTCTCTGCCTCCTCGCCTTTTTGTCCATTATGTTGTCAAACCCATCTTTCTGCATAAAGGCTTTTGAATTTTCTTTCGCACATTTTCTGTACTTATTTCATGCGTTATTTCCCCCCTTAATTCTCGCTCCCCTTTCTCTCCTTATCTCTCTCTCTCTCTCTCTGTCTAGTATCTTTCTTCTCCTTCTCGCTCTGTCCCTTTTTTCTCTATCTCTGCCGTACACTCTCTCTTCTTCCGCACTCTCTCTCTCTCTCTCTCTCTCTCTCTCTCTCTCTCTCCCTCCCTCTCCCCCCTCTCTCTCTCTCTCTCCCTCACTCTCTCCCTCCCCCTTCTCTCTCTCTCTCTCTCTCTCTCTCTCTCACTCTCTCTCTCGATATCCATATTTAGCTTCGCACCAACACATTTGTCTTGGCCGTCTTGCTCTAGTACGTGCCATGGCTCATACGCACGTAGCCCAAAATACACACGTAATAATCAAGATGTTAATTCCCTGGAGTGTAATCCCACAAACGACGACGGGATACAGTTCAACAACCTAACAATCTGGAGGCAATTTAAGGCCAACTCAGACGACACGATTTTGCTACGATTCTACAATCGTAAGGTCCTACGAGTGGCAAAGTCACCTTCATACACAAATCCAGTGACCGGGTCGTGCGATTCAGCCAGTCGCAGAGTCGCACGACTGATCGCATCGTGTCGTGTACTTTGGAATGATTCCTTAATTTGACAACTGTAATCAATGCTTGAGCGAATGATTACATATGTGTGTGTTCGTCCTTTTAATTCCCAGTATATGCGCGTTTGGCGTATCCTTCTAACATTAACACGCACAGCTAATTTGCATCAGTACTATCAGAGTGACATTTAAAACAACTTCACCTCAGAAGATAAAAGGTTCAAATCCAAATCGGGACACCGTCTTATAAAGAGGTGCCATCGATCTTTACCAAAAGCAAGTTCAATCCCCTATCCCCGATATACAGTTACGATCGATACCAATCGCGTGTCAAGCGATATATGTAATTCTTACACACAAGGCCCTAGTCTTCTGTTTTTCTGCTCGGTTTCATTTTATACAGATTTTTCACTCAATCTCATTCATAAGGAATGTAAGGGAAATGAAACTAAGTGTTTGAACAGTCTATTCTACTGAGTAATATCGAGATATCATGTATCGATACCATAATATAGGTTACGTGGTGACGGGTTAGCATAAAGGTTTCGCTTATCATTCTTCTACATTCCGCTTCCCCTATGAGCACATCCCCTGGGTATTTCTTAACTCTTTCATTGTCATTGGCGTGAAAAATGTGCAGTAAGCCAATGAGGTGTCCAAGGCCTGGCAAGGGAAGGATTTTACAGCTAACATGAGATTCAGCGGATGAAATGGGTTCGCTGTTTTTCTTTTGCTGCGGACTGTTCAAACAGTCTGGATGTGCATTATACTTTCTTGTAAACGCTTGCGATTGAAGCGTGGTTCATTCAAACACGCTAGCGGCTTACACACAGAATCCCCGTGCACCTTACATGAGGCGTAGGCGCATTTAAAGATTATCCTTTTGAAATTCTTACAATGTCAAAACGTGAAGTGCAAACTATCGGGAATATGACACCGCGCAAGCCCGATACTCATGGCTTAGGTGCCATACTGGTGGAAATTTCTGATCCAAACTGATTAATAAAGTCTTATCTTCTAAGAATCATTGTATTATTCTCTTCTTTCTCAGTCGGTCCTACAGCCAGAGAAGAAATCTGGCATGCTTAGTCTACTGCAGCCAGACCCTTTTATTGCGTAGTTTGGGCGTATAAATGCCCCTCATAGTCTGAAAGCCAGACTACGCTTCTCCTCGGTTCTCGTCGCTGTAATAAAAACTTCAAACGAAAAAGTCCCTGATGAAAATCAGAAGTGCAAATGTTTACTCCGATGCAGCTATAGACAGCTGCAGATGTTGGACAGCAGGGAAAGTTGGAATACAACCTTGCTTTTGGAGTGATGGTAACACTTAAGATAACAAACTAAAGGGATAGTTCACCATGAAATGAAGTTGATTTCAATAAATGCAGAAACATGAAAGAAACATACCAGTGAACGTTTGATGAAAATCCGTCAAGGGATAAGAAAGTTATGAGTTTTTAGATTTCAAATTTTTGTGATGTCAAGTGCGAGGTGCTCTCCCATATATTGTGTACATTTTTTAAATGTGAATTTTCTCAAAAAGATATGCATCATCTTACTTTGGCATTTGATACGTCATTATAAACACATTTGGACACACATACTTCTATGATTTTTTTTTCAGAGAGAGAAAAGGAGCTATTTATGGAATGATACAGCATACAACATAATGGACGAGCAATGAAATGTGACGTCACAACATTAATATTTCAATATTGACTTTTCATACAACGTCATTATAATTATCATGTAGAGGACATGTTTTGCCATCATTGCAGGGAAAACTGTTGATGTTCGAAAATGTGGCGTGGGTGTACAATTCACACAAATCCAATAAAGTTACAGCTTATTTGGCGAAGGAAAAGATCAAGGTGATGTAGAGTATATAGTAGTCTGAAGATCTGATCTGTCATGATTTCAAAAATGTCCTGTTCTCTTTTTGTATGAGGAAAATGTGAATTAATATGAAGTAACATTTTATTTGGCGGAGGAAAAGTTGATAGTGATGTAGAATAATGGTATGGTAGGATGAGAAAAGGATCTTTCATGACGGCAAAAAATGTCCTGTCCTGGTTTGGTGTAAGGATTACGTGATTGATTCACCTTAAAATGATATAGCCGTTGTCTAAAGGTAAGCGACCCCTTTTGCAGGTCAAGGAAATACAAATGTGTAAATACCAAGGGAGGGGCACGCAGAAACCCTTCCTAGATTACGGGAGGGGGGAGGGGCAAACCTCTCAAGGGGTCCTCTTTTTATTATAAAAAAAAGCATTTTGACCCCTGTTACACCCACAAATGTAATAATCGCCCACAAATGTAATAACGCCCACAAATGTAATAACACTTTACCCACAAATGTAATAACGCCCACAAATGTAATAACACTTTACCCACAAATGTAATAATTTCACCCACAAATGTAATAATGCACTTTACCCACAAATGTAATAATTTTCAACCACCCACAAATGTAATAATCACTTTACCCACAAATGTAATAATTTTTAGGGGATATTTTGTCGACTTTCTTCAAAACTGAAACCCTGTACTGATGCATCGGTATAGCGCGCAGTCTTTATTCCAGACCCAATTATAGGCCCGATCACCTTCTCTCTGTGGAATAACGTGAGAATGGAGCCTAGTCTTTCCTCCAGACCCGAAAATTTCAAAAATAAGAACGTAGTCTTTTTTCCAGACCCAATTATTTCATTTTTGGAATCTTCAAAACCAAGGCCCGATCGTCTTTATTTTTGTGGAATAACATGAGAATCGAGCCTAGTCTCTCCTCCAGACCCGATGATTTAAAAAAAAAACCCGAAGTCTTTTTCCAGACCCATTTTTTTTTCATTTTTTGAATCTTCAAAACCAAGGCCCGATCATCTTATTCCTGAGGGATAACCTGAGAATAGAATCTAGTCTTTCCTCTAAACCCGATTATTTAAAAAAAAAAATGAGAGCCTAGGCTTTTCTCCAGACCCGTTTCATTCATTTTTTAAATCTTCAAAACCAAGGCCCCATCATCTCACTCCTGAAGAATAACATGAAAATTGAGTCTAGTCTTTCCTCCAGACCTGATTATTTCAAAAGTAAGAGTGTAGTCTTTTCTCCAGACCCAATTATTTCATTTTTTCAATTCTTCAAAATCAAGACCCCATCATCTCATTCTTATGAAATAACATGAAAATCAAGCCTAGTCCTTCCTCCAGGCCCGATTATTTCAAAATTAGGAGCGTAGTCTTTTCTCCAGACGCAATTATTTCATTTTTTCAAATGCTCAAAACCAAGGCCCCATTATATTTTTCTTGTGGAATAACATGGTAATCGAGCCTAGTCTTTCCTCCAGACCCGAGTAGTTCAAAAATAAGAGCATAGTCTTTTTCCAGACCCAATTATTTCGTTGCGAAACCAAGGCCCTATCATCTTATTCTTGTGGAATAACATGAGAATCAAACCTAGTCTTTCCTCCAGACCCGGTTATTTAAGTAAGAGCATAGTCTTTTCTGCAGACCCATTTGATTATTTTTCTAAATCTTCAAAACTAAGGCCCCATCATCTTATTCCTGTGGAATAAGATAAGAATCGTTTCTAGTCTTTCCTTCAGACCCAGTTAGTTTAACAGTTAGAGCGTAGTCTTTTCTGCAGACCCAATTGATTAACCTTCTAAATCTTCAAAACCAAGGCCCCATCATCTTATTCCTGTGGGAAGATATGAAAATTGATTATAGTCTTTCCTCCAGACCCGGTTATTTTAAAAGTAAGAGCGTAGTCTTTTCTGCAGACCCAATTACTTAACTTTCTAAATCTTCAAAACCAACACCCCTTCATCTTATTCCTGTGGAATAACATGAGTTTCTAGTCTTTCCTCCAGACCCGGTTATTTTAAAAGTAAGAGCGTAGTCTTTTCTGCAGACCCAATTCATTAACTTTCTAAATCTTCAAAACCAGCACCCCTTCATCTTATTCCTGTGGAATAACATGAAAGTTTCTAGTCTTTCCTCCAGACCCGGTTATTTTAAAAATACATGCATGCATTCGGCGTATTGACTTGTGTCATATTTTGAACATTTGAATAGATAACCGGCATATAACTAGAAAGAAGGAATATTTAAGCATCCATTCCAATAAATGTTTTGAAATTTATACATTAAAAACATAAATGCCACCTAATTGAGTGCAATATTTTGTAGAGCATATTGCCGTAGTACTAGTGAGGGTGTTAAAATACGATAGGAGCAGGATAGGATAAGAAATGATTAGGATAGGTAAGTGTAGGATTAGGGTATGTGTGCGTATATATGCATGTGTGCGTATGTATGCATATATGCATGTTTCTTTTTTGTTAGCTGGGCTATTATCTCATTCCTGTTTTTTCTTTTTTCTTTTCAATTAAGTACTTTGAGCATCTACATAAGTTGCATTTAGTGCATTCTAAGTACTCATCAGTGCCATCATCATTTCTTGGCGATGCATGGCATCGCCTAACATAGTTACATATGTGGAACAACACGTCGCAAATAAATGATTGTTCGGTGGTCACACGAACTGATGAATCAGTCCAAATGGTCATATAACACAGACAGGAGGAACCTATGTGATGGATCATTGATCATGGACGGATTTTTTTTTAATCATGGAAATATCCTATGATACCATGATATACCGCCCACCATATGATACCATGATACCGCCCACAAATATCCTGAATTTCAATGGTCATCGAAAAAAGAAGAAATCGAATTAGTGACCATAAAACATTATTACAATTGTCGGTGAAATTATTACATGTGTAGGTAAAGTGTTATTACATTTGTGGGCGTTATTACATTTGTGGGTGTACGAGACACCCACAAATGTAATAACTCCCACAAATGTAATAATACTTTACCCACAAATGCATTAGTTTCAACCACAAACGTAGTAACGCCCCTTTACCAACAAAGGTAATGATTTTGAATCGCCCAAGTTTTATCAAATTACTTTGTTTCTATACGACCATTGAATAAGACCATTAGAATATAGGCATAGATGATTGAAGGAATAGTCGACAGTCAACGTACCATCGAATCGGTCCCACCTTTGTGCGTTATATACAAGTATATATATGTACTATTTTGACTGATTCGTCAGTTTGTGTGACCGCCGACCACTGAGACGTGTTGTATCAAGATATGTAACAATGTAAAGTGATGCCATGCATCGCCAAGAAAAGATGACGATAATGATGAGTATTTATAATGAGCTATATACACATAATGTGCATGCTCAAGGTGCTTGACTTTTTGAGTTGTATTTTTTTATAAAAAAAAACGGAATTAGTTGATAGGATCTTAGTTTTGAAGATTTGTTTTTAAATTTCAATTACGAGGAAAGACTACGCTCTAAACATTTGATTTATCACAGTCAGGGTCTTAGTTTGGAAGATGTTGACATTATTCCACAGGAATAAGATGATGATGGTCTTATTTTCTAAGGTTTCAAAAATAAATGGTTTTGGAGAAAAGACTAGGCACTTATTTGTGAAATAACAGGGTTTGAAGAAAAGACTACTAGGCTCGATCCTCATGATATTCCATGAGAATCTGATGATGTGGTCTGAGTTTGTAAGGTTCAAAAATTAATTAAATGGGTCTGGATAAAAGACTACTCTCTAACTTTTAAAATAACCGGGTCTGGAGGAAAGACTAGAAACTCATGTTATTCCACAGGAATAAGATGAAGGGGTGTTGGTTTTGAAGATTTAGAAAGTTAATTAATTGGGTCTGCAGAAAAGACTACGCTCTAACTTTTACACTAACTGGGTCTGGAGGAAAGACTAGAAACGTTTCTTATCTTATTCCACAGGAATAAGATGATGGGGCCTTAGTTTTGAAGATTTAGAAAATTAATTAAATGGGTCTGCAGAAAAGACTATGCTCTTACTTTTGAAATAACCGGGTCTGGAGGAAAGACTAGGTTTGATTCTCATGTTATTCCACAAGAATAAGATGATAGTGCCTTGGTTTTGCAGGTTTAAAAAAACACACGAAATAATTGGGTCCGGAAAAAGACTACGCTCTTATCTTTGAACTACTCGGGTCTGGCGGAAAGACTAGGCTCAATTACCATGTTATTCCACAAGAAAAATATAATGGGGCCTTGGTTTTGAACATTTGAAAAAAAATGAAATAATTGCGTCTGGAGAAAAGACTACGCTCTTAATTTTGAAATAATTGGGTCTGGCGGAAAGACTAGGCTCGATTACCATGTTATTCCACAAGAAAAATATAATGGGGCCTTGGTTTTGAACATTTGAAAAAAATGAAATAATTGCGTCTGGAGAAAAGACTACGCTCTTAATTTTGAAATAATCGGGTCTGGAGGAAGGACTAGGCTTGATTCTCATGTTATTTCATAAGAATGAGATGACGGGGTCTTGATTTTGAAGAATTGAAAAAATGAAATAATTGAGTCTGGAGAAAAGACTACACTCTTACTTTTGAAATAATCAGGTCTGGAGGAACGACTAGACTCAATTTTCATGTTATTCTACAGGAGTGAGATGATGGGGCCTTGGTTTTGAAGATTTAAAAAAATGAATGAAACGGGTCTGGAGAAAAGCCTAGGCTCTCATTTTTTAAATAATCGGGTTTAGAGGAAAGACTAGACTCGATTCTCAGGTTATTCCTCAGGAATAAGATGATCGGGCCTTGGTTTTGAAGATTCAAAAAATGAAAAAATTGGGTCTGGAAAAAAAGACTACGTCCTTATTTTTGAAATTTTCGGGTCTGGAGGAAAGACTAGACTCCATTCTCACGTTATTCCACAGAGAGGTCTGGAATAAAGACTGTGCGCTATACCGATGCATCAGTACAGGGTTTCAGTTTTGAAGAAATTCGTCAAAATATCCCCTAAAAATTATTACATTTGTGGGTAAAGTGATTATTACATTTGTGGGTGGTTGAAAATTATTACATTTGTGGGTAAAGTGCATTATTACATTTGTGGGTGAAATTATTACATTTGTGGGTAAAGTGTTATTACATTTGTGGGCGTTATTACATTTGTGGGTAAAGTGTTATTACATTTGTGGGCGTTATTACATTTGTGGGCGTTATTACATTTGTGGGTGTAACAACCCCCCCCCCCCTTCAGCCTGCACCCCTAACCCCTACCCCCAAAGAGGGAGGTCACACACCAAAATACACGCCCTCATACAGATGCAAACAATATGCCAGTACATTTGACGAGATTAACAACTAATTGTTATGAATTAAACTTCCACATTTATTTTAATCAGATGGCAAGGATTATTTGGTTTGGTTTACAGTTTAAACCGTTATCGTGGTTATAGAAAGATGAAACATGTTCTAATTGCTTCAACATTCAATTAGGCAAGACAGTAATGCGTCTTGTCATAAAGTAAGATATATCAATATAATGCATTTTTTAATTTTAACACTTCACTTTAACATTCGTCAGAGAGAGGCATTGATATAGCAAATCCCTTAACACTAAAAAAAGCAAGACATTGATGCGTCATACAGTATTAAAAAGAAAACTTTGGCGTTCGTGATCTTGATTGCTTCACTTTAAAATTCCAGAAAGAAAGACATTGAGAGGGCTTCCAGTGAAACCAGAACACGATTTCCACAATGTGCTTTTGAGTAGGCCTAATTCACTTTAAAAATCACGAAGGACAGGCATTGATGTGTCTTCGAGTGAAACAAAAACGTCCTTGAGTAGTTCACTTCAAAATTCAAGAAAAGATAGACATTGATGAGGCTTAGATTGAAACAAAAAACATATTTTCTATAATGATTACTTGAGTAATTCACTTTAGAATTCAAGATAAAGACATTGATGAGGCTTAGAGTGAAACAAAAAAAACATGATTTCCATAATGCGTCCTTGAATATTTCACTTTAAAATTCAAGAAAGAATGACATTGATGTTTCTACAATCGGTAATAAAAATGATGAACATACCCCCTTTGCTATTTGTGTTCCTCATTAAAGTATTAACTGATAGGCCATCTTCAGTTACAGTAGCTCATATTGTTATAACACGCAGGAAGGAATCTTGAAGTGGTGCCTTATCAGTGGGGGTCTGACCAACGCGATTTGAATGTAAATTTGTTGAAGAGAGGAGAGTTTTACCAAAATTAAGCAATAGTGTGTCTTTCCTGGTAGACAATGATTATAGATCCGTAGTCATGGTAGTGTCCGTGGCATTTTTGCAGTAGTAATTTTTATCTTCTAATATGTTGACAGCTCACACCTGTAAACTCGATTTTGTCAGGTTGAAATTGTGTGCTTGAAGCGTGCCATGCTGGATAGGTGTATTCTAAAATAATTATGTCCGATATAGTTGGTGTCCATCGCTACCATTTCCTTGATTTGGGGAGAAGATATTGAGTATAAAGTCTACGAGATCAGCTTTAACTCGTTAACTGTCAAGGTCCCGTTTCTGTATAAGTAATACACACGCAGCCTGCAGGGCAACAATATGTATAGCAAGGAAGAGGTTAACTTAATAAAATATGTGCAAGGCGCTATACCGCTCTATTACATTTCGTGCATTGCTCGGTGTACCGCACAATACGCCAATACCATACACAGCAATATAAAGTGAAAACTGTGTCGATTATTCTGACCTTTAATAAAAGAGTGGAAACAACTTAAATCATGTCAACGCGGTGTTAGTACTGTCAACTGCGATGGCAGATCCAACCAAACTCTCCATTTCGCTCATGGTTTTACCGTATAAATATTACAATCAGCTTGAAGTAAGTTAAGCAGATAATCTTTTCAATGCATAACGAAGCACGATCAGGGTTTGTATAATATGCATAGCAAGTATGTTAGGTGGATGGTGAGCTACTTCATAAAATCAGTACAAGAAGTGAGATATACTTGCTTACTAAGAACAAAGCGTCGTGTAAAATTGTTATATTCTGAACAATTCATAGTCGACCCTGCTGCAAAGGGAAACCATTGTGTTCGGTACTGAGTACTCGCTGATTTGAAGTCTTCAAAACAGTACATTAGGAATGAAATTAAAACTTAAGTTTTCTTTGATATAAAATACTTTGAGTACCATCTACTGGACACATGGTAATAGTTTGGTTACTGTCACTGAGAATACTTTAATTACTTTTATTTAAATTGACATTGCAATGGCAACGAAAATGTAAAGGCAAAATACAATTAAAGAAATATACATGACGGGGAAAAAATATTTTTCTTCAACACTTCGCCCATATGCGTTCAGCTTCTCTCTCTCTCTCTTTCTCTCTCCCCCCCCCCCCCACCCACCTCTCTCTCTCCCCCCTCTCTCTCTCTCTCTCTCAATTACTCTGTCTGTCTCCCTCTCCTTCTCTCGCTCTCTCTCTCTCTCTCTCTCTCTCTCTCTCTCTCTCTCTCACTCTCTCTCTCTCTCTCTCTCGATACATGTAAGGATATAGTTTTGTAATGTCGAGTGGTGTGAATGAAACAAATGCGTAAGGGCGTTTCCTGGTAACATGTACAACGCTTCGGGTGGTAAGATAGGTAATGTAATCACTTAAAACGCCAATTTTTCACGCAACTGTCAACTAGATTCGTGAACCACAAAGGGGTTTCCTCTTCCTATTTATAACTACTGTCTCCCATGACAAATCACCCGGGGAGGCTTTTATAACATTTTAATCCCTTAAAATGCATTTGCCATTTATGGATTTGGTGATGAGCTGCTAGAAGCTACTCGTTTTGTCATACGACCGACCGTAACGCAACTGTGAGATGAAGCGAACTGAGACATAAATACTTATTTGGATGTTATCATTGAGTTTTATCTCATGGAGTACAGAAAGAAGATTACATTTGCATAATATTGTAATCCGCTCCACTTCTCCCACTCCTCGCACCATCCGCCCTATTGCATTATCCCGATCAGCACGCATACGCAAACACAGCTACGCATACTTTTTTTTTGTTTTTCAGTAATCTTTATATTGATTTCATTCAAACACAATTATTACATCACTCAAAGGCTTCACTTGCGGTATTCAAAAGCAATGGAAATGAAATTCACTTCTCAATCATTTGGAGACAAGTTTACATACTCAATGAAAAACAAGTCATTCCACAGAAAAAAATGAAATCAGTTTATCAAAATATATTCACACCTAAACACACGCACGTACAAACGAACACACATTCACATACATTCTCAAACATTCACCCAGAGACACGTACACACATACACACACACACACACACACACAAACACACATATATATAGATATGTATACGTTGCATATATATATATATATATGTTACAAAAACATACATGTATATAGATATACATATACATGCACACACACATACGCACACACACACACACACACACACACACACACACATATTACCATAAACATGTACACACGCATATACACGCTGACACAGATGTTAATGTAGGCCTACCAATTTTTTTTTCATGAATTCGTAGGAAACAAAGAGGTTTACATTCCATAAAAGATTTCGTACAAAGAATACTCGATTTGATACGAAAGACGCAGTCAATCAATATCAAAAAAAGGATTTTGAATTGAGATGGATTTGTCTGGGTGTTGCCGTAAGACCACGGCTTTCCCTCCCACCCGCAATCCACTAGCAACGCCCCTGCAGCTTACCGATGATCTAGGACAAGATCGTCTTCATGCTAATGTAAGACGAATCCTCGATTCTTCTTAGCGGCTCTCAGCAAATCCTAAAACGAGGTGGAGGGGGTTGTAGGCGGTTTAATTTGGGCGCAATTGCATCCGTGATTGGGCGAGAATAGCCGCGGGAGATAGCCCTTGATCATCGAGGGCTATTATGCGGGCACAATGGGCTTCAATCTGTCCTTGGCTTGTTTGTAAATGATCCTTCCCCCACCCACCCATCCATTTCCAGCCGTCGAGCCAATATCTTAAAGCCTTCTCCGCGCCTCTCTTCGCCCATCCTTAAATCCATTTCTCTTTCTACATTTCTCCTTTCTTATGTTTCCTACTTCTCAATGCGTATTATCATTATTGGTAATATAGTTTTTAAGTCACCTCTTCCTCTTGCGGCTCTCAGTCTCCATATTTCTCTATCATGGCTGTCGTCGATTTGTCTGTCTCGTTCTGTCTTTATATGTCTTCCCCTCTCTATATCTCCACGTATATCCCTATATTTATCCCTCGCATTCCCCACCCCACCCCCTCTCTCTTTCTCTCTGTCTCTTTCTGTCTCTGCCTCTGCCTCTGTCTCTGACTCCCCCTCTCTCTGTCTCTCTGTTTCAATCTCTCTGTCTCTCTCTGTATCTCTCTGTTTCTCTGTCTCACTCTCTCTGTCTGTCTCTGTCTGTCTCTGTCTCTCTTTCTCCCCCGTGTCTTCCCCCCTCTCACCCCCCCCCCCCCTCTCTCTTCCACAACCTATATTCCCTATTTCTCTCCCACCTCTTCTCCTCCTTCACATATACCCTCACCTTCCTTGCACTTTACATAATCACCTATGATTAGCTCGTGTGTGTTACACGCATTAAGGCATAATTGGCATAACCAGGAGTCACTGGTAAACAATACGCCATAATCAGGGACCCGGCTCTCCGAGCCTTGCCTTCAGACTGTGGGGAATATATTTTTTCAAAAATCTTCGGTTAGAGGTTCAGTTGAGAATTTTCCTCTCCCGTGAGATGAGGATATGTGAATGAGGAGAAGGGGTGGGAGATAAAAAGGGAATATAGGTTGGAAGATAGATAGAGAGAGGCCAGGGGGATGATAAAGAGTGGCGTGGAGGAAGAAAGAGAGGGGGGGGGGGAGAGAGAGAGAGAGATAGGCAGAAAGAGACAGAGAGTGAGAGATAGAGACAGAGAGAGAGAGAGAGGGGGGGGGTGCGAAGAGGGGGTGGAGAAACAGAGGGGGGGGGGGGCGACAGAGAGAGACAGAGAGACAGAAAGAGACAGAGAGACAGAGAGACAGAGAGATACAGAGAGAGTGAGTGAGACAGAGAGAGAGAGAGAGAGGGGGGGGGGGGGGTCAAGGACAGAGACGAGACAGAAAGTGACAGAAGAAGAGGAGAATGCAAGCAGGACTAGTCTTATCAGCCTACGTAATATAGGCTAAATCGTTAAGTACTGGTTAAGTACCTGTATTAAAAACATCTTACAGCCTGCAAGCTAGGCTAGCTAGGCCGCTGCCCTTGTAATTTTCGTAATTTTCCATGGGTGAGTCTGCTCTTAATAGTTTGCCCAACATACAACAATGTACAAAAGCTTATTACCCCTGTGTATGCCATACAAAATGCATGCTCTGTGGGTTGTATGTGTATGGATGGTTAAATAATCTACAAGGTGCATGGTAAGGCTTAAGTTACATGACAAATTGTTTGACGCCGATCTACGATTCCCCTGACCATATCCATTACTCAAATTGATCACGTGATTACCGTTGGGGTATTAGGCCGGTTCGCGTGTCAAGTCGTGAAGAACGCTATTATGTCAAAACGATTCTCTAACAGCGTAAATATCTCGGGAGAGGCGTGATTATATGCATGAAGATATTGTGTGACTGCTATCTCGACCTGATTGTTAGCAAATAACACATGTAGTTTCGTTCTCTTATGTCGCTTGCATCGTTTATCAAACTACATATTACGAAATATATTTTTTTTCTTCCATATAAAATGTAAATTACGCCGTAAGAGTATATAACTTTTCGTTTTAAAACTTAAGACGAAAGTGATCGTTGTTTGTTTGTCCGTTATATTCTATCTATAGAGCGGGGACATTATCGTTTCGACGTATCAACGATTTGCGACATGAAATAAAACATTTAACTTCAGCTTTCAGTCATGTACCATTGTCAGACGTGTGTAAATGGATGGTGAAGTATGTATATGATGATTGCATTAATTTCATCACCTTTTCTCTTGTCTTGATCTTAAAGACAGAGTGCCCCTTTTGCAGGTCAAAAAGACAATTTGGTAAAAACCCAGAAAATGGAAGATGATGCTGGATCAGAACTCCCCTCCTAGTAATAGAAACTGGAAACTGACTTTAAGCGAAATTATAGCAATCGCAATATTTTGAGAAGGTTTTGGGCTGGTTGTCCGAAACCTATAATCTAGAGACAGGAGAGCTGTGCGCTTTGGTCCACATCGGTCCGCTCCACAGTGCATGTGTTCAGTGGGAGTTATGGCCGCTTCGCGCGCTGACAGGGACAATATGATTGTGAATGTAGACTATGGTTGGTTCGTTTCAAACGTATACAAACGTACACTTTTCTTGACATTGCTCGTTGTAGTCCTGTAAACGGCCCCATGTGTTGTGTACACGACCTGGACATGTTCGTAAGTACAAGGTTTTTTGATGGAATCTTGTTCCAGATGGGTATCGAAGAAAATTTAGCTTGGTTGCCACCTTGGCAACGTTGAGCATTTTTCCATTAGCATTAACTAGCATAATGTGCTAATTTGCATATATTTAGTATTGAGTTAAGTGCTCAATTAATCTCAGGAGGGCTAAAATGAAAAAAGTACTATATTTTGGGGGTATTTTTGTCAAGGATTCTATTCATGACATTCATTTATGCATACAACCATCGTTTCATTGTAAAATCCAAGATGACTGCTTATTTTGCTTATTTACAGGCCATTATTGTGCATTAATAGCCAGAATCATATGCGTTCATGTCTATCCAATGGAAGGGCTAAAATGGGAATCAATACCACTTTTCTAGGATTTTTGGGGTCAAGGGTTCCACTTATAACATTTATTATGCGTACGACCATCGTTTCATTACAAGCAAAGCAGTATTTTACGGACACTAGTAGGAGCCTTCGAATATAATCAGATTCTGACAGCCATCTTGGATTTGACAAAGTTATGAGAGTCCGAAGTATTTTCATTTCCATAAATAATCCTAGACCAAAAATTTACAACCACAATGTATTATGATAGCACCATCACTTATGGTTTGAGTCCTCTCGGAGAAAAATAGTTGGGGAAAGTAGTAATAAAACATGTATGCTAATTCGTGGCAGCCATTTTGATTTTTTGATATACTTGTACCGTACAGTATGATCAAAGTGTAATTACAGCACAAATTACAAATGAACGTTCCAAAAGAAAAAGAAATGGCGAAATGGGCGAAATTGGGACAGGAGGAGAAAGGCAGTAACCATGACAACAATTCTCTGATTCGTAGAATATTAAGAATCTGAGTGAACATGTAATCATAGAATTAATATATCTTCGTCTGAGAAATCGCAAATACAGATCTGATGATCGACGATGAGATTGTATTGTATTCATCTTCTTCTACTCTATTCTTTTCTTTATAATCATTATACGTCATCTCCTTCGCTTCCTCATTCTTCTTCGTTTTCCCAGTTTCCTCAAGTACTCCTATCCTTCCTCTGTCATTGTATTCTTATAAGGTCTTTTCCTTCATACCTGCATGTAGAAGGCGAAATCGAGCCCTTACAATTAAAACCTATAATGACAAAGTTTCCTCTTATCGCAAAAGGGCTGGGGGATAGAGAGAGAGAGAGAGAGAGAGAGAGAGTGTGTGTGTGTGTGTGGGGGGGGGGGGGGGGGGGAGGTGTATGCCAGTGGTCAGCTTTGTGTTTTCTTAGCTTGTTTTC
>OZ022579.1:23315576-23319569 GCA_963669155.1 Arbacia lixula | reverse complement strand
TCGAGGATTCATGGTTTGAGCTCTAGGCGGGTATGATGTAGACATGAACCCCTCTGTGCCAAATGGGATTCATCGCCCGATGCGAATCGTGTGTATAAAGCAAAAATGCATCAATGGCGAATAAACTCCAGCAATGGCGCTTACAGCTATATGCATCGCAAATGACACCTCCGTGGGACACATCCGATATGTGCCTGGAACTGAGAAGTATGGTTGCTTTGGTTACGTTAAGTTCTCTTGATGGAGTTTTGCGCTGCGTGGCTATACGTGAGATGGATTCTTAAAGAACTATACGGACATTAAATACTCCACCTCCCCGTAAGAAAATCAAGCGGTCGGGTTATGCACAACGCGGAAGTACCGGAAAGTAATTCAACTGTCATTTTTTGTGGCTGAAGTAAAGACAAGGAAAATGGTAAACTACGGACGTTTGGGGAGAAGAGAACATAGTCGAGTCTACTTTCTAATGAAGATGGGTGAAATGGTACATGCGGAGTCGGAGTACTGGCCATTTTTGATTGCGCATCACAACTCTCAGCTTCAACACGGGTTTCAATGCCTTTTCAATACACGCGCACACACTCAATATACAGTATGAATTCCCTCATTACATTGGATTCATACAAATGACACTGTAGGATAAGCTCGGGTTCATCTGCACTTACCTGCACAGAGGCAGCAAACATTCCTAAAGCATCTAGCGAGACGCTTTCGCGTTCTGGCCACAATTCTGGATCAAACTTCGCTAAATCTAGACATCCTGATTGTGAGATTCTAGAAGAAAGCAGCTGAACGGTCAAGATAATAATTCTACACGAATAAAACGATGCAGAAGTATCCCATAGAAATCTGCGTGTTGGTATGAGGCTTTTAGCGTAAACAAACACAAGACTTCTACCGATTGTGATGTCACAGTGAACTTCGTGCGCGCGCATCATAGATTAAGCGGGTTTGTTTCCAAGGAGTGCGATTGGTTGAAAGTTTCATAGACGTACTATTAGTATACTAATAGACGCCCAGCAAATTGCCGCCTATGGGAAATTCCAAGATGGCGGCCAAACGTGTCCTCATGGAGCCCAAATTGTGTGCCCCGAGCTAGGTAATGAACACTAATGAGTTAAGATGGCGTCAGGATTTGCTGAACTCTGATACCGATTGGTCAAATAATTTGAATAATCAGGTATCCTCCAGGGTATATGGCCAGAAAGAGAATCCCTAGCACGGGCCATTGGGATTTTGGAATAACGAAGGCCTCAAATTAATTTCAAAATAACGATCACTACACGTATGTTGATGAGTGTGTTAGTTATGAGATGATAATGGGGTGTGGTCCATGAGTGCGATTTATGAAAATATGGCTGGCATACAGTAAATGAATACCTCATGCTTATGTTGTACACAGTAACGGAGCAAATGGATAAGTACGAATTAGGCCAGCGACAAGGAAGTAGGGAGTGAAACAAGTCAATCAAACGACTTCTTGAATTGTCTTTCTTAATCCACAGTGGTTTGTTTCATGTATCATTAGTGTTTCCGTCATTGCATTGCATATAACAAATCTGATTACTATACTGATTTAAGAGGATGTTAGGTGAGATACTCAATGTTTTTTTCTTTTACATTATATTTATCAAGGCTTCTTAGTTATGCATGTGCAGTATATTGTTTAAACAGTTTATTCTCTAAATGAATCTCAAAGAATTTCAAAGAATTTCCGAATCCCTCATCTAACTTTAGGATATATCAGTGTTTTCCATTTTTCGTGACAAACAATTTCTTTCGTCTGTCGCACTGACGATATTTATAGGTTATACATTCCGACACGGTGTTTAATGTCTCTATGTGTATTCTTATTTCATTTGGTTCCAAGTATATTAATTAGTTTTCATTTCATAATAATTTCATAATTATTTCAACCATAAAATTTATGAGTTATGATCATGTTCTGCATTCCAATCATGTCGTAGGCAAAATTATGTTTCTTCAATATGACTTGAAGACATGAAGGAAATGAAGACATGAAGGAAATAGTGAAGGAAATAGCATTTAAGCTCGTCATTCACCACTGCAATTGTTCATTTGGAAACAGAAACACACAGAACTCGCAAAGTGGAGCATCTTGTCCGCACAGACATGATGAAAACAATGTAATACTTTTCTGTCTAAGGGTGTCTTGCCTTTTGAACCGCCATTGTAATTGCGCATTTCTGGAACATTGATTTTCTTCGTTAAGAATATCGACTCACGCATGTGGATATTGCTTGCCAAAGCAATGCTCACCCCCCCCCCCTCCCCTCTCTCTCTCTCTCTCTCTCTCTCTCTCTCTCTCTGTTCTATCTTTCGCTCTATATCTATATAAATAGAATCTTTCTCTCCCACTCCTCTCTCTCTCTCTCTCTCTCTCTCTCTCTCTCTCACTCACTCTCCTTCTCCCTCTCTTTCTCTCCCTCTCTCTGTATCTATGTGTCTTTCTCTTCCACTCCTCTCTCTCTCTCCCTCTCCTTTTCTCTCTCTGTCCATCTCTCCTTTCTCTCTCTCACTCTCTTTCTCTCTCCCTCCATCTGTATCCATATATCTTTCTTTTCCACTCCTCTCTCTCTCTCTCTCTCTCTCTCATTCGCTCGCTCTTTATCTTTCTCTGTCTGTCTCTCTGTCTCTCTCTTCATGTCTCTCTGTCTCTCTCTATTTCTCTCTCTGTCTGTTTGCCTTTCTCTCTCTCTCCCCCGCGGGAAAGCAGACAATATGAACAATGTGAACAATCTGAATAACAAATAACTAGAGATACGACCCACGTGCTCGATGCACAATGGGTCAAAAGCAGAGCACATTGAAGAAAACTTGGCACGATCGTGACGATTGGGATAAACTCACATACGTGAGGGGAAATGAAAATCTGAAGGAAAAATGAGAAAAACATCAATTGCAAGCCTGTTTCACTTTGTGAGTGTTTCGAGAAGAAAATGAATATTGGGAGACTGGCATGTTTGTACCAGAAACAGAAAAAGAGCAGAAAGATGGGCTAGCATTGAAATAGCATTGAAATAAGTCCAACAGCTATAAAAAGAGAGAAAGAGTGATCAAAACATGAAGACGCAAATAGTGGTATCAGAAACAGAAGAAACAGAGATAAAATTTAAGGAAGAGGATAGACACATAGACGACAATACCTCAACAATACCTCACATTTGTGACAAACAGACAAATATAGATCTAAATGGAAAGGAGAACAAAATAATGACATTCGAATTCGGTGGAGGAATATTGATAACGAAAAACATTAGGAACGGGGTAGGGGTGGGGGTGGGGGTTTCAAATAAGATTGGATGTAACATGAGTCAACTACTGAAGTAGCACAATGCGATTCCTTTTTAGACAGTCCATACCATACACTCAGAAAATTGGTCGGTATATATTACTCTTATAATAACAATATCACGGAGCGTCAAAATCAATATGTACCTGTCCCCCGGGATATATTATTTGCAATATGCTGAGAACATGCTGCGGACACTATGAACTGTGCAGTACCGGTGCAAACCGATGGAATTGTTCTCAGATTTTGGCAATGTTTGGAGCATTTGGAAAAGGTTGATATAGTGTGGTCTGTTACCAGACCTAAACAATTGAGAGAAATGCATATGTTATAAGTATCGAATTTGTAATAATATGGTGCTTCCAAACCCCTTCTTCCAAACATCAACATGTGAAATTATTTGATCACGAAAGGAAATTTCTATCGATACCCACTCCCGATCTAGAAAGTCTTGGTTCTAGGCGCATTTTATCAGACCGAATTCGTGTACACAGAGCGTGACAGAACTCTGTGCAACAATTCGAGTGATCGCGTGATCCCCAAAACTATTATGCAATTAATATGATTAAAAACGATTCACGCGTTTTGCACAAAATAATATCCAAATAGAAACTAGGTGTTTTAAACCTTTTCTTCCACGAAGTGATTCTAGAGCGTGCATTCCGATCGTTCAAAATTTG